>CM053593.1:158147183-158170945 GCA_028646575.1 Pseudocheirus occidentalis | reverse complement strand
CCCCCCGCTCCTTCTCTCACAAAAATATAAAAAGTAGACCTCTTTCTCTGCCTCTGGTGTGCCTCATTGCCTTCTGGTCTTGCCCTGTCTTCAATTGTCTCAACTAGAAGGGAAGGCAGAAGCCAGGCCTATGGTGGCATGACTGAAGTGGTTTTATAAGCCTGCCAGGCTGGGTGTAACATTTGACAAGAATGAAAATATGATTGGAAGAGAAGCCACTTTTCTCGACACCTCCTCCCTTCCCACCCCTACCACACACTCCCTTTCTCTTAAGAGCTTTCTTCACTTTGTGCATATTTGATCGCCTACACAATATTGATAGAACCACCACTGATAACACACATGTGCCCTTCCCTACAGCTGCACGCTGCTTGAAACACTGCCTCATAACTTCCATTTAGGCTGAGGCTTGAGCCAAAAAACCAATCCCAATCAGATTTGGCATGGCGTTTAGGGGTGGGGGATGTTTAGCATTTGGGGAGTGGAGGGGAAGCAGCCTGAGTGTTCTCAAAATAGCACATGGTCTGGGTTTAGAGATTGGTGTGTATGTGTCAGGGATGTAGAGGGTAGCACCTGGAACCTTTCTCACTACAACCATAATTTTGTAGTTCAGTGTTCCTGAAACGGCTGCTTCTACAGAAAAACTCCATAAACCAATCCTCTAGAAGACCTACAAGCTTAGTTATGTTACACCAAAGTTGAAAACATGACCAATTTGGGTTTATATCTTACATTTCTATCATGCTTTATAGTTCTAAAGCATTTTTACATGTAGAATCTCTTGATTCTCCCAACAATTCTAAGAAGCAGGTGGGGGAGGTATTGGTTTTCTCATCTGTAAATGGTACTTATAAGGTCTTAAAAGATTATGTTTAAAGTCACAATCATTAGTAAGTAGTATAGCCAATACTAGGACTTAGCTCTTGATGCCTACTCTAGTAGTCTAGTGGTCCAAGCTGGCTTCCCTCTGATACTTCAGGTCTAGTATTCCCAGTCATCTTGTGTGGTCAGCAAATAGAAATGTCTTTGAATAGCTGAAGCAAAACAGACTTAATAAGGGTTGTATACATAACTTATCACCCCAACTAGATCATAAGCCTTTTGAGGACAAGTGCATCAGGTGGTTGCTTAATAAAGCTTTAAAGCCTAGTATAAGGGACTCTGAGACCAGTGCAAAGGATCTCTCTGAATATAAGTCACTGAGAGTTGACTGTGTTTAGTGAATTATGAGTGACATGAGACCATGTGAAAGTTGTTTGAGCTCTTTTCTGTGTTTTATTTAGACATGCATTTCCTATCCTAGAGCAATTCACTAGCCATCCTTGATGGAGGGGGGAGCAAAGAGACAAATGCTGTTATGTATCTGTCTTGAGATTTATTAAAGGGAGAAGGAGTCTAAAATGTAGAAAGTCAGAAATGTTTGCTGAATGTCCATTGGAGACAATGAGAACACTAGAGGAAAAACATCAAAACAAAACTTGGTATTAAATAGGAATAGTCCCTTAACTTTTCAGGTATAGAGGACAGTGATACAGAATAGCATGTTTGCCATATGGCCTAAACTCCATTCCTGTAAGACGTTTGGTATGTATCTCCTTGCTTCAGCAGGGCCCAGTACTGCCTCCCCCACCCTCAACTTCCCCTCCATATCCTTGTGGTAAGCTGGTCAGACAGACATTGTCTACTCTAATGCTACATTTTCTCTCCCCCACTACAGACAACATTCCCTTTGCTAGTTTTAGGTTACAGAGATAGGGTTGGGGTTATTGGGCTACAAATGCCTCAAGATCATTGAGGCATTTGCCTGGGTGGGGGGTAGGAAGCAGTGACTTGGGCCCCTAGGAAATTTCACCTATGTATTTGCCTGGTTTATTTCATAGCGGTTATCTGGTCTTCCCACTATAGGTACTCTAATGTAGACAGCTCATACTGCTAGTGTAGGATGAATATAGAATAATTCTTCAATCATATTTATGTAGCTACTTTCTTCAGTATTTATTTTCACACTTGTTTTAAGTCACACAGCTATTAAACACCTGTATGTGCAAAAGGTTGTGTTGGGTGCTGTGGAAGATAAAAAGATGGAAAGTAAAATTCTGTTATATTTAATGGTTACAAAGAAAGCTCTATATAATAAAACCATTTCTATGCCTCATGGAAGCAGTGATTTGTTTTTGTTACTTATTTCAATTCCTCAGGGATCTGTGATTTAAATTTTTTTAACTGGTATCTTTTGTTTTTATATCACATTAATTTTCCAAAATGTCCCTTACCCTTTGCCCACCCACAGAAATAAACATAATCAAGAATAAAAAATTTAAAAGGCAGATAAATAAAACTAAGCATTGCAATAATTAAGTCTGACAGTATATGCAGTATTCCTTAACCATACTCCTCTAACTCTTCAAAGAATGGAAAGAAGTACATGTTTTTTATGTGGTGTGTCTTCCCTTCTACTTCTGTGGATCATAACCCCTTTATGATTTAGTAAGTTCTCTGCATAAGTTACTATGCACAAAAAAAAATCTGGTAGCTAACTTTCTGTTAATGAGCCCCTCCAAACTTAGGCTGGTCCTAGAATGATATGTGTGTAGTTCGTCACTGGACTTGTGCGAAAAAAAGATCCTTCTAGTTTGGTAGAACTGACAAGAGTAAAGTATCAGAGAAGGATTTTTTTTTTAATTCCAAAAAGTCAGCAAGCTCATGTAACAAATACTTTCTCTAATCTCTCTCTGTAGATGAACTTTTCTTCAACCAAGGGACCTGATGGTATTCTTGATGTGTTTGTTGATAGGGAGAAGAAAACCTTGATCATCAGGTAGCTGTGGTCCATCAGTTTCATACCCGTCTTTCACCCTTAACCATCCCACCCACACTATATGTCCAAACTCCCAGTAGAACAGAACAGTCTACTCATGTACAGAAGAGGGAAAAATAGGTGTGAGATGTGCACGCAGGGAAATTCTTGCCATTCTGTATAATAGAATACTTTTTCACTTGCTAATCCACTTCAGGAAGACTGAGTTTCAACTTTGATTCATCTTTAAATCCTGTAAGCTGGGGAGGTGATTTCTGCGATTAATTATAACTAAATGATATGACAACAAAACAAATTTAGGGGCTCCTGGAGTTCATTTTAATGGGATTTTGTCAATATGTATTATCACAATAGCTCTTAAATCTCTCCATTTGACAGATGGGGCAACTGAAAAACAACCCAGAAACAAAGACATTGTGTCTCATCTGAGTTCACATAAGCAAAAGAGGGTGGCTAAAACTCGAACCCAGATCTCTTGCCTCTCAGCCCAGCAAGCCAGCAAGTCTTTGTCTCTTGACAAGACTGACATGGACAGAGTTTGCCTCAGATCCTGGCACAGAATTTAGTATAGACCATATATTTGAACTTTTTTGGTTTAGCGTTGGAAGCAGCTCAGTTATGGGGAGATTTGCAGCAGTCTGCTGAAGTTCAGGGAATGCTGTCAGGATGTCCAGGTATTTTCTTGGGAAGCCAGTTTCCTTATTGGCTTTCCCTTTCAAGAAACATTCTATGCTATCCTGTTTTCTCTCTTGAGATGCATTGTAAATTTCTTAATGTGGAAGATGAGGTTTAAATAATCTTTTGTGGCCATTACTCTGTGATTTAAGCTCTGTGGTTATACCTTCTAAAAATGCAGATCACAGCCCATCCGTGCTGGCCCATAAACTCTCATCCATGTCTTTCTATAAGTTCACAACAGGGACCTTTGTGTGGAAACTATGAAATAATACCACTTTGCATTTTATTATGATGAGATCTGAGAAATAGTCATTGCAGGTGTAGTGCTCATAGAAGTCTCTGGAAGATCATTTGGTCAAGAACATGCTGTTAATGAAGCCAAGTGTGTAGGTCTGATCCTACTCTTGCTGGGTGACTCGGGTTTACACAGAGAGAAACTCCATCCTCTGGCTGCAAACTGCCCCAGCCAACTGTCTGGCAAATGTATTTCTTTGGACATAAGGGAAACCAGGTAAGGGATTATGGGTAGCATAGCCCTTTTCCCACTACTAGAAAAATATCTGTGACCAAAAGGATACTGTGGTATCCTGGGAAGATATCTAGATGAATGGGAAAATCTGAGTTCAGGTTCTGGCACTACCACTTAGTGGGTGTGTGGGCAAGGCACAAACCTCTCTGAGTCTTAGTTTCCTAATTTGTAAAACAGGGTTAATAATACTTATCCTACCTACTTCAGGGGATTAGAAGGATCAGAAAAGTTGATTTGTATAATGTACTTTGTAACAAAAAAATGCTTTATAAATGTAAGCTAATATATCCTGCACATAGTTGGTCAAGAGAGTCCTCTCCATATAAAAAGACTAGCACATTTTAGTGAGAACTCTTAACTTAGCCACAGGATGCAAGACAATAGATTTCTCTTCTGGCAGCCATTGCTAGACATCTGGACACAGGGGCATTGCCACTGCAATCTGGTTCCCAAAGCTGCATGTCAGGCACCATTTTGTACTTCTCAAATGTTCTTGGCCTACACATGCTGTTTGCTCTAAAAAGTAGCAGTTTCATTTTCCCCTTCTTTTCCTTCCTTGCCCCACTTTTTCATATGTTCACAATAGTTATCCTTCAAAGTTCAAATTTTGTACATCTTTTCTTTAGGAAATCTTATCATGGCTTATCCTAGATGAAGGTAGATTTTAGTCCCTTTAGTCTTCTGTGCATTTTCCCATTGACCACACCAAGGAAGGCTACAAACATTTAGTTTTTAACTTGCTTACAATTTACATTGACCCATGGAGGTGGTACGTTGTTTTTGTTTTTTAATTTTTTTTTAAATTAAAGGTTATCACTGTTTAATTCTTTTGTCTGATCCTTCTCAAAGTGACAAAACCGTGAAAGGGTACCCGGTACCCCAATTCCCTCTGGGCCCCTGTTGATTGCAGCTTGAAAGCTTGTGTTGGAGCAGCTGTGTAAACGGCTCTGCTTGAAGTATGCCATGTGAACTGAGCGGTTGCCCTCAAGTGGCTCTCAGAGACTTGGCCCTGGAGACTGGTAGTGGGGGAAGGGTGGGAGGTCTTAGAAACTTGACATGTCAAACAATTGCCCTGGATCAGATTAATTCCGTACTCAGGAGCATAAGTTTTTTTCTTTACCAGGTGTGTGAAAGATGGTGAAGTCTTAGCTGTGGCTTCTAATTTAAGGAAGGGCAGGTCCACAGCTTGTCTTATGAAGCAAGAGATGGTGGAAAATGCCTTCCACTAATGTGGAGATACCACGCCCTGCTTTGTCTCCTCCCTTTCCTATAGATACAGATGCTGAAGGACAAAATGACAAGCATCTGCTCATATACCATTGATGATCTGGAGCATGAACTGTAAGAAAAATCTCTTTCCTGAGGGGCTGATCAGGACTGTTTCTTGGACTGGACTTAACCTGGAGGGACCACATGACCTTTGAGCCTACCTCAAGATATCTGAATAACTGGCAAAACTAGGAATTCAGGATGGGAGCTACCCTGGGATATTGCCTAGAAAAACTTATGAATTATAAAAGTTTAATTAGCGTTCTTTTTTATATTCCTGTTACCACTGATTCTCCTCATCCTCATAGAACCCTCCCTTGAAACAAATAAATACAGTTAAGAGAAACAAATTAGTCATTGGCCGTGTTGGGAATGCGTACTTCACCTCATACCTATGGTCCATCACCTCTCAGTAGAGAGGTGGAAGAAATGCTTCCCCATCAGTCCTCTGAAGTCACAGTTGGTCAGTGCATTGATTAGAGGTCCTAAGTCTTTCAGTATTGCCCTTCTTATGTTATTATATTCTTCATGTAAGTCATTCTGATTCTACTTGCTTCTGCAACAGTTCATATGGCTTTCCAAGTTCATATGAATCTTTTGTTTTCAACATCTCTTAGGGCATAATCAATAATAATCCATTATGCTTATCCTAATTTAACCTTCCATTCCCCAAACACGGGCACCTATTTTCCTTCCAGTTCTTTTTGCTACAGAAAGTGCTGCTATAAACTTTAAATTTTCCCTTTGTCTTTGACCTCCTTAGGGTATAGACTAATAATGAAACAGGTCAAAGGGTTGATTTTAGTGACTTCTTTAGTACTTTCTAGAATGGTTGGACCAGGTTTGTCTTTCTTTCCATAGCCCCTCCAACATCTACCATTTTAGTGTTTTGTCATTTTTGGGTCTGAGTTGGAACCTTAGAGTTTTTAGTTTGCATTTTTCTTATAGTGATCTGGATCATTCATTAATGATTCCTGTTAACTGTTTGTATTTCTTCCCCTGAAAACTAACCATTCAGATTCTTTAATTGCTTATGTATTGAGGAATGGCTCTTGTTCTTCTATATGTTTGTATCAATTAAAATTTGGGGATTTTGCGTGATTGGAGAAGAATATGAGATTTTGCAGTTACCTTGAGTTTGTGCTGCTGGGTCAGTTCCACAATATTGGGGACAAGGGAATGGGAACCCAAGGGACATAGAAACTATGGAATAGAACAAGATGAGCACTGATTTGATCAACATCATTGATTGGCCACCTTCTCTGAATAACCCCATCTTCTAGGAGTTATCTAGGTAAAAGTGTAATGTATAGCATCATTAAGGAACTCCCAGTTGAATGGGAAACAGGGTACAGAAACTGAGACAAGTTTACTTTAACAGTATAAAAGTGTGTGTAGTGAGGAAATAAAAGTACCAACAGGTGGTGGTGATCAGAGATGACAACTTCCTTTAGAGGAAGGGAGAGCTTAAGCAGGGCCTTAAAGGAAATGAAGCTGTCTAAACTCATACAATGTTAGAATGAGGAGGTAGCCTGGTAATGTTGCACTCTAGGCCCTTCGTGGTCTAGCTAAGAAAATGAGGCTAGGGGACAGCTGAAGGTAGGGTATGTATGTAGGAAGAATGGGTTATATACATGCCCTGAGGGGGGACAGAGGAAGCTGTGTGGGTACAAGACTAGCAACACTGTGAGACGTCCTTTTCTCCCCTCCCTATACCTTGCCCCTGGGTAAACGAATCAGAGTTCATGTTCAGAGCCTGGAGTTTTGACAGTCACAGGCCTACTGAGGTATTGCAGGGAAATAAAACATTGTACTTGGGGCTATGGTGTCTATGCAATATTTAATCCTAGGCTGACCAGGGCTTTCTGATCATGTGACATGACCCCTACTGATCCCTGCTTGTGGTGAGCCACAGGTAAATTGAGCTCTATTTATGCTTCTCACCTGTTGGGGGGTGGGGGAAGGCACCATTGGAGAGACTGTGGCACAGCTGTCTGTTACACCCCAGTAGGCAAATTCTCCCTGTGACTTTATGTGATGTTTTTTCATCTTTTTAAATCCTTCCTCAAATAATACCTCTTTTTGAGCCCTAGATTCCCAAAGGAGAAGTTGCTTTAGTGTCTTGAATTTATCAGTGACCATTTTTTATCCACCACCTCTCTTCGGTTTTATGGAGGCAGTTCAGTCAAGTGAATTTTAACCATCTAGGATACATAGTTGTCCATTTCTCTTGATTGTCTCCAGGGTCTGATTCTCCCATATTCTAATATGAAATATTTATGGTCAAAAAGTTCTCAGAGCCAACTCAAGTCTTTCGTGCTTTAATTGAAACCCATTTCTATGCTTAGTCCCATAAAAGTGACAGAGCAGCTGCCTCAAAAAAACAAACAAAAACCTTTTTTCAGATCCTGAGAAAATAGCATTAAGATTACATTTTAGAAAGGTTCTCCCTTTCCCCAGTTAACCAGCACAACTCTTTTAGCTTTTCCCCATGGGAATAATTTACTATTCCTTTGTGCATTTTTTACCCTCTTCTCTAATCAGTCTCTCCACATCCCCTTTAAGAGATGAACTAATTTAAAGCATAGCAGGTCCGTTTAACTATAATAACCACTTAAAAGTTCTATCTACAGTCATATCCTCTCTTGGACTTAGTATTTTGTTACTGTCCTTGGGATAAGGGTAAATAGGAAATAAGGATCCTTGTCTTAATTTGTATCAGCATCCTTTTCATTTAAATTCTGTCACTAACCCACACATGGGTTGTTGCTTCTCTGTGTGCTCAAGACTCTATCTGGGAAAAGTTTCATTCACTGTTTTGTTCTTCCATCTTTCATTCTCTCTTTTCCCCATTAGAGATCATAATCCGACAATAAGAATGTTGAATTTATTGAGACCTCAGTCTAGACTCCAGCTCTACCATACTACTTGTATGATCTTGGCCAAATCACTTTGGCTTTCTGGGCCTCAGTTTCCTCATCTATAAAATGAAGGGGTTGTATTACATAGCTTCTAAGGTACCTTCTATCTCAGTCTATGAGTTTAACCTTGTATTCACTCAAAGTTAGCAAGAGCTTTTGAAGGTAGAAATATTCAGAGATCCTAGCTGGGAAGTGGTTTGAACGTGTGTCTTCTGAAATGCAATTATACATTATCCACATTAATGAGAGTGGGCAGTGGTATGAACAATACCATACGATGCATAATCTAAAAATAGTTTCTATTGGCTTTGTGACATTTTTTTAAGAGTAGAGGGAAAGCAGTGGCATTACACTACCAAAATTTTTTCCCAATTCTGTTTTAATTAATAGTACATGTTTGCATTATCTAAGCATATATTAAACTCACTGCAGCCAAGAAGTTTCCTTTGGGAGTGCAGGGAGAGACACAAGGGTACGCCAGACTGGGCCACAAAGCCAATAATTCACATGTGGTTGAGTTGACTACAATCCGAAAGGAACATTTGTTTTCTTTCCCTTTATTCCACATTCTTCTGGATCAGAAAAGGAAGCCCTATAACCTGGTTTGTTTAGTGTCTTCTCCCCCAAGATATACCTGAGCAGTTTAGAATTCTTTGAGGCCTGGACATTTTCCATCTGGTATCCATGATGTGGTTTATTCTCCTTCTTTCTCAAGAGAAGCTATAAAGGACAAGGGCTTCTTCAAAAGGGACCAATTCAGAAGAAGGAAACATGAATCTCAGCTATTGTATGGTCTCTCAGAACCTACTTTTCCCTGAGCCATGTCTGTGACTCATGGATTGTTTAGAGCTAAATGGGACCAGAGACCATGTAGATCAGTAGTCTCTTTTTACATGAGAAAACTGTGACCCAAATAAGTCAAGTGACTTGCCTTTGGTTGCACAGTAACTATCAGAATCAGGATTCAAACCCAGGTCCTATGAATCTTAAATCAAGTGCTCTTTCCATTTTATAGATTGTCCTACCTTCTATAGCAGTCTCTTTTCTCTCTACTACATAAGGTAATTGAAAATGTGTGGGATAATGCTTTAACTTACAAAACAAATCCAAGATGGTAGTATAATCATCTCCCTTCACTGGTCCTGTTCTCACACCACTTACTGACTCAAGTCAAGTTAAACTTGTTTTTGATGTCTTTGATAGGAAGCAATTAGTGACAAGTAATGACAGCACTAGAACATTTGTGACATTGAACTCTCTGGGTCCATAGACCACCCCAGATCCCTTATTTATTTTCAAATACCTGTGGGGTAGAGTATTAGAAAACCATTCTGTTATGCTATTTATGGCAGTCAGTGCAAAGGTCCAGCAGTTTCCAAAGGAAAACATACTTCAGTCAGGGACACACACACACACACACACACACACAGCTAGAGGGAAGGAGAGAGAGAGAGAATGTTGAAATGCTGCAGAGAATTTAGATTAAAGGTGAAAAGTTCAAACCACTTCATTTTCTTCTAGCTGTAACTTCTTGAGACTTGAGCACATGTCGGTTTGAATATGCATACTGTCTTTGGAGTTGATGCTGTCCTCCCTGCAGGATTGAAATTCTCTAGTGTTCCTCATATTGAGTGATTTCCCGCAATGATTTTTCCAGATGGGTCTTTCCTTGGGCCCCCTTTCCAGCTGCCTGCAGAGGCAAGCTTTATTCAGAGGAATGACTGTGAAGCCAGGAATTCTTTCACTTGGCTCCCCTATCCTGAGCTATAAACTATAACATGGTGTTAGTAATGAGTTCAGTCCCTTCAGAGAGGTTTTTCATGTGAATATACAACAAATATGAATTCTCTTTATAACTCTTCTTGGTAAAGGGAATTGTCTCCTTATCCTGATTATTTTCTCCCTATGATGTTTCAGTTCAGTAACTATTGGTTGTTGAAGAAAATGACTGAAACCTCTCTTTCAGCATTTTCATCTGAAACACAAGGACTTCTTGTATTGTTTTCAAGGAGTACTTAAGAGTAGACAGTCAAATTGGAGACTAGTTTAAACACAACTTCCCTAAAGCACACTTCCTTCACAACTCTCATGCCACCCCCCTCCCAAGTTGGACCATGAGGGCTTTGAAGCCCCCACTGTTTTGTTTATCCTAGCATTTGTATAAAACAGAACAAAAGACAGAGTTGCTGGTGGTATTGTTCTATGCTTGCTGCAAATCCCTTGGCATCACTCCTTGCTCTCTTCCAAATTAGTTTGCTATAGCGAAACTAGGGTAGGGCAACAGGAGCTTTATTCTGGGAACCAGCATTTTTGAGGTGTACTTCTGAAGACCATTGTTCTTGTTCCTTGTACCTCAGGGTACTTACTTCACTGACTTTCAGAGCATGTGAGATATAAAGGAGGGGGGGATAGCTTCACCAGGTGTCAGGGGGAAAGGAAGAGATGTTTGTGGACAGACCTGTCCTCTCTCTTCTCCCCTTACCCTCTCCGTTACAGTTTTTTGGTTAGAATATCCCTTCCAGAGCAAATTTTCCTTTTCCTGAAGGGAACAGATGGAATGATGCTCCCTCTCCTCCCACACTGATTTTGTCCCCATGTTAAAATTCCTAGTTAGGACCCTGCAGTCTGACACTTAGCAAACCCCACCCCCTGGTATACTCCATCACAGCTGCCAAATGCAGGTGTTTTGGGGAAAAGATGTTCTCCAGAAGAGCTGTAGCTGCCCTCACCACACCTTCCTCCCCCCAACCCTCTTTGAGCTTCTCCTTTCCCTGATGTTCTAGCTGCTTTTTCCCCCTTAATCCTGCGAAAGTGTTGGAAAGGCACATGCCTTTCTAGACAGCCAAGATGGAGATACAGAGATAAGGCCATCCTACTGTGACACACAGTACCAATAACTATTATTAGATCATGGGGTTTAGACCAGGAAAGGAATTACATAGAGATTTTCTAATCCAGTGATTCTCGAAACTTTTTCATCTCAGAACCCTTTTGCACTCCTAAAATTATTGAGGAGCCCCCCCCCAAAGAGCTTTTGTTTACCAATATTTGACATTTTGGAAACGAAAACATCCTAGTATTATGATGAAAATTTTGACCTTGTGGACTTCCTGAAAGGATCTTGGAGACCCCAAAGGTCCCCAGATCACACTTTGAAAACTGCTGTGATTGAGACCAGTTCTCTTATTTAACAAATGAAATGAAACTGAAGCTCAGAGACACTAAGAGGTTTATCCAAGTTGTACAGGATAATTAGTCAACAGATACTAAGTACCTGCTGCTCCCAGGTGTTAAAGATAGAAAGACAATGGCTAAAGCTATCCGTACTTGCAGTGATCATAGTGTGGAGTAAAAGCTGGTAAGGCAGGTAAAGTGCTACAAGAAATCTGAGAGAAGAGATTCCTTCTGCCTAGGGCTCAGGGAAGGAAGGCTGCTTCATGGATCCAGCATTTGAAATTGCTATCCATGGGGAGGAGGCAAGATGAACAGGCATTCAAGGTGCACAGGACAGTGTGAGGAAAGGACGTGGAAAAGCATGAATCCCCTCCTTTTTGCTCCAGTCTTTCTTCTAACAAAGCTGGGCTCTGAAAATAGACATCTGGGCCAAGTGCCCAAGGCTTAGGAGAAATCAGGTAGTGGGGCTAGAGGAGGAAAGATCTTTTTGGCTTCTCCTTTGATTTTGATTTCTATTTTTAAATTAATGCCTTTTGTTTTCTGTCTCACTATATCACATTCATTTCCAAATATATCCTCTCCCCCACACCTTACCTTTGTTCCCTTATAACAAAGATTAAACAAGAAAAAAACAGTTGAAGTAAACCAACCTACATCCCAAACAGATCTGACAAAATATGCAACATTGCCCGCCCTCACTAAAGGGGAGGCACCTATGTTTTCTCAACTCATCTCCAGTGCCAAGCTTCATCATTATAAATGCACCTGCATTTAGTTTCATTTTCTTCTTGTTTGTTTCCTTTACATAGTTGTATTCATTGTGTAGATTTTTTTATTGGTTATGCTTACTTTGTTCTACATGATGAATTCATACAAGTCTTCCCATGTTTCTCAGAATTCTCCACATTTCTCATGTTATTGTAGTTCAATTATATTGCTTAGCCATTTTCCAATCAATGAACTACTTTCTTTGCATTTTTTTGCTATTATAAATGGTGCTGCTATGTGTGTGTATGCACACATATACATACACACAAAACGTGCATATATATGTATTTGTGTGTGCATATACATATATATGCATCCTTTTTTTTTCTTTGATGTCCTTAAGGTATATACCTAGCAGTGAGATCTTTGGGTCAAAAGGTATGGACATTTTAAACACAATTTTCCCATTTGATTTTTAAGGATGCTGTCAGGATTGGTGGGGGAGACATAAGGAGAGCCACTTTGTAATTTTTGTAGACTGATATTTGTGTTCTGACCTAAGCTGAGTGCAAAGGAGCACAGGAAGAAATGTTGGGGAAAAGTATCATTGGTCAATGTGAGCAGGGCTTTAAAACAAAACAGTGTGCGAAAGTAATTTGTCTTTTATTTTTTTCATTCCACTGATAATTATTAATAAGCACCTCCTATTTGCAGGTCTCTGTAGAATAAAGTTTCTTAACCTTTTTGTGTGACATGGATTCCTCAGGCTTTCTGGTAAAACCTATGGTTTCAAAATTATGTGGGGTTTTTTAATGTATAAAATGCATAAGCTTCCAAAAAAAGGAAAAGAAAAAACATGTTCACAGACAGCAAGTGCCTCTGTTCTAAAGTGTCTGACTGCGGGGCAGCTAGGTGGTGCAGTGAGTAGAGCACCGGCCCTGGAGTCAGGAGTACCTGAATTCAAATCCGGCCTCAGACACTTAACACAAAAACCGTGTGACCTTGGGCAAGTCACTTAACCCCAACTGCCCTCCAAAAAGCAAAAAAAAAAAAACAAAAACATAAAGTGTCTGACTGTTCTGCTTTCCGTCCTGCCCTTTCTTAGCTGCTTAGTCTTGCCTGTAGCAGAGTTTCTGGGACTGCTTTATGCTGGAGAATAGCCTCATTCCCTTTTCTGAACCCATTCTCCCACACTGAGCTTTGAGGATAGTAAATAGAATAAGGGAAATTCACCGTTTTATTGTCCAAGCTAAATTTGTTGTGGTGTGTAAGATCACAAGCCTTATAGATTTAGAGTTGGAATGGATCTTATAGGTCATCTAGTTTGATCTCCCCATTTGCTATAAGAAGCAATGTACTTGAAGAATTCAGAGAAGCACAGAGAGACTTATTTGAATTGATGTAGAGTGAAGTGAGCATTCCAGGAAAAAAGATAAAAATATATCACTTTATAAATAGGAAGAACCAAAAAAAAACCCAAAAATCAAAACCATGCCTCCAAAAGACCAACCCCAAACTCCAAAACCTAACGCTAATACTTAGTACTGGAGAAGAAACAAGAATACGCACCTATCAAACTTCTTTGAACAAGTAGGGAAGTAGGAGTATATAACATTGCATATACTGTCAACTTCAATTAATGTGTTATTTTTGCTGAACTGCTTGGGTTTTTTCCCTATCTTGTTTAGTTACAAGAATGGGGGGATATATTCAGAAATTAAGGTGATATAAAAAAATTTTTTAGTTGTTATAGCCCAAACTAAGATGGCTGGAGCTATTTTTCCACACCTGCTTCAGAGCCTCCATCCCCCATCGATGAGTCACTAGTCTAGCTGAAAACAGCAGCCATGGAGCTCTCTTCCTGTATCTTCTATACTCTTACTCTTCCCTTCCCAACATTGTTCATATCCCTTGTTCCCCCCTCTCTCTCCAGGGCAGGAAAAGGTGAGAGAAGAGGGAGAATTAACCATAAAGAGTAAAAGCTAGGGCCATGTGGGCCTTGATTGAATTTTTAGGAGGAAACCAGTGGGGAGAGAGGAGGTGGGGTTCCTGAGAAGGTATTTGCCCCCCAGAGTTGGGTGACAATAACTTGTTGTGGCAGAGAGAGGGAAGAGTTGCCCTGAGCCCCCTTTGGGACCTGCCTTACCACTTGGGTTTGCTTGATTGGTTTGGAGGCTGACCTTTCTTTGACTGAATCTGGCCTCAGTGTCTTCATTATCTCAGGATAGGGCAAGGTGTTGGCCTTCTGTACATCTGCAGGCTTTGCCCTATCTATGTCTTTCTGTGTGATTCACTGTTCATTTGTATTCCCCTTCCTTACAGTACCTCTTCAAGACAGCAAGACACTTGACCTATTCTTTGCCCCAGCAAGGAAGCTGTACAAGGGGGAGCAGTTGGAAGACAGAGCCAAGTGGTGCTAGAAGATAGCACCTGAGGCCTCTTATCTCTGGTGCCTTTTTCTTTACCGTTGCCCAAGAACTGAAAGCCCCCACCACTGCTCAGCTAAAGGATGAAGTGGCCTGGCCTTTTGCCAGGATTCTCAGCCAGGTGGTAGGGCCTCGGAGGCTGGTGCCTGCGATGGACTGATAATACCATCAGGGTGCTGTAAACAGGACACTCCACCCTTATTCAATGGTGCAGCCTCAGCCCCTGCAGCTTGTCCTGGCTATCATAGCCTAAAACTCTGCTCCTGGGCTTTATGGTTCCATGATCTCATTTCTGGTGGTGCATGCTTCTTTCCCTACATGTTGATTGTACTCTTCCTCCCCCATTCCAAATCTGAAAGAAGGTTCCCAATCCCTTCCCTAAATGAATCTAGTAGCCCTCTTAACCACAGACAGCTGTGGTGACTTCCTCTTGTGGCTTTTCTTCCTCTTCCTAAGACCAGAAACTCTGCTGGGTAGTATCTAACACCCACCTCTGTCCAGATCTTCCTTGGGAAGTCTGACAAATCCATGGGGTACAGAAACAGGGATCACCTGACCCCCAAGCTTATATTGTGCCCATTCAAGTTAGTTAACTGGGGCCAAGATCTAGTTGGCTGAGCATGTTTAGATGTATCTCTGTAGCTAGCTACCAGTGCCTTTTTGTCCTGGTTCCCTTTTAATAATAATAGTCATAATACATATCGCTATCAGAATTTAGGCCTGATTGCTTAGGTCAGAACTCTTTCTCTATGTGAGTTCAGACAATTCTGTCTCTGTGATTCAGTGGCTACTAGAACCAGAGAAGCCAGTGATTCTAACTGGGGAATATTCTGATTTCTTTCCTTGCTCTCTGCCTTTTGACTGTTAGCATTGTTCTGTATAACAGCAAGAGCCAGGGAAGGGGAAAAGATGCCAGTCAATTGCTGGTCAGAGCACTAGAGAAAGACCAGGAAGTACTTGTATCTTCACATATTCTAGGTTTGTAAGTACTCCTCATCTTTCATTAGTGTAATGAATGGAAAATTAGCTATCATAGAGAGTAAGTGTGCCTGTTATTGGAAAGGTTGGTGTAGAACCAGAAGTGATATATGACTGGTACAAAATCCAGATAGATGAAATATCCTAGTCCCTTGGACAGCAAAAATTAGTCAGTACTTTAGAGAAATTAATTCAGGCTATTCACTGAAGGTCAGATACTGAAATCTGAATACTTACATTGGCCACATAATGAGAAAATGGGACTCATTGGAAAAACCCCTGATGTTGAGAAAAAATTGAAGGTAAAAAGAAAAGAGGACGGCAGAGGAAGAGATGGATAGGCAGTGTCTTGGAAACAATGAACATGAACTTGGACAGACTTCATGTCTGGAGGATAGAAGGACTTGCTGTGCTGTGTATGATCTGTAGGGTCATAAAGAGTCAGCTACAATTGAATGATCGAACAACCACCACAAAGCATAGCCCAAGGGGTTGGTGGAAGCAGATCCCTTTTCTCTCTTTGAGAACTTCTTCTTTCCACATTGTGGTGAAATAGACTTGAGAATTGTGACATCCAGATCTCTCTCCTGCCCTGTGTTGTATGTTCTGCCTGCCTTTTTTGTTCCTTGACATGTAGTTTACATAAATTTGCCTTTCAGAGCTTGTGCCTTATCTGTGGATTTGTATGATTTTAGGAGAACAAAGTGACAATATTTTGTTAATAAACTGCTCTGGGAGGTAAAAGCTCCTAAAAGAGTTAGATCTACCCTTTGATCTTGTACTCAGAATGAAAGTAATACAAGGAGGCAGTGTGGAGGAGATAAAACCTAGGTCCTCAGAGATGGAAATGCTTTTTCACTGATATGCTTTGTGACAGGGCAAACTAAAAGAAAAGAGGACAGCAGAGGATGAGATGGATAGATGGTGTCTTGGAAACAATGAACATGAACTTGGACAGACTTCATGTCTGGAGGATAGAAGGACCTATCCTTAGCTTATAAAATGATGGGAGTAATTCCTACCTTTTCCTGTTTCATAGGGAGAGTAAGCAAAAATTAATATAATCAAGTCTTAAATTATCTTTACCAAGGGAGGAGACTATTGGTTCTGATAAAACTAAGTAGCCACTAATTTTGAAAGTATTAACCTTAAAATAAATATATTTTGATTTGCTTTCCTAAATTTATTAGACTAATGTTAAAAATGAATTTGTATTGCATAATGATTTTTCCTTACTTTTCTCCCTTGACATTGTGAAGTTTTGTCTTCCTTTGTTCAGCAACAAGATGATTATAACTTCTCCTTTTTTGGAATCACCTGATGCCTAGTACATCTGCCTAGTCATAGTTTGTTGTAACCTCTCCTTATTCTGTGTATGTTTATTTTCATGTGTGTCTCTTGTTTGTAGCAAATTGTTAGATTTTGTTTTCATATCATTTCTGCTACTCTCTTTCATTGTTTTGGATTATTTAATCCATTTACATTTAAGATATGATGGTTAAGTTTGTATTTTCCACTATTTCTTTTATATTGATTCGTTTATACCCTTCTTTTTTATAGTTTGTACTTTGTCCCCACAGTTAGTTTTTGCTATTAGTAGACCTCTTCGGTGTTAGTCTATCCCTACAAATTTACCAAGTTCCTTAGATTTACTTAAATTGTTCATTTCTCTTTCTTCCTATTTATGTATGTATTTAATTATCTACCATTCCTTTCCCACCCAGATAAGCCTAAAAATCTTTCCATTCCCTCTCTCTGCCCCAAACCACTTAGCTTAAGTAGCATTCTCTTGTATTTTTTTTATAAGTTTAGAATCTTCCTTTTCTGTCACATCTAGTCTGTTATGAACTCTATTCTCTGATTCATAGACTGTATATCCTTTTTTTCCTATGTCCTTCATGAGAAGTAGCATTTAGCTACCAGATTTGGGGGGACCAGGAAAGGACTCCTGCATTTGATCTGAGTCTTAACGGAAGGCAGAGGTTCTAAGAGGTGGAAGTTATTAGGGCAGTGGTTCTCAACCTGTGAGTTGCAACCCCTTTGGGGGTCAAACGAACCTTTCACAGGGGTCGCCTAAGACCATTAGAAAACACATATTTTTGATGGCCTTAGGAACCAAGACACTGTTCCTCTATCCGTCTCCAGGTGGGTCTGCCCACATACAAGTATTAAAGGGCCATGGTATTAGGAAGGTTGAGAACCACTGTATTAGGGGAACAGCCAGTGCAAAGGCATGGTGAGAGACTATCATGTGTGAGGAACAGCACATATACCAGTGTGGTTTGGAAAGGTAGAAAGAAACCAGGTTATGAAGGGCTTTAAACACCAAAGAAAAAAGTTTTTATTTGATATTAGAGGTAATAGGGAACCATTGGACTTTATTGGTTGCCAGGGTATGGGAAGGGAGTTGTGAGGATGGGGAAAGGTGGTGACCTTTAGACCTATATTTTAGGAAATTCATTTAGGAAGTTATGAGGATAGATTGGAGTAGGGAAAAAATTCAAGGCAAGGAAACCACTTAGAAGTCAACTGCAGTAGTTGAGACAAGATGATGAGGGCCTGAATGATGATGGTGGGTGTCCGTAGAGATAGTGGAACACGAACAAGGAAAAAGTTGATCTTTACAACTCAAATGAGCTTTGTAACTCAGAGTTACAATTCTGAGTGACTAGAAGAATCCTGGTGCCCTTGACAGTAATAGAGAAATTCTTAACAGGGGTAGGTTTTTTAGGGAAAGACAATGAATTCTGTTTTGTACTTGTTCCATTTGAGATGTCTATAGGACATCCCAGTTTGAAATGCCCCATAGGCTGGACTAGATGGAATTAAAAAGAGAAGCTAGGGCTGGATATAGATCTGGGATTTGCATGGAGTTGATGAGATCAGCAAGGGAGAAACTACAGAGATAAAAAGGGGTAAAGGACAGAGCCTTAAAGAACATGCACAGTTAGTGGGAATGAAATGGATGGAAATCCAGCAAAGGAGACCAAAAGTCAGATAGACTAATAAGAGAACTTATGAAAACCCAGGGAGGAGAGAATATACAGGTGTCTATTAGTGTCAGAGTCTGCAAGAAGTCAAGGATGAGGACTGAGAAAAGGCCATTAGATTTGACATTTAAGATATCATTGACTTATTGGCCGTGTGACCTTGGGCAAATCACTTAACCCCAATTGCCCTGCTTTCCCCCCTCCAAAAAAAAAAAAAAGATAACCTTGGTAACTTTGCAAAGGGCATTTGATGGTGAATGATGAAGTCAGAAGTCAGATTACAGAAGATTTAGAAGAGAGTATGAGGAAGAGAAGTAGAGGTGCTTAGTGTAGTAGGGGTTTTTTTTAGGAGTTTAAATGAGAGAGGACAGATACAATAGCTCGCAGCAATGGTAGCATAAGTGGGGGGCTTTTAAGAATGGGGGAAACATTGACATGGTTGTAGTCAGTAGAGAAGGAAGCATTAGACAGGGAGCAATTGGAGATTAGACAGAGTGGGGATGATTATGGCTGCAGTCTACTGGAGAAACTAGCATCAAAGGTCTGTGTAAAGAGGTTGACCTGTGCAAAGAAGGACCACCTCTTTGTTAGAGACTGGAGTGAAGAGGGAGATACTGGGTGATGATTCCAGCATGCCATAGGATGAGAAGGGGAGAAAAAAGGGTTTTTTGGTGAATTACCTCCACTTTCTGGTGAAGGTTATCAGCTGGGAGGAGCTGCCATAGAAGGCTTGAGGAAAGAGAATGAGGTTTGGAACAGCTGCCGTTTGTGAGAGGGCTAGACAGTCAGTTAAGGAGATGTATGAGGGTTACCTTGGTGCGAGGGCTCAGGTGATATTAGATAGCATAAATTTTTAGTGGAGACCTATTCATGGCTTTGCAACTTTCTCCAGCTCTGTTCAGGAACATGAGAGTAGGAGCAAAGAGAACAGATGGTGGAATAATACAGATTTGGAGTTTGGCAAGGTGTGTGATTGGCAATAGGACAAGGAGGCAAGGGATTCAAGAGCAGAGGATAATGTAGAGTGAACAGGTTCACCCCCAGGGGGTCCAGATTGGGAAGTTATAAGAATGTAGCCAGAGCAGGGGTGATGACTTGGGGAAGTACTGAGGAATGAAGGATTTGGAGGTCATGGTAAGAATGAAAGGTAGGTTTTGGGGTTGAAAGGCATAGGGAGAGATGGAATGATAAAAGATTATGATTGGATGAAGGAATTTTGGAATTCATGAACATCAAAGTAGAACATGCTTATGTGTATGTGATGCAAGAGCAAGGGTGAGGGAATGGAAAGTTAGGGTGTTTGGAGAAATATCAGTGTTTTTGCTGAAGTCCTCTAGTATGATTGTAGAAGTTGTGGAGAAGGGAGACTGTTTGCTATACTACCAGCATCTAGATTGGGTGATAAATTTGAAAGCCTCAAAGGAGGACTGAAATGGCTCTTTTCTTTGGAGGTTAATCTTTTTTTTTTCATTAATGATGAAATTCAGCTTTGCAACACATATTATTTTGGTTATGACTTGAGCCTCTTTGCTTTTCTGGAGTTTCTTACTCTGGGGAGTCTGCAAATTTCTTTTTTCACTATGGATTTTTAGTTCATTTTTCCTTCATACTTGTTCAGTGTTTTATGGCCTTAATTTTTTTTTAAATTTTTATTGTCTTTCTGTTTTACTATTGGTTTATCAGCTTTGAATCTAACCTTTCTCTTGTGGGCTTTTTTTTTCCTGTTTTTTTTTATTTAATTTTTAATTTGTAAAAAATTTAAATTTAATTTTTAAAAATTCTCAGTACCTTGTCTGTGGATTCTTCCTCTCTCTTTGGCTCCTACCAGTTCTACTATTTCAGACCTGCCCCCCCTCAGTCCCCTGCCCAGAGGAGACTGTTGGGAGAAGGAGCTGACCCTAGGTCTTTTCCACTGTCATGGAAAACTCCTTTGATTCCTTTCCCCTTTAGCTGGTTTGTTATCTCATCCTCCCCCTTCCCCACCAACTCCCAGCAGTGGCACTGGCTTTCCTTGGCTGAATAGAATCAGTGGCTTATGCTGTCTATCCCCATAGGGTTTATAGAGGTGGGCAGGAGCAAATATTCATAAGACTTCTGCCTTGTATAGTGTTTCCATCTTAGCTTTAATTATTGTAGATTTGATGCCTGTTTTCTTTCTTTTTGGTTGTTAGATCTACTACTCTAACATTTTACCAGTCTGGATGGCAGATAGAAGTCCATCTAGGATTAAATATTGCCTTGGATTGTGAAATGTGAAAGCATTTTGTTCTGTTTTAGAAGAAATATACTTTTTATGAATATGTTATAGCTAAGATTCAATTATTGATGACTTTTGGGATAACCTGGATAATTGAAATTTAGATGATTCAGAAAAAATTAAAAATTTGCTATGTTTCAACTCTGCCTTCACTATACTCATACTGTATGTACTATTGAAATGAATAAATCTGATTGGCTTCCAGCTTCCCTCTACTTCAATTTCACTCACTGCTCAATATGTCTGCCTGAAAGGGCAGAAAGAAATCAAAGTCATGGATATTATCCAATTTGTATTTTTCATCCTCAGATAGTTGACATAGACCTTATTATTTTCATCTTGATTGCCTTGCTTCCCTGTAATTGAATTCTGAGAGAAGCACGATTTGTCAGTAACATAGATTCACTACTTATTCTACTCAAGACCTTGCACTTGATATTGAGAGATCTAAAAGGTAGGAGAGGTCTAGTCCCCTTTCTTAGAGAAACACAAGTCTAGGGAGAACCTGAAGATCTTTTTTCATCTAAACAAACTAGATTTGACATGATATCAGTAACACTGCATGTATAATTATGCGGTCTCCTTGGAATGACTTGGCCTTCTCTAGATAGGTTGAACTTTTGTTAAATGTTTTTTATGTGCCAGGAATTGTATGAAGGCCTAGGGATACAAATGCAAGCATGTAATGTAGCCTCTTTTCCTCCAAGACCTTACATCCTAATGGGGAAAGACAACAAATTAAAGGGTTTTGGAAAGGGACTGGCAAGGAGGATTTATCTGTCAGAACAGAAAAGCCAGAAGCCCCACATCCAAGGAGGGAAGGAGATGAGAGCTGAGAACAGAAGGCATGGCATAATGATGAATGACAAAAGGGTCCCTGTCCTTGCTCATTTCCTGCTCTTCACTCTCTACTTTTAAAGAGCTAATCCAAAATTGTAAAAATAACAAGATGATTATAGAAGAAAAAGTGATAAGGGTCTTATAGAGTTATGGGAAACTGACAGCCTGAGGATAGAGTTGGTGAAGATGTCTGACTGAGGGTGTTTACTGCATTTGATTCCTCTATGCTGATGTCAGTATGTGGGCTGTGCTCTCTTCCAGCCAGTGTCCCGTGTTCAGTGGCCCCAGAAAAGTCGGTATGTAGGCACCGACCTCCCCGAGTCCGACGCACATTCTCCCTGGACACAATCCTTGGCTCTTACCTACTGGGCCAGTGGCCAAAAGATGCTGATGGCGCCTTCACCTGCTACACCAATGACAAGGCCACCCAGGTAATGAAGCTTTCCCTCATTTTCCCCAGCAGGTATGGGACTCAGATGGGTGATCCAACTAAGGGGCACTTGATCAATAACATAATTCATCCACATTAATAGTAAAGAGCAATGGCTCATATAATAGATGTGTACTGGGATAATTTTCAAGCATAATATTTTGCCTATCTATATTACTAGTAATGTGATTTGCATTTCTTGGATACCCACCAAAATGGTGAAAGATAAAAGTCATCTTGGGTTTTTAAATTTTGCTATGAATAATTCCTGTTTGGATACCCGCATTGAGTTTGTTTTGCCTTTATAATTATTGTGATTATTTAAAAAGTAAGTTTACCTTCCTAACGATATGCTTAGGACAGTAATAGATTGTGTTCCTTGAATATTTCCCAACTGAAAGGGGTATGGTGATGTGGGAGTGTGAAAAAGGTAGAAATCACTGGGATTGAAAGTTTGCACATGTGGATAATAGAAAATTGACTTCTACTTGTAGAGAAAGTGATAGATTTTATATCTGTAGTATCAAAGGTCCTACTTATTGGAATGTTGCTTTCTTTCACTTGCTATTCCATAATATTTTTCTTATTTATTTTGTTTAACATTTTTAAATTACATATAAAAAAATTGACATTTTTTAAACTTTGAATTTTACATTCTCACCCTCCTCTGCCCATCCTTGAGAAGGCAAGCACTTTGATTTTGATTATCCTATAATATTCTTATTGATTGATAAACATTGATAAATATCCTCCAGAGAGTATCATCCATACCTCTGTTTGGGGTATGACACTACACTTTCAAAGTTCTCTACCTTCCTCTCTTACCAGGAAGGAAAAAACACTGGATTTAAAGTCAGAAGATCAAGGTTCTAATCCCAGATCTTCCACTTGAAACCCATGTGATCTCAGGCAAAATTTAACCTTTCCAGCCCTCAGTTTTCTCATCTACAAAATGAGTGTGTTGAACTAGATGACCTTCAGTTCATGTCAGCTCTGGAATCCCATGATCATTTGCTGTTTTCTCATCTTCCTGTCTCCTTAATATTCCCCAAGGTCATCCCTCCTCTTCTTATTCCTCCTTTGCTTATCCCTACTTTGGCAGCCTCATTGACTTGCAAAAATTCCAACTATTGCTTCTAAGTAAATGACTCCCAAGTCTTAATCTTTAACACTGACCTCTCTCCTGAGCTCCAGACCCATACTAAGAATGTCAAGAGAACTGACTGTCCCATCAGCATGTCAAACTAAACATGATCAAAACAAATCTTCCTACAAAACCTCCTATTGACTCTTCTTTTTCTATGAAAACACCATTTATCCAGTCTCATGTTTAAAACCTTGTTTTTTCTTCTTTTTTTCTCTCTCCTTTCTCAGACTAGTTACTAAGTCCTTCATGTAGCTCTGTTATCTCTCTTAAATCTATCCTTTCTTATCTAATCCTACTGTCCATCCTTGTTCAGACCCTATCACACTTGGATTCCTGAAACAGCCACCTAATGGATATTCCTGCCTCCCTTTGCCTCCTTCCTTCTCCCCGTCTTTCCCCATGCTGCCAGAATTATTTTCTTTATTCATAGATGTGATCCTGTACCCTCCAAGTTCTTTTTTTTTTTTAATTTTAATTTATTTTCTTGGTTACATCATTCATTTCCACAAGGTTTTGAGTTACAAATTTTCTCCCCTTTTTGTCCCTACCCCCCAGCCCAGAACATTGATCACACTGTAAGACCCCTCCCACAAACTG
>CM053593.1:158063240-158140289 GCA_028646575.1 Pseudocheirus occidentalis | reverse complement strand
ATAAATGTGGTAACTGTGCCTCCAGTGCAGCAGATCTGCTCTCCTGCAGCCGCGGTTCCCCGCCCGATGCCCCAGGGCCTGAGCCGGCTGGGGTTTCAGCCGCGGTCCCAGACTGCTGCGAAGAGCCCGGCCTGCTGAAGAGCCCGGCCTGCTGCGCTGCCCGTAGTGCTTTCTGTCTTGTGGAGAGTTTTGGAGCTTGAAAATCTGTTTAGCGTCCCATTTTATGAGTTTTTTAGCGTGTTTGTGTGGGAGCTGCGGTGCTTTGCTGCTTCTACGCCGCCATCTTGGCTCCGCCTCCCCTACCCTCCAAGTTCTTAAGTTCCTTAGCCTCTACAGAACATAATTCCAACCCCTTAATATATAGCCTGCTGAACTAGCTTTCTACCACCTTTCCCTTCTAGCCTTATCTTATTCTACTTATCCTCCATATACTCTGTGGTCCAGCTAGACTAGACTCCCTCTCTACCATATATGACCAGCTCTTATATAAGCTACATAAAGGCAAGTATCTTGTCTTTCTAAACTTTGTCTCTCCCTTTCCCCCTGTGCCTAGCATAATGGTCCGCTTACATTAGGCACTTATTGTTAATTGAATTTAATTAACAGCATAACGCTCCCCAAAGAGTTTTCTATCAACTAAAATTATCAATACGTACCACATGCATGCCTCAGAGATATTGCAGGTTTGGTTCCAGACCAGAGCAGTAAAGAGTATATTGCAATAAAACAAGTCACAGGAATTTCTTGGTTTCCCAGAGCATATAAAAGTTATGTTTACACTTGACTGTAGTCTATTAAGTGTGCAATAGTATTATGTTTTAAAAAACAATGTACATACCTTAATTTAGAAACACTTTATTGCTAAAAATGCTAACCATCATCTGAGCCTTAGCAAGTCATAATCTTTTTTACTGGTGAAGGGTCTTGACTTGTTGATGACTGCTGCCTGATCAGGGTGGTGGTTGATGAAGGGTGGGGTGGTTGTGGCATTTTCTTAAAATAAGACAGCAATGAAGTTTATCACATTAACTCTTACATTCATTCAGACACTTAGCAGCCGTTGTAGGGTTATTAATTGGCCTAATTTCAATATTGTGTCTCAGGGAATAGAGAGACCTAAGGAGAGGGAGAGAGACAGAGGAATGGTTGGTTAGTGGAGCAGTCAGAACACACAACATTTATTGATTAGGTTCACTATTTTATATAGGTGAAGTTCATGATGCTTCTAAACAAATAGTAATATTCAAGATCACTGATCACAAGTTCATCATAACATATAATAATAATGAAAAAGTTTGAAATATTTCAAGAGTTACCAAAAGGAGACACAGACACAATGTGAGCGTATGCCATTGGAGAAATGGTTGTGATAGACTTGCTCAACAGGGTTGCCACAAACCTTCAATTTGTAAAAAAAAGGGCAATATCTGCCAAGTACATTAAAGTGAAACACAATAAAACAAGGTCTGTCTGTATACGACTTGGTCCAGTACTTCTTGGGATTATTTTTTCCCAATAGCTACTCTTAAATCTTTCCTGCCGAAGTTATACCCATTCCTTTTTGTCCTTATTGAAATAGACTAGGAGTTGGTCACCACCTTTTCTACCCCTTTCCTCATAGGTTTAAATCCTTCCTTTACACCCCTCCAGAATCCTCTCTCTTCTTTAGGGCACATAATGTCAATTTTCACTTTTTCTTACAGGATATATTTCCAATGCTCATTAGCAAGTATTTGAATGACCAGCACTACCTTTCACACATTGGGATGAAGGAAATAAGACTGGACTTGAAACTTGAAACTTGGGTTCTTATTCAGAGATGATGAGCAAGCATATATCCAAAGAATCCATCGTAGCTAGAAGGTGGGCAGCAGAGGAGCTAGAGAAATTAAACTTTCATTGTCAAGGAGAGTTGGCTACAAAGTGACTGACCACAGTAGGTATTTGAGAAGAATAGTGAGACAGAATGAAGACAAATCTCTACACGGCTAGGTCACAGGGCCTTGTCCAGAGATTTAAGCCACTTCTGTTCCTCAGACCTTAGAAAAGGGTGCCTTCTGATATCCGAGATCCGTGGGCACTTTCCTCCTTGATCAGGCAGGAATCTAGGTCTTACATTTTCTTTTGCCCAAGCAAGGGAGGTCTTTCAGGAAGAATAAGATTTTTAAGTGTTGAGAGAATCGGTTATCTCTGGATGATACCTTGTTTAAGTCTACAGTTTTCCTTGTACTTTGTTCTGTACCCTTTCAGTCTTTGTTCCCAACTTTCGAGGAAGCCTTCATCCCCTTCCTTAACTGCAGCTTTCTTCTCTAGCTCAGGGCTGAGTTAGATTTTCCTTGGCTGGGTTTGAAGGCCTGGGCTCCAGCCTCTCTGTGTTTTTGGTCAAGCTGCAGCTGTAGGCCAGATCTTTTATATAACAGGCCTGGGCTCCCTGCCACAGTGAGGCAGAGGTCAGAGATGCACCCTCCTCAGGCTTGGTGGATCCAGGGCCACACGGTTCTCTTCTTTCCTGTGGATGGGCTCCAGACCTCTAGGAACTCGTAGCAACCTGTAAATATTGTGTGGCAGTAGCGGTTAGGAAAGAGAATTCAGAAACTATGGGCATCTATTCCCTACCTTTCTGTCTCTAAACTAAAAGATCCACTCTACCCATGGAGCATTGTGGTCCCTTCAGAATTTGTTTGTATTAAAGGGTCCCATTCCATTTAGGATAAGAATTTGGATCTCCCTTCAACCAAAGGGCCTCATCTTGCTTGAGTTTGGCACTGGAATGTAAACACCCATCAGAGGTGACAACAGTGTCTATCAGTGTTGTTTCTTCCCAAGAAATAGGTGTGCAGTCACATCACCATTGAATGACATGTTCCCCAAAAGAAATAATTTAGAAAAGGACAGAGTAGGGGAAGCAATGCCCATGAATCTTTGGAAGCTTTGAAAGCCAAAGACTGTTAAAGTTTGGGGATGATGCCAGGATACACTGCTTAAACCAATCTAGCAGCTGTTACCACTCCACCCCAAATCTCTCTCCCACCCTCTACCATGTCATTTCTACCCATGCCAATACTGTTTGTCATCTGTTATACTCGCTGTAACTGGGATAGGGCCTTACCTCTGCCACCCAAGAGGAAGCAGCCGTAACCTGTATCTCTGAGCACATCTGCCTCTGTGTTCCTGGCTGCTGTGTGTCTTTTGCAGTGAGGCCTAAAGCAATGGTTGTTGGTTGGGTTGTCCAGCCATCGTCACATCCCTAATAATGTAGATACTTTCTGAAGCAACTAAGGATTCTGCCTGACCTAACCTTCAATGGGCAGCAAGCATTTACTGAGCTCCTATTGTATGCATAGCTGCCAACGCTATATAGCCAAGACTTGCTCTCAGAGCAGAAGTCAGGGTTAAAAACTTTCAACTGACTTTGGCTACAATAAAACAGTCAGCAGGTATTTCCTGCCTGATCCCACAGGAGCGAAGTTCTATATTATTAGACATTTGGGGCACAGAGTGAATTCATCACTCTTTCCATTACCACACTGCCTTTCATGTAAATGGGTTCCATCTCTCCTATTAGACTTTAAACTGCCTAAGAGCAGAGACTATGTCTAGTCTTTAGAATTAGGGTACCTGAGTTCAAATCCCAGGCATGGGACTTGCTAGCTATGTGACCTTAGGCAATTCATTTGAATTTCTGAGCCTGTTAGCTCTTCTATAAAATGGGAATAATACTTTCACTACCTATGTCTCAGGGTGATTGGGAATAAAGTGCTTTGTAAACAGTAGAGTACCATATGTGGATGAAGTGATTGTTAATAATTACATGGTAATAATAATGACACCAGGTTGGATTGGGTTCATGGGAGTAAGCGAATTAGCTGGGGGAATGGATAGGCTTGAGCCAGTGTTTCTTGGAGGGGAAGGCTTTAAATTGTGTACCTGAAAGAGTAGATTAGGTTAGGGTGAGAGAAGAAGAAGAGGGATTGTTCCAGATTTGTGGGACAACTGGGGCAAAGGGAAAAAAGGGAGGATTAGGGATTCTAAGAAGTATGCTGAGATGGAGCAGACAGACTAAGAATGAAGCAGGAGCTGAGGGCACATAGCAAAGGACTGTCAAACTGGTAGAGCCTTGGAAGGCTGTTCACATATGGATGTGATGCCATGAGGTCACTAGAAACCAGAAAAAAGCCCTAAAACCATGAAAAGGGCATTTAATATTTTTTTTTTTAAGATTGTCAACAGGCAACTAAGGAGAAGCCGCCCAGTCAGCCATTGTGGATTAGTCTGGCCTGGTGAAGAGACAGGGCTGGCTGCTAGCAGCCTGTGCCAGTGGCTTTGGTTACCCTCTCTGCCTTCTTGCTGCGCAAAGCATTTTGCCTTCTTATACTATATAGAGAGAGGAAGCGGTCTCACCACAGCTGAAACAACTATTTCAGAAAGTTCCTCTGTTGGCTACCTTCTTTTGTAGACAAGACACTGGGGTACCCGCCCTTCCCCTTCCCACACAGACTCGCTCCCCTCTTTCCAGTTGATTCTAGAGCATGTGGGTGTGTTCCCCACAGGTTGGGCTGCTCCTGGACTGACTTGGCCCTTGTAAATAGGTCGAACTGGCATTTCTCAAACATGAGGGGAGGGGAAGACCAGAGGTACAAAGTTGAATATGACTTGCTTGAGGAAATGCTCCTGTCCTCATTCATCCTTTTACCTTGTTTTCTGCCCAGCCCCAACCCTCTTTCCCCCAAACCAGTGCTGCTTTAATCTTTTTTTTTTTTGTATTGTCTGAAACCAAAAAAAGAGATAACAAGGCCCTCCCTTTCTTAACACTGTGGCAGCATTGACAACTTATTATGTGGGTTTGGCCTTTTGATAATGGGGTGATAAAGGCAATGGGGTCAAATGAAAAAAAAATCAGAGGATTATTGGTCTAATTAACTTGCCATTTGACTTTTTTGCAGTTCCAGTTCTGTTCTCCCCTATGAGAGCATGCATAGGTGTATGTGCATATGTGTGTGAGTGCACATACACACACACACACATACATGCATCTAGGCATGCGACATGCTGGGTACCTTTAAGACTTTCAAGCAGACTCCTGGATCAGGGGCTTCTCAGACTGTTCACTTCCATTGGGTCACCTGACTCTGCATGAAGCTGTGCTAGCCCCCAACTGGCCTGTCGATGCTTTATACCTAGGATGTACTCTGCTGCCATAGTTAATCATAAACAAGGTGGGGAACAGGGCCCTTTGTGCTGCCTTCATGACCTTGGACAAGGTGCTAGAACCTTTCTGGGGCCTTATTTTCCCCGTCAAATTAAGTGGGTTGGACTGGATTATCTCTTAAGTCCCCTCTGAGGTCTAAATAAATATATCTGAGTGGGTCTTGGAACCATCTTCTCATTCCAAACTGTGTGTCCCTGTGACATCTAAAACTCCCAACGTGTCCAGATTAGAGTGTATATATCCTTGTCGTCTCTCTAGTTAGAATGTAAGTTTCTTGGAGGTGGCTAGGTGGCACAGTGAATGGAGCACCAGTCCTGGAGTCAGGAGGACCTGAGTTCAAATTTGACCTCAGACACTTAACACTTACTAGCCGTGTGACCTTGGGAAGTCAACCCTAATTGTCCTATCCTCCCCCCTCCAAAAAAGCAAAAAAAGGAATGTAAGTTTCTTGAGAGTGGGAATTATTTCATCCTTTGTATTTGTTTCTCCAGGACCTAGCGCTGTGCCTGGCACATAGTAAACACTTAATAAATATTGATTGATTGATGCCACCTCCCCCTACTCAACCTCTTTGTGTCTCTTCTGGGTTATTCCCAGAGAGACTTTTCTTCCTCCCCCACTTCTTCCAATCAAACTCCTGCATGTCCTAGACAATTATTGAGCTGCTGCAGCTCCGGGATTTCTTAACCTGCAAGTGAGGCTTCTAACGTCTGACCCACGTCTTGGTTTGCATAATCTAAGCATCATCCACACGCAGTGACTGACGACACTGCCAGACACTGCCACGTTTGTGATCAGGCCAAGTGCTCCCCTGTGCCCTGGTGTTAAAAATAAGTCTGTTCTAGTGCACTGGTCTCCTTGATGAGGAAAATCTTTTTAGCGATGCTGTGCTATTCGTCCAACCACAGCAGATTTGGGACAGTTCAGAAAGAATCTGCTCAAAGTGGTCTGAAGCAAAGAAGGCCTGGAGACCTGGTAATCTCTGTTGTGGCCAGGAGGCCAGGGCTCTGAATTGGATCTCTTCCCTAGCTGTGACTTTGCTGTACTTTTAACAATCAATTCATTACTTCCCTGGTGCATATCCCTGTGTTGGGCATGAGACCCAGATGAACTAGGTAAGAGCCTGAAGGGAAACATCATTCCCCATCCAGGAAAGACAACTTCTGCCCTTGAAGCTCCCTGTTTAGTTGGAGAAGAATGAATACACATAAAACTCACTTAAGAACACTTACACAGTGACATATAAACAAAGACAAGGAAATAATGATCTAATTGAGTCTGTTGGTACAAAAGGGAGATGGAATAAATTAGCCATCAGAGTCAAGTGAGATGCACTAGGGGAGGTTTCCTAGAGGAGGCAGATAGGGGAAGGAAGAATAAGATGAGATGGAAAAGAACAAAGGAAGGAATCTTGAGTGGGAAGAGCAGAGAGGATGATCTGTAGAAGGGGGATGTAGGGCAGGTGTGCCCAGCTAGAGAAGAGGAATTTGATGAATTAGCAGGGAGAAAAAGGAAAGGAGATGGATTATGAAGACCAGCTCAAGAGCAGAGATTATACCTACAGAGTCAGCATTAGGAGCTATCATTAATTCCTAAGTAGAGAGTAGAGAAGGATCAAAAAAGTGCTTAAGGGAAGAGATGATTCTGTATTTTAGATACTTACAGAGCTCTTACTAATAACTCATATCTGCTTCCATTCTCTCTCATATAATATACCAGGAGAGAGAGTAGGATAGATGGTAGTAGACACTGAACACAAAACAGGCTCCTATTGGAACAGCTATCAGAGGAAAGGAAATCTGGACTGTATCTCTGATGTTCACTAGTGCATCCACTGCAGCCATTGCCATCTTCCTGGGTATAAGGGAACTGGGTAAGCTTCAAGGTTCCTGCTAACCTACTCCATACTCAGGGTGGGACAACTTCCTGCACCTCAGGAAGGGACAGTCACATACCTGCAGGGACAAAAGAGGTGCAGGAAAAAAAATTACTGTCCAGTCTTCCTTTCATAAGTGCCATTTGTAGACCTTCTAGATACCCTGAAGGAACTTCCTAGTTTAGAAAGGAAGAAGCTATGGGAGATTTGATGAGTTCTAAGCTTTTAGTTTATAAAAAGTCCAGCTAGCAGTGTCACTAGTATGAGATTGGGAGTGTCAGGATGAATGTGTCCTGTGTGCCTTATTTCCAGCCCTAAATATTCAAGCCTAACCTCAACCTCAGGATTCTGCATCTTCTCCAGAATGTCCCACTGACATCTGAAGCTCTCTATCCTCTCTAACCCATTTTTCACACAGTTTCCAATGTCTTTACTAAGGTACAATTTGGACCACGTCACTGTCTTTCTTGAAAAACATCAGTATTGTTTATTAGGAAAAAAGAGAAGTTCCATAGCCCAACAGAGAATGCCCTTTACAGCCTGGTTGGGCCAGAGTTACCTTTCCAGCGTTCTTTTAGACAATATTATTCCCTTTAACACATTCTTCATTCCACCAAATGGCCACTTTGGGCCACTCTCCAAACTCTACATATCTGCCACCTCTTCATTTAAGGCCAGCTCAGGTGCCATATCTTCTCTGATATATGCCCTGTCTTCTTTTCTCCTAAACCCTTCTCCCCTTTCCTAGCCACTGAAGGTGTTAACTCTCCTCCTAAGATTTTCATAGAATTCTTTTTCTAGTATATTCCTTTGCCTTACATTACCTTGTACTAAATGCATCTGCTCATGCCTTATCCTTCACTCCCACATCATAAGAGTATAAACTTCTTAAGGACAAATGCTATCATTTAAAAATCTTTGTATACTAGCAATACTGTCTTTTATATAGTGGGTGTTTCAATAAATTTTTATTGTACTAGATTAATTCCAGGTCCGTGGGGCTGGGGAGCATCCTCAGCTTCTAGACACTGATCAGTGAGGGAATACCCATATATACATATACATATATATACATATGTACATACATACATACATATATAAATATATATATATATATATATATATATATATATATATGTTTTAGGGAAGGTGTCCTCTCTGAAACAAATTTGAATGCGATCCTGATAGATGAGCCTCTGGGGAATGAAGAGGAGAGGCGACAAAGATCCACCTCTATGAAGCTGTGGTCCATCTTCATTCTTTGGCTCTGCCTTCAAAGGCCACCTGCCATGACTACAGTCACAGGAGATGGCTTCTGAATGTCTTCACTGAGTGGACTCATTGGCTGTTTGGGTTGTGGGGTGTTTTATTTTTGTTTCCTTTTCTCCATCTCTCTGAATTTGCAGCAGCCTCTTAGGGGGAGGTTAGCAGAGGTGTTAGAAGGCAGTTCCCAAGCTCTCATGTCTTTGGCAGTTTGTTCATAGAAGCTAGAGAGGAAATATGGCTACACTGGAACCCTTCTCTTAGATTGGAAAGTGGAGGACCCACAGGGCCGATGCAGAGAGCCAAAACTTTGTCATCAGACCTTTTGGAATAGAAAAGGCTAGGCATGAGGCACTACTGTGCCCCTGCTGTAGCATTACTAGCAAGTTGTCCTCTGACCCCTGCTTCAAGCCCTCAAGTAAGAGGGTCCTTGCCTCCTAAGGCAACCCCTTTTATTCTGATAGTGTTTTGGGGAAGTTTTCCTTTATAGGGAGCTAAAATCTGTCTCTTTTCAACTTCTAGCTATGGCTCCTGAGTCTACCTTTTCTGTAGCCAAGTAAAACAAGTCTGATACCTCTTTCAGGCGGCAGGTCCTATGGATCCTGGCTGTCATGTCTTCCCCCTTCTTCCTCTCTCCCTTTTCTTTATCCTATATATCCCCACCCAGTTCCTTTACCAGATCCTTATATGGGTTGTCTTCAGGCTCCCCCACCATCCTGGTCATTTTTCTCTGGCTATTTGGCACTCAGAACTCATTAGCAAAGCCTGACAAAGTGGCTGACAGGCATTTCCTGTGTTTTTGGGGGATAGTATGCACCTGGAATAACTGAACCAAGACCATACACGGTCCCTTCCTGTTAGGGAACTACCCACAGTCTAATTATCCCTACCATCAGGAGCTCCTGGACAAGTTGGGGAATTGGAACATATTAAAAACGTATACTTAGCAAGTTCAGATGTATTAAGAGCAAACTGCCGAAGCCTCTGGTGCAGGAGAGGATTTAGAATCCCAAAGATCTGAGGTGATTGAAACAAATCAGAAAAGGTTTCTCAGAAGTGACTTGGGAGAGAGGTGGGGAAGGTTCCAAAGATATGAACTGGAGGAACTGAAGTGGGAGGATACTCAGTGGATCCTGAAGCCAACTTCAAGGGCCTGCTTGATGCCCAAGGCTGAAGAGCTTTCTGCCTCTTCTTGCTTCCCCATAGTCTGCCATAGGAGCTGGTCCACCTCACTACATTTCTCTCCCTCCAGACACCCCTGTCCTGGCATGAGCTGGAAGGTGAGCAAACCGGCTCCTGCACCCACAAGCGCTCTGCCTCCTGGGGTAGCACAGACCACCGAAAAGAGGTAATGGTCACCTTTCTTCTCTGGCCAGGGGATCTGCCCCTTTTCTCCCACTGCCTTTGCCCCATGGTTCTGTGCCTTCATCATGTATCTCCTGAGTGTTCCCACATTCTGGTCAGCTTGCTCCAGGCCACCTACCAACTTGTGCAAGCTGACTTCTGTCCCACTGACAGGATGGGACCCAGGAGTTCAGACCCTCCTGCCAAGCATAGGCTAAGCCCAAAGCAGCTGATGCTTTCCAGGAGCCAAGTACAGAGTTTGAGTCCCAGTTGGTCTCCCTTTATGACTATGCAGCTCGAGCCAGAAGATACTTCATAGAACTAAGCACTGGAGAAAGGCAGGAATTAGAGCTCTGGGAACTAACAAGCGCCCATGGTGTTTATTACTTAACTGTGTATCTAGTCTTAAAAAAAAAATAGCCAAAAGCACTTACCAGCTCTGTTTTCCCTGACCCACCCTCTCCCCTGGGAGCTAAAAGCAGTGAATTTAAATAAAGAGCCTTAGGCCAGGATTCTAGGGTTCTAAGGCCAGCTCCATCCTCTCCAACAAAGCACTTGCAAGCTCTTCCTTTTTATTGAGGTGGAGGATACAGTATAATAGAGATGAAAATACTTTAAAAGTCCAAAAAACATGGAAATGCATGGTTTTATTTATTAGCAATGTTTAATTTTCAAAGTAGGTGAGGAATCTGTCCTCACTCAAGAGTCAATCACAGTAAAATCTCTATAGTCACCTATACAAAGGGAGGGAAGTCATGGTATAGAGATCTCAAGATCTATAATTGATCTATAATCATTTTGGGAGAACTTGGGAGGGCATCCTATGGCTTTGGGGCACTCTATTTACCCAGTGAATTCTATTTGGCTTGGGCTAATATTAAAATGAATACTCATTTGCTGAGTAAGTACAATTTGGAGACTTTGGGGTATGGAACTGGGCATGTGCTGGGCAGAATAGGGGCGAGTGGAAGGAAAGCAGTCCAAGTATAACACATTTGTGACAGATAATTGCAATCCATAACTATTAGGGATAATGGAAGCCAGAAACATCCCTTGAATTCTTTCTTGAGAAACAGAACCTGTCCCTTTCTCCACATGATTTAGTGAAAAAGCCTTGGACTAGGAATTGGAAAACCTGAGTTCTAGCCCAGACTTTGCTGTTAAATCACTGCCTCCTAGGATCCTAGATTTATAACTGGAAGGAATCTCTCAGAGGCTGTTGAGTCCAACCTCCTCACTTTACAGATGAGGGAACTGAGGACCAAAGAGGTTTAAGTGACTTGCCCATGGCAGTAAATGTCAGAGGTTGGATTTGAACCCCTTTTTTCCTAATTTGAAATCCAGCACCCTCTCCACCGTACTTAGACGCCTCTCTGGCCCTTAGGTTCTCTAGCTGTTGGACCCAGAGATTCGTTTTACCCTATTTAACCCTAGTATAGGGCTACATTAAAAACCAAAATGAACAGGGTGTGATCATACCTTAAGGAGTGAAAAGTGCCATGTGACTGCAAAGGAATTATTTGTCATCCTTAAGAGTGTAGGACTCTGTTGTTCTGCAATCTGTCGGATGGAAATCTCAGTCTGAACTTTTGTGCCTCTTTAGTAATTGATAATTGATGTTCAGAGTGATAATAACCCTAAACTGCCTTCTTAGTCAAAGAGCACTTAGGTTCAATATGATGTTAGTGCCAGGTGTATTTGGTGGTATTCTCATTCTTTAAAAACTGGTGATTGGGATGCTTAGATAACGCAGCTGTGGAGTTAATTTTTATATTTTGGTTAATAGATTATGTGGGAGAATAGGCAGTTAACTGTTTTATTATCATTATTAATAATACTTCCCTCCATGAGAGCTGATTTTTTTGAGATTGAAGGCCCTTCAATCCATCCTTTAGTCTATCTGACTGACACTTTAGCAGAGCTCTCAAATACAAAGCTAGGATCCCAGCCATAAAGGGCTCCCAGGTCAGAGATGGGAGTCAATTCCAGCCCTCTTGGGCCTCTTCTAGGAATCACCACATGGGTGGGAGAGATACTTTGGTTCTTCTTGCTACATCTGACCTACTTTTCTCCTCTGGTCTACCTTGGGCTGCCAGATCACCAAGCTGAAGCAACAGCTGCAGAGGACAAAACTTAGCCGGAATGGGAAAGAGAAAGAGCGGGGCTCCCCAATTCAAGGAGACCATGCTGTTCGGGGAGCACTAAGGGTATGTGCCAATGCTAACCTATTAGGGTCCCTTCCTGACCCACTTCTTTCTCCCTGTGGGCATGGTCATAGTTAGGCCTGGCTGTGGTTTCTGTCCACATTCTTCTTCCACTATACTGTATGACTTTTTTGAGGGCTAGTGGCCAAATAACTGACCAAGATGGAAATTTTAGTCCTGCCACTGATTTGGTGGGTGATTTTAGAAAAGTTCTTTGCTTTTTTATTTTTGAACTTTGGTCTCTTGTAAAATGGTGGTAATGACGCTGCCCTCTCTACGATATTCTGTCCTCTCTTGGCCCTTGACATTGGGGAGAGCTACTTCAGATGGACACAGGGCCTTCAGCAGCATCCTCTACATCACCTTAAAAGTTCTTGCTTCTGCTGGCCAGATGTTGGCAGCTCTACTATTGGCTCTTCTCAGAACCTTTGGTGCCCAGCCAGGCAGAAGAATCAGAAGCTCCAGATGCTGAAGAAACCTTACCTAAAGCCCCCTTTATTTAACTCATTGGATTTATTTGTCTTTCCACCCTAGGCCTCCCCTCCCAGTTTTCCCTCAGGTTCCCCAGTCCTGCGACTTAGCCCCTGCCTACACCGAAGCCTAGAGGGACTCAACCAAGAACTGGAGGAGGTTTTTGTGAAGGAACAGGGCGAAGAGGAGCTTCTGAGAGTGAGTATCATCTCTGTTCTTTTCAGCATTCCCCTTGGCGCCACAGACTTGAACCCAAGGGTGTAGGGGAAGAGCCTGAGTATCTGCATTCAAAGAACAGTGAACTGATCCTTGAGATTTAGGAAGTATTAACTGTCAGTCCAAAACTTGGATTGATTCTCTCCTGGGTGCTCAACTAACACTCAGTTTTGGGGGGAATAATAACAAGAAATGAGGTCAGGCTGTGAGGGAAGGTATGAGGCAGAACTTTGGTCCTCTGTTGCCTAGTTGGGATGTAATGCATCAGCATGGGAATAGGCTAGGAGAATGCTTACAAAGCAACATGCAAAAACAATTGTAAATGAATTCTGACCAAGTCAGAATCAGGGTGGCTGTAATTAGGAAAGACTTTCAGATGGCAAGTTGAATTTTTTGGAAGTGAGAAAAAAAATAAATCATACCTTAAGGAAAGGCGGTTTCCCTAGCCAGGAAGAATTTGACTGGTTTGGAGTTGGAGGAGCGATTTGTTTTCTTGGAGGTGAGAATATATGGTGGGCAATGGTAAGAAATAAGATAAAGGTGTCAGGGAAAGAGGACAGTGGAGTGAAAAGGGGTTTGAACAGAAATGACACAATCCAAATCATATTTGAAATAGTACGTGTGAGGAAGGGATATCAGGATATTAAAATTACCCAGGTTTTGAGGCCAAGAATGTTTGTCATAGGTTGGTGGCTGAGTTGACTTGATAAACTGAGAACTTATCTCATCACTTTCCTGTCTCCCAGATCCTGGATGTCCCTGATGGTCACCGAGCCCCTGCCCCTGCTCAGGGTACCAACAGCGATTCCTCCCTCCTTCCCCTGGAGCAGGGCAACCTTTCCCTCTCCCCTTCTTTGCCTCTAGCATCCCCCCAATTCACTGGCCAGGCCAGCCGTTTTGAACCTCGAGGTACAACTGAGGAACTGACGCCAAACCCCAAGGAAAAGGGTGAGTAGACAGGGTAAGGAACAGCAAAGCTGATCTGGAAGCTAGAGGGGCAGATGTCCTTTCGTTGCCTGCCAGTTTGTTTAAAACCTTGCCTTTTTGCCTTATCAACCAATCATAAAGCTATTTATGACTCATCAACTTATTCTCCTTATTATATAAAGAGAATCGGTGTCTATCTGCCTTTTAGGAATGTACAGTTCAACATACAATGTGTACAAACATAAAGAAGACAAGCAGTGAACAAACATAAGATATATAGGTGTATTTGCATTCTGAATAGACAGACAGTCTTTCCCCCAAATCCTTCCCCCTTCCAACTTCCCTGTTACTATCAAGGGCACCACCATCCACCCAGTCCTCCAGGCTCAAAACATAGGAGTCATTCTGTATTCCCCACTCTCTCTTACCTCCCATATCCAATTTGTGACCAAAGCCTGTCAATTTTGCCTTTGTAATGTCTCTTGAATACCTCTCCTTTTCTGCTCTGATAATGGCATCACCCTGGTGCAAGCCTCATCTCCTCACACCTGGCCTGTTGTGATGACCCACTGTTTGGCCTACCTGCCACAAGTCTCTTCCCACATTAATCCCTCCTCTACTCAGCTGCCAAATGATTTTCCTAAAGCTCAGGTCTCACTATCTCAGTTCCATATTCAATAAAAGTAAGTGCTTTGGGGTGGCTAGGTGGCAGAATGACTAGAGCACTGGCCCTGCAGTCAAGAGGACCTGAGTTCAAATCTGGCTTCAGACACATAACACTTATTAGCCGTGTGACCTTGGGAAAGTCACATACCCCAATTGCCCTGCCTTCCCTGCTCCAAAAGCAAAAAAAAAAAAAGAAAAAAAAAGTCAGTGCTTCCCTGTCATTCCCATGATCCAATAAAAAATCCTCTGCTTGGAGTCCGAAGCCCTTGATAACATTTCTCATGTATGCTCCTTTCATGTTCCTCAAACAAGACATTCCATCACCTGACCCCAGGTACTTTCACAGGCTGTCCCCCATGCCCAGAATGCTCTCCCTCTTCATTTCTGCCTCCTGGCTTCCCTAGCTTCCTTCAAGCCCTGGCTAAAATCCCACCTACTACAAGAAGTCTTCCCAGTCTCCCTTAATACCAGTGCCTTCCTTCTGTGGACTGTCTCCCATTTATGTCGTATATAGCTTGTTTGCACGTGATTGTTTTCATGTTGTCTCCCCCATTGAACCGTGAGCTCCTCGAGGGCAAGGACTGCCTTTTGCCTTTTCTTTGCATCTCTAGGCACAGTCTGATACACAGTAGGTTCTTAATCCATGTTTATTGACTGGGAAAAATGGATAGAATTTTATATTTTAGGTTGAATTATGTACTTTATGTTCAAAGTTGCTTCTGAGAAGTTCAGGAATACTTTCTAGAAGAGGGGGTGGATTTCAAGAGCTATTGAAAGGAAAAAAAGATGTCAGACTAGCAGTCAAGGCAGAGTGCTACAAGCTTGGGCAGTAACAAGAAGACAAAGGTTTGCCAGTGCTCGGTCCCCTTGGGCTGGGCAAAATCGGCATTATTGTGGGTACAGATTTGTCATCTTTACCTCTCTTATCCCCTTACATCTTTCTAAGAGTTATAATTTGTACCAATTCCCTCAAAGCCTGACTGGCTGACCCAGTTCCTCCTCTCCTTTCAGCACCCTCTCCACCCCGCGCAGTCCTGCTGGAGGATGACGGCCCATCTCCAGTGCTGGCCTTTGCCTCATCCCCTCGGCCCAACCACAGCTATGTGTTTAAGCGGGAGCCCCCAGAGGGCTGTGAGAAAATCCGGGCCTTTGAAGAAGCTCCGTGAGTTGTTTGAAGAGAAAGGGAGGGAGGGAGGGTCACTCGGAGTAGGAGTTGGGATGGAGGTGGAAGAGGAATCCCACTCAGTCTGATCTTTGGAGCCCTCAGTTCAACCAAGTTACCATTTTTTTCTGTGGCTGGTTTTTTTGTTCTTTTTACTGTTTGGCTTATAGAAATCTTTGTGATTCCTCTATGAATACACCTTACTCTGTACAAGGCTGTTAAGTCAACAGACACTGAAAGGAAAGGTTCTTGTTTCTTCTAGCTTTCTGTCCCCAGTGAAGATGTCATATGGGGCACAGAAGCTTGCTCTGCTCAGCCAAAAAACAAAGGGGAGCCTTTCATTCCTAGCAGGGAGGAGCCAAGGCAGAGTTAGACAGCTTTCCAGCACCTCCTGAATGCTTCTCCACCTACCTATGCTATTTGAAGTCTCATGACTTCTCAAAGCAGCCAACTTAGTCACAAATAAATACAGCAGTTTCCAAAGTTGAGTTAGGAATTTCTGGATGATCTGTGCTATAGCATCCCTCTCTTAGCCAGGAGAATTGAAATATGGGCTTGTCCTGCTTTGCCAAGCTCTTGTATTGTTCCCTTGAGCAGGAGCCCCAGGATCCTATATCTAAAACTGGAAGAGGCTTCTAGTCCAATCCTGTCATCTTAGAGATGAGAAAACTGAGGCCTAAAACGGTTAACTTTACTTGCCCAAGGTCACAAAGATAGTGAGTGTAGTGGCAGAGTAGGATGGCTCCAGATCTGCTCTTGTACGTACCTTTTCTACTAAACCATGATGATTTTCCATTGTTCCCTTATGGTTCAGGAACCAGTGGGGAATGAACCCCTAGCAGGGAGAGATGGGGCAGATGAAGAATGCTAGGACTTAGAGTTTTTGTAAGAAGTAGAGGTGCTCTGGGTGGCCATTGCAGTATGTAAGGGAAGAGAGCTCTCCAGAGTAGGGATTTAGGACTCAGTACTCTCTCTCTGCTAACAAGGCTTTACCTTCTCTTAAGAAGAGTTTCTAATATTTCTTCCTATGTGGTAATAGCTGGAGGAACATCATAATAGAGGAATGGATAAAGTCTGAGCAGGGTTTGGAAGCAAAAGCCACTATCCCTAGGACCTAGCTGTTTCCTGTCATCAGGACTCTCCTAGAGGCTGATGGGATTGAGTGATTGATTATTCCTCTAGCATTGACTACCCTTGATGTTTTGGGGGTTTTTAACCCCTGCAGATCTGAAAATTGTTTTTCTCTTAGGTCCTTTTTGGGTTAAATTTTTTAAATCTTATTGATAAATTTTATTTCAGTACAGCACAGAAACTCCCAGCTGACTTTCTTTCAGTGTATATTCACTGAAAACGGTTCAGTAAAACAACATTAGAGTGTAGCATTGTGTATAGCTGTTACTGTATACAGAGACCTACGTCTCCCGTTGATTCTCTTAGATTTTTCATTGATTCAGAATTAGAAGACACCTGAAGGTTATCTGGTTTGACCCTGGGCTTCCAGGCAAGCTTCCATTTCAACTACGGGTCAAGAACTCTCAAGGCAAAGATTCTACACTTTCATCTGGTTATTTTGTCACTCTTTCCTTGAGGAAGTTCCTTGTTATTTCTTTCTCTCCTGTTTAGTTATAATTTCTAATTCCTTGATTCTTTTCCTCTTGAAAAACCTGGCCATATATTCCAGATAAATACTTGCACTGGTAATAGCTGGCACCTTGGCATTGAGGTCCATGAATCTAACCTTTTCTGCCCCTAACTACAATATATACAGCTGCTCCTCTTTTTATTCCCTCATCCCTACCCCACCAGTGGAATTTTCTCAACTCCTTTATGTTGACAGAACCTCTGCCTGGCCTGTCACATAAGTGCATGCAGGAATCATGGCAAGCTTACAGTGGAGGTCCCTCTCCCACAGACTCCCTGTTCCCCTCCCTCAAGCCCACAGAATCTGGGACCTTCCTGTCTCTCGCTCAGTTCTTCTCCCTTACCCTGGAGAATACTTTGGAAAACCACAAAGATCTATAGAGATGTGAGTTCATATTCATATTAATGAGAATAATTCTGGAATTAGAATAATAACCAGTTATGGAGGGTATTAGAACTTTACTCTTCCCTCCTGGATTTTACTTTCTCAAAGAAAAGCCTTCCCAACCCTCTTGGTTTCTTCACATTTAGGATTTCAAAGGATTTAAGTACAAGGCCTATGATTGACATAATCATACCTTGAATTAATCTCATCTGAGATCATTTCATCATTCCACCATCCTTAGGAAGCCAAGAGAATAGAGCTGATTCTCCCTTTATGGGGGAGTAAAGAAGCTACAGATCAAAAAATTAAGTAACCTGTCCAAGATGACACTGCCCAGAGCACAGAAGTTGTTAGTAGCCAGTGGGATGGCTCCAAATCGGGTGTTAGGTACAGAGAGCCTTTCCACTGTCCCAAGATGCCTCCTTTCGGGAATTCTGAAGAATATACAGATGGGGCTGTGTAAACCTCACCCTTTTCAGATGATCTCTGGAAAGAGCAGATTTCAATGAGGTCATTCGTCCATGTTGCTGATTTCAGGCCACCTGAACCTGGGGAGATCACTTATGGTCCCAGGCTCTGTTTTTTGCTGTCGCAGGAAATTCTTCTTCCCGTCCAACTGTAGTCCCTCCTGATCCTACCCAAAGTCTATTTCCTGTTTTTCAGTCATGCCTCTGGGAAGATGAAAAACAGAAGGGCCTAAAGTCTCTGGGTCTCTACCAAGGCACCAATCAACTCAGAGAGAAAAATAAGCTTCCCTTCTCCCCAAACTCTATATTTGTTGTTGCTTCACTCAGTTTGTTCATGCCTTTCTCTCTCTCTCTTATTCTTTTTCTCTCTCTGCCCTCTAGGTCCCTTAGTCCTGACCTGACCTTCCTGCCTTCCTGCCCTGACAAGAACAAAGTCCACTTCAACCCGACTGGCTCTGCCTTCTGTCCTGTCAGTTTGGTGAAGCCCCTCTTCCCCAGTATGGGCTTCCTCTTCCGAAATTGCCCCACCACCCCAGGGTCCCCCTGTCCATCAACGGCTCCAAGTCCTTTCTTGACCTCTCCCCGAAAGGACCCTGATGCTCCCAAAGCAGCCCCACTGCCTTTCGAACCCTGGCAGCGCACTCCACCCTCTGAGGAGTCTGTGCTTTTCCAGAGTTCCCTGGTAGTTTGAGGGTTTTTCCTCAAATCCCTCTCACCTTACCATGCCAGACCAGTGCCTTTGTGGCTGGCTCCCCCCTCCCCTAGATGGAGACCAAGGATCCCATTCTCTCTTGGCCTTTGAACATCTTCCTTTTATCACATTGAAATGCCCTGGTTCCTGTTTCTGTCGGGTACCAGCTCCTGGGAGGGGAGGAAACCTGCCTTCTCCCTTGGGCTGGGCAGCTCACCACTCTTCAAGTCAGCATTCTCATTCTTGATTTCCCTTGGAAGAGAAATGGCCATGGAGGCCTTGGCCCCTCCATCCTAAGTATGTGAGTACAGACAACCCCATAGGAGACACTTGTCCCTCTCATATCAAGGAAGCTGGCTTAGGGGAGGGAGAGGAAGGGACTTTAAAAAGATCCCTTCCCTTTCCCCTACAGAGAAGAAAAGCCCAGGAGAGAAAACTCACTGCCTCCCCTCATTGCACCCCATCCCTCGTGTGTATTCCCTCATCCACACCCTTCTCCTTAGAGTGGTTGATCCAAGCAGTCCCAAAGCCGGGACCATCCCAGCTATGGGCAGACAGGGGAATGGAGAGTGTTCCTGGTGACATTTTCATCTCGCCTTCATCCTGACTGAAGATTGTTGGGAGCTGTGGTCCAGCCTGCCTACCCCTGGAGGCAGGTGGAGGGGTGGGGGAAGGGAGAGCTCGTGCCTCCCCTTCGAGGCAAAGCATGATGACTGAATGTACGCTGCTGCCTACCCTCTTGCCTCTCCCAGGTTCAGGTTGGATTTGAAAAATGCCTATTTTTCTTGTATTGATGTAGAAACTCTATTTTCTCCCAAAGACACTATTTTTGCAGCTGTTTGAAGTTTGTATATTTTCCGTACCGCAGAGCTTACACAGAGAAATTGAAGAGGAATGTTAATGTTGGAATTTCCTTGTCCTGTGTTTAAAGGTGGTTTTTTGTTTTTGTTTTTTGCAGATCTTGGTGTTAATAGTCCAAATAAATAAATATTCCCATCAACCATGGGCCTGGTAGATTCTTCTGGAGGGTTGGGGGATTCTAGGGATAGAGGATCTTTTATCATCCTTCTCACCAAGCATCACATTAAAATTCAGGAAGTGTACAAATTACTAGGCCCAGCAGGTGCAGACCCACAGAAGTCTACCTCTGCTGAAAATTATCCCTTCATTTCCATAACACTGAGTAACATGGCATGAAATGGACTCGCCAATCTTTATCCCACACTACAAGTGATAGAAGGAGGCACTATTCATATAAAGCATGAAGGGCTGGATAATTTCAACTCTGAGAGAATCTGCTTATTATACTTTAGAGATTTGCTCATTCAAATTTTTTTTTTTTTTTTTGCATTTTGGAGGGCAATTGGGATTAAGTGACTTGCCTGAGGTCACATGACTAGTGTCAAGTGTCTGAGGTCGGATTTGAACTCAGGTCCTCCTGACTCCAGGGTGGGTGCTCTATTGACTGCACTACCTAGCCACCCCCTCATTCATAATTTTTGTCAAAAAGATAAGATGGAAATTATGGGTTAGTAAAAGGCAGTGTAGTTCAACAGAACAAGCACACACTCTGGAGGCAGAGGTCCTAGTTCATATTCTCTCTGATGCTTACCCGCTATGTGATCTTGAGCAAGTCAGATAACTTCCCTGAGCCTTACTTTCCCCATATGTAAAATGAGACTCAGACTGACTCAGCCCTGAGGTCCCTTTCAGCTTGCTCTTTCCAGCTCATTTCTCTGTCCTCTTCCCCCACTAGGATGTGAGCCCCTTGAGAGGAAGGGACTGTCTTGCTTTTTTGTGTTTATTCTCTAGCACTTTGCACAGTAAACCTGGCACATAGTATGCGCTTAAGAAATGCTTTATGATCCAACTGTGCCAAACACTGCTGGGGAGCGCGAGGGAGGGGGCTAGGGTTTAGATGAGATATAGTAGATCCTGTCCTCATGGAATTTATATGCTCATATGAGGGCATAGCACTCCCAGACGACTGTAATGCATAGTATTACATGCTTTACAGAGATGCTGAACAAAGTGTTAACTGTAAGAAAGAAGAGGGAAAATTCTGAGAGGATAATCATAGAAAACTTTCTGAAAGGAGAGGGCATTTCAATTGGGTTTTAAAAGATGTGCATTCAATAAGTATAGAGAGGGATGATGTTCCAGGCATAGAAAAGCAACCAGGGCAGAGGCTGGGAAGCCCAGAGCATAATCAGGGACTGGATCCGGTCCAGTTTGGCTTTGAGCTTAAGCACTACAAGTGTGGCCTCAAATATTTGAGACCCATAGAATTCTTGCCCAGAGAAAAAGAGATACATGAAACCAGTTACATAAAGAGATAGTGTGGGGCAGCTAGATGGCACAGTCAGTAGAGCACTGGAGTCAGGAGGGCCCGAATTCAAATATGGCCTCAGACACTTGACACTTACTAGCTGTGTCACTTAACCCTAATTGCCTTGCCTTCCCCCCACCAAAAAAAAAAAAAAGTGATAGATGTCTGTCAGCAAACTAGAGTGGGCCAAGGTCCAGGAAGGGTCCCTAACAAAGAGCGGACTTCTGGGGCTAGTGGACTGACCAGTGGAACGTTGATGAATGTTGACATGTGGTTGTCCAGGGAAACTAGGTGGGATGTGAGTTTATTTAGTTTTCCTGCGGGTGGCTAGGGAGCACAGTGAATAGAGCACCGGCCCTAGAGTCAGAAATTTGAAATTTGATTTCAAATTGATTTCATTTGAAATACAGCCTCAGACACTTAACACTAGCCATGTGACCTCAGGCAAGTCACTTAACCCCAATTGCCCTCCCCTTCCACCTCTAAGAAGCAAGAAAAAAAAGTTTTCCTTTGAGATTAAGGAAAAAGAGGTCACCTCAACTAGTTCTCTCCTTTCTTGTTTTTGTAAAGTCAGCCAGAAGAAGACAGATTTCCTCACACTCTAGGGCTGCTTAATCCTGTCATCTCTTATCTTTCAAATTCAGTGGGCTAGAGGGGATAAACAGCCCCTTATTCCAGTCATTTGTATTTCATCTGTGGGAGACTGCAAAGATGGAAGCCAAATTCATTGAGAGTGAACAAGCAAAATAGCAAATGACTGCAAAGGTCCCTTGATGGGAGGTTGGTGAGGTCTGGGGAGGAGCAGGAAGAACGTTTGCTCTTGAAAAATAAAATGACACGATGCTCTAAATCTTCAGTGCAAGTCAGGCCTAAAGTCATGGGTGTGGTGCTGCCCAGTGTTTCCTTCCTTTCGTTGAGATGATGCCAAAGGAGGAGGTGGCTACAAGTGGAGAAACCTTTACTGGGGCTGCAGTGGCTCTCAGCCCAACTGGCTGTCTGAGGTTTAGATCAACTGAAAATGTGTGTGGTTGGGGGGGTGGGGTTGCTCTGCAAGAATACAGAGAACTGAAGGCTGCTGTCTCTGACCCTTGACCTGAATACCCCCAAATGGAAGCTTATTTGGGGAGGATTCTACAAAGAGGCTATTGGAAAGGGAACCAGAAAGGCAAGCACTAGGCTTTACAATCCTGGTCAGTTCCATGATCCTGAAGGTCATTTAAACCTCACTCTGAATCTCTTCTCTTCCTCCCAGGGCTTATAGGGAAATAAGTGAGAAAGTGCTTTTTAGATAGGAGTAACAATTACATTTGCAACTGCAGGCCACTTCTAGACCACCGAAGTGCTTTCCCATGGCCTTACTACATTTGATCCTGTGTGGCAGAATGGGCAGGTTTTATACAGATGGGGAAACTGAGAAGGTGAAAGGTTGTATGGGTAGTTAGTGAAGTCAAATCCTTTTTTTTTTTTTTTTTTCACTTAATCTCCCTGCTCTGCCCCGCTGGAGGCCTACTGCTAAACCAGGGGAGGAGAGGGTGCGCCCTGGATCTCAACACTTGCCTAAGAATCAGGAATACAAGGGGGCTGTGTGGTAAGGCTGTGGGCACTAGAGGGCGCCACAGAGTTCCAAAGCCCCAAAGCTATAGGGACGAGTAAGCGCTAGGATCCGGTGGAAGTCTGAAAGGCTATTTTGAACCGCTTTATCTCCCCCATTCTCCGCCCCCTACCTCCGGCAGCTTTTCAACAGTGTGGCCAATCGGCGGCCTCCACATCCAGTTACGTCACCTCCGAACGACCCCCGTTCCCCAAGGTCCCCCACAGGGTTCTTGTTGGGGCTGCCCTGAAGACCGCCTTGTTGGAAGGACTCAGGATTGAACCGTTTCCCGTAGAGCTCTCAGCGTCCCCGGCCATCGAAAAAGACGTCAAGGTCCGGAGGTGCGTCTTCCTCGGTGAAGTATGTCATGAGACCCCGCAGGCACTTCCTCCGCCGCCGCCCGGATCCGGCAGCTGCGAAGTTAGCTGCGGGGCCTTGCGGCGCCGGCAGTCGCAGGCATCCCCTATGAGGGCCGAGTCGCCGGTGTGCGATGTCCAGCTCGAGCTGCCGCTGCCAGAGCCGTCGCCGCCGTCATCTCTGGAGACTCTGAGTGAGGCTCGCGCCGGCCCGGTCCCACGCCTCATGGCGGCCAGCGGCGCCCTGGTGCCCGATCGGCTGCGCCTGCCGCTCTGCTTTTTCGGCGTCTTCATCTGCTACTTCTATTACGGGATCTTGCAGGAGAAGATGTGAGCGCCCCCGACCCCCATGGGGCTCTCAGGCCCGGCCAGATTCCCCGGAATCTCTGTCCCCCCACCCACCTCCCAGCTGGGGGCGCTTGCCGGGGGGCTTCCCGCCTCTGCCCCTGCTCCACGGACCCGGGCTCCCCACGACCACTTCATCCCTGGACACTGCCCTTCGTGGGACTCGGGAAGACGTGGGTGGCGTAGCTAGTGTCCAGATCGTCCACGCTTGTGTGACAGGAGGGAATGACAGCTGGGGCCCCCGGCTGGGAGGGGGCGAGGGTGGAACAGGGAAGGGTGCCACGAACCAGCTGATAACAATAACAACAGTAGCTACTGCTTATATACCTCTAAGGTTTCTAAAGCATTTCACAGGTGTTACTTCATTGACCCCCACCCCCCACCACCAAACTCCTGGGAGGTATTATTATTCCCATTTTACAGATGAGGAAACTGAGTCTGGAAGCGGTTAAGGGGCTTGCCCAAAGTCATGTAGCTAGTATCTGTCTGAGGTTCCATTCGAACTCAAGTCTTAGTGACTGCAGGTTCAGGTGTTTGTTCTATGTACTGTATGGATAGATAAGGAAGTAAGTAAAGCATTTACTGGAGACTCACAACACCTCCCACCTTTGTTTTAAGTTTATAGCTTGAGTAAGTGGCAAAAGGGAGACTTGAACTCAGATCTTCCTACTCCTAAGGCCAAGATTCTTTCCATGGCACCAGCACTGCCCAAAACCAGTGATCATCTTGGGGTAGTTCTCCCAGTTTTTTTCTGGAGAGGTGGCTTGTTGGAGGGCTAAACCTTGGAATCAGGAAGGCCCAGGCTAAATTTCATTTCAGGCTTACTAGCTTCCTAACCATAAGCAAGGCATTTAATCTCTCTTAAGTTTCTATTTCCTCATTTGTGAAATGGGGATAATAATGGTGGCATCAGCATCCCAGGGGGATTGGTTGTAAGGAGCCAGCGAGGTGTCTGTAAAGTGCATTGCAAACTTTTGAGCAACATCTTAAATAGCTATGCTTATAATTATTTTTTCTTTCTTCTGTTTCCTTTTCAGCACGAGGGGAAAATACGGGGAGGGTGCCAAACAAGAGAAGTTCACATTTGCCTTAACCTTGGTCTTCATCCAGTGTGTGTTCAATGCAGTATTTGCCAGGATCTGTGAGTACTTAATCAGGGAGAGACTAAGCTCGGGTCCTGGATGCTGGGTTATCCTTGCCTGGCCCCATAGGGTTTTAAAACCCTAGAGCCGTGTTACTGCTCTCCCTATCCTATCATTCTGCTTTAGAATCCACTGATTTGTTTGGGATTCTTTAGACAAATCTTTTATGTCAGAAGTAAGAAAGGAAGAGAGTAGGCGTCCTGTGTATTTTACACCATTGCTGAAGATTGCTCTAGCTCTTCTTTCTCTGTCAACTTCAGGAATTTGTTGGCCCAGTTTAAATGATTTTTCCTCTTAGAGCCACCCCTCTCTTCTCTCTCTTCCCTTCCCCACCCTCACCCCTACTACTACTATAGGATTAACTGCCCATTATAATCTGGACAGAATGTCCTCTGGAAAATCAGTAGTAGCCTATGGCTAGGCCCTGAGAGTAGACTTAGAGAAAAAGAGAACACGTAGTCCCTTAGAAAGTTTACAGTTTAATGGGAGTAGAAACTGTTCCTGTCCTTTGGGAGCTTCCTGTCTCAATGAAGAAACATTTCTTTCAGAACATCCATGCCCTGTGGTCAGTCCTAGCCCTCCCAAGCTTCTCTTGTATTTTTTTTTTTGTCTTCTCCCAGTGATCCAGTTTTTTGATACTGCCAGGGTGGATCGGACCAGGAGCTGGCTCTATGCAGCCTGCTCTCTCTCTTACCTGGGTGCCATGGTCTCCAGCAACTCTGCATTACAGTTTGTCAACTACCCAACTCAGGTGAAACTTCCAGGAATGGGTTGGAGGGGGACCCCAGAGCAGATGCTTAGGTATTTATAACCGTAGAGCTCTCTTAGATTTGCATCTCTGCACTAAAAAAAGATTCATTTTGAAATGAGGGTCAGGCTCAGTGAAAGAGGGAGATTTTGATGGGAAGTAACATTTGAAAAATGAGCAGAAAACTGGAATGTTGGCAGCATCTGAGTCACACGGGGATGGAATTTGATCAGTTGCACCTTCCTTCCTTTTTTAAAGGTCCTTGGCAAATCCTGTAAACCTATTCCAGGTAAGCAATGTTGGATTTCCCCATACTTATTCCCTCTGTGACTTGAAGCTACATCTCAGGGCTTTTGTAATCCCAACTCTCCATCTCCCTCCTGTCCTGTCATCTAACTCTACCCTGCCCTGTGACTTCTGTTATCCCACTCATCATTATATTCAGACTTAAGAGATTCTGCCTTTAGATTGTATAAAATATAATCTCATATAAAGATTCAAGATATTCTCTCTTCTCAACCTCTGACACACATTATTTACATTTCTGTTGTTTTGAATAGCCATGAATTGGCATTTTAGATTTCATTCCTCATGGGAGCTAGAGGCTGGAGGCTTACTTCTTTCAGATAATTATGTTAGAATTATATATTTCTTTTTATACTTTATTAGTAATCTTAATCCAGTACTTTGCCCTTTCCTTCAAAAACCCTGTGCTATACCTTCTTATTGACTTGACCTTTGCTCTTTACAGCATGTTATGCTCTTTGCTCTGCTGAGTCCTATCATCTAATTAGCTCTTTCTCCATGCCAGCCCTAGGACCTTCTCCTCATTTCTTTGGTGCCCTTCCCTTTAAATAACACCTTTCTACAGTGAGATCTTCAGCTCCTTCCTGTCTCCTGAGAAGGTGGCTGAATCTCTGGTTCTGCTTCCTCCCTGCAGTAATGCTCCTTGGAGTGACCCTCCTGAAGAAGAAATACCCAGTGGCTAAATACTTCTGTGTGCTCCTGATAGTGGCTGGAGTGGCCCTCTTCATGTACAAGCCCAAAAAGGGGGTTGGAAGTGAAGAGCATTTGGTTGGCTATGGAGAGCTACTTCTGGTATGAAGTTACTGATGAGGGAATTGTAACACTTTGTTCTGAAACACTCGGTGTCTTTTCCCCTAGCAAAGATCCTCACCCTGCTGAGGCTGTTGGGGAACACCTGGCTGTTGAACTGCTTCTCCTTCCCCGAAGGGTGCATGTGAAGTTGATAGCCAAGGATGGTCAGCTTCCTGCTAAGTCCTGGATCCTATAGCAGGACATAACTAGAGATTATGGTATAAAATCCCCAAGGTCCAAAGACTGGAGAGGGAAAGAAGTAGTATCTCTTTTGGTTCTTTCATACCTGGGTTCTGAGAACCCTAGAAACAGAAAGAACCCTGTTGTGTTCTAAGTCAAGGTTGGCTTTCTCTGTTCTAACCCCTACTGGTCAGACTCAGGTGTTGTATTTAAATATTAGTGAGGAGGGAAGTTGCCTGTTTCTCTGGAAAATGCAAAATCACCCATCCCACAGATGACCCCACTGCCCTGGAGGTTGGCTAAGAAAGAAGCATGATTTGCATGACCTAAAGAGCTGAGATGGGGCATCTGTTGAAGCAGCCCGGCAAGGTGGACAGGGCCCTGAACTTGGAGCCAGGAAGAACTACGCCCAAATCCTGCCTCCAGGGCAAGTCACTTAACTGCCCTGGCCTTTAGTTTCCTTATTGTCAAATGAGGGGGTTGGACTCATTGACCTCTTGGGTCCCTTCTTGCTCTAAATCCATGATGCTCTGAACCATGGCCTCTGCCTTAAGACAGCTGTTATCAGAGAAGTCCTGGGGGGGAGAGCCATGCTTTCCCTGGGGCTCAGAGCTTTGCTGACCCTTTCCCCTCATGCTGCTCCCTCCATTTCTCAGCTGCTGTCTCTGACACTGGATGGACTGACAGGTGTCTCCCAGGATCACATGCGAGCTCATTACCAAACAGGCTCTAACCACATGATGCTGAACATAAACCTCTGGTCCACATTGCTCTTGGGAGCTGGTAAGAAGCCAGTTCCGATGTTTCCACCATTTACCCCTGGATGGCAGGCTCTCCTGATCTAGGTCAACCACAGATTCACTTTCCTAATGCCAGTTTTTCGGCGTGCCCATCAGCCAGCCTTGGCTTGGAGATGCCATATATCAGAGACCCTGAATTACGGAGAAACCCCTTACACTCCCATCACATTTTCACTGCTTGTTATCTATATTTATCACATTGAGTTAGCGGGCATTGATTGGGCACCTGCTGTGTGCAAAGCCATAGGCAAAGTGTCCAGGGAAGACAGAAGGTTGAGAGGAGATTACAGTCTTGAGTGGGAAGATAGCCTCCCTTCAAGAAGCATATAGTCTGCCAGGTGAAAGGAGAAGCAAATGTAAATTTAACCCAATTCTTCATACTGGTTTCTACTATCTGGTTGCTTTAACAGGATTAACTAGTCAACTGCCAAGGTTTGAGATTCTAATTTATCCAATCAAGAAAAGTCAAAAGACAGAACAGGGAAAGTTGCATGGTGGGACAGGAATCATTTCCAAGCCCTAAATTCTTTCTTTCTCCATATGCTTTCTTTGCCAATCCTAATTCTTCAGAGATCTGAGTGACCCGCTAGGGGTTCGGGCTTCCTGGTACATGTGTGAAGGGAACATTTGTGGGGGAGGATCCTTGCTCCTTTCTCACATAGGCTTTGGTGTCTTGTTGCTTCCCTTCAGGAATCCTGTTCACTGGGGAATTCTGGGACTTCCTTAACTTTGCTGAGCGATATCCCAGTGTCCTTTACAACATCCTTCTGTTTGGCCTAACCAGTGCCCTGGGCCAGGTAAGTCCCCCTGCATGAAGCTTCTCCCGGGTATGGGTGGTTACATTAGCCATAAACTTCCATGTTGCTTTTCTTTCCTTTTTTTTCTTTCTTTTTTTTTTTTTGAAGGCTTAAGCCTTGGAATCAGTTGCCTGTCCTTGGCCTGAATTTCTCTTTCTATGTTTCTCTCTCCAGAGCTTTATTTTCATGACAGTTGTGTACTTCGGCCCTCTGACCTGCTCCATCATTACCACAACCCGCAAATTCTTCACCATCTTGGCATCTGTGATCCTCTTTGCTAACCCTATTAGCTCCATGCAGTGGGTGGGCACTGTACTGGTGTTCCTGGGTGAGTTTTCTTGGCTGGGTCCAGGCAGTGGCTTAAGCTTCAAGCATGACGGGTTCTATTTTGAAGGTGCATTTTAGTGGGGGAGGAGGGGAATTTTTTTTTTTTCCCCAAGACTATGTCTTCTTTTGCTCACATTAGAAATACATTGACCTTTAATGAGTCTGATCCTGATACTGGTTGGCACAGAAGCTTTAACCTTTTCCAGTTTTTTCCACCTTGGGCTGTTTATGTCTCCTCAAGCTGCCCAGGGGCTCCCCACATTGAGGCTGGACTTAGTGCCAATTTTGATTTGTATTCCTCCCATCTGCCAGTCTGCCTCCCCAGCAAAAGAGACTACCAACCTGCACCACCCTGTCCTGTGGGGGAATACACTTATTACTGATTTTCTTCTTACGTCTGATTAATTCAACCTAGCCATGGTCTGAGTCAACAACTTTAGAGTTGATACCAGATAGCTTTTGGCCCTCCTACATTTTGCCAGTATTTTCCATGGTCTTCTGTATGTTAGGGTTATTTTAAATTGTCACCTGAGCGTGACTTGTGCTCCTAAGAAAGGCTGGACGCCAGTGTTGTGTCTCCATTTTATTTAAAGCCTCTGGTTTCTTTGGAGCCTCACCCAGTTCATTTCACACCCTGGCCTTGTGTATAGCTCTGGGGCTGGTCCTGAAGCCTGTTTCCTCTGACATTCCAAATTCCCTTGGGGAAACTAAGTTTCTCTTTCTCTCTCCCTCCCTCTTCCCCCCCCCCCCATAGGTCTCGGCCTGGATGCCAAGTTTGGCAAAGGTTCCAAGAAGACATCTGTCTAGGAAGATGTAGGGATTCACTCCAAGGCCATTTAACTTATTTTCTTGAATCTCAATATCTCCTTGAGAACTGGACTCAACAAGGGGAGAGGAGGGGGTTCTAGTTTTTTGTTATTTTGTTTTGTTTTTAAGAAGGAAATCATAGGTTCTAAAAAAGTGATATTGTTGGGTTTTGCCTTTTTAAAAAAAAAACAGGAATGAGTAATGACTTTTGTTTGTGATAAGATGGAGGGGGGCAGTAATCTAGCCTACCTCAATAAAAAGAAGAGGGAGATTTTGATCATTTTCCTAGATTTTTTCCTCTCTCTTGGTCTGATTGGGTTAGACAGGTTATGTGCTAGTAGTGTGAATGTGGAGGGGGGGAGAGGTTTGAGAGCTCAGCGGATGCAGCCAGTCTCTTCTCTTTAGGCGAGGGCTTGTCTACTGTCAGACATCTCTGGGGAGAGTCTCAAAATAACCTCTTCAGATAGTTCCTTCTCCAATAATTTTATCTTTATGGTGTCCGAGAAGTTCTTAGCAAAAGTAAAAGCAACTGTTATCTCCTCGTGGATTTTCTCTTGTTGTGATAGGGGTGAAATGCATCCATAGCTGCCGAACTTGCTGTGAATTTTATATTTCCGACACCTCTCTCCCCCACGAGAGAAGACTTTCCAAAATGGAAACCCAAAATGAAAACCCAGCCTATGTGGGAAGGGAGTTGGGAAGGTGTGTGAATGTACTTTTTCCTGCTTACCTCCTTTGCTCTCTCCTGCTTTTAGTTCACCTACTTCCCCCCAACCCCCACCCTGGGATGTAGGGAGAACAGCAGGATTCATTCTTCTTCCTCTATTCTCCATAGCTGTTAAAGATTCACAGCCCTCTGTCACATAGTCCTCTGCCAAGGTGCCACAGTGCCAGCTTCTGCCTGCTGAAGGGGGCACTCAGAAAGCCCTGGCATGTTGCCCCAACTGAAGTTTTGTTGTGAGTGTGTGTGTAGGAGAGCCTCCCGCCCAATGCCGTCTTCAAAGTTGGAGAGCGCAATCCTCCAAAGAGCAAACTTTACACATGAAAGTACATTTTCACCAGCTGCCTCTCTGACTCCATCTGTTCAGCAGCCCCAGCCCCTTGGCTCTCCAGATGGGAGCCCAGCCTCCTTCCTGAGTGGTGGCTTCACCTCCCCCTAGCCAACCTTTCAAGCCCTGGTTGAGATTTCATTAATCTCCCTCCCTGGGCGGGGAAGGTGTTTCTGTAGTTTGATCCCAAAGGGCTCCTTTCCCTTTAAACTCCACCTCCTTGGAAGAAGAGTTGTAGTGTACATCTGCTCACATCTTGCTCTTTGCCACCTTCCCCCTTTTTCCTTCTTCCTCAACTCTCTTCATTCAGAAAGCTTGCATCAGTTAACTCTCGTCCTGCTGAGAAAGATCCTTTCCAAACCTGCCTTCTCCAGTGGCCTATCCTAGATGGGTAGAGCATGTCGTTAACAAGGTTCAAGTCTTTGATTTGGTCCCCTCCTACATGAGTTAGCTCACCACCCAGAAAAACTGGCTGCTTAAAAAAATGCCCACTGTTCTTCATTGGGGTACCAGGCAAGAGTGTGGATGGCTCAGTATGGTCTCTCCCTGCTATTGGAAGACAGCTCCTAGCATGCATCTAATTAAAATGGAAAAGGAGTACCACCTATATGAGAGAGAGAGAGACAAACATGGTGGCCTGGGCTGGTTTGAAGTGATGGGAGGAAAAAGGTATTTCACATTCCACAAACAAAAGAAGAGAGAATTGATCTGAATTCTATTTACCAGACATCTCTAGGAATCTAGAGCGATCCAGCACTAGACTTGGGAGTCAGGAACTTCTGGGCAAGTCATTTAACTTCTCTGACTTTCCACATCCTTTTTAAAATGAGGGGGTTGGACTCAGTGGCTTCTAAGATCCCTTCCAACTCTATGATCTGAGTTGGGAACTAAGTTTTGTGAACTCCAGGGGTTTGCTCAGTGCAATCACAGAAACATATCTGCTATTTCTTACTTCAGGAGAGCAGAGTGACCCATGGGTCATGGGAGTGAGGTTCTATGTTGCTACCAGAAAATCTTACCTTTAATTTGGTCCAAGTTTGTTTACTCATCCTGGAACAGGCCTCACATGCTAAGCAGTCCAGGTCAGAGATCTCACTTTGCTCAGCCAGCTCCCTGAGGTACCGAGACTTAATGCCTCAGATTTGCAAATCAAAAACACTTTCGCCTCTGGCCCTCCCTGCCGGGAGGGAAGCTGTAGCTTTATAGTTCACCTTTAATCTGATGTTCTTTTGTGGGAGTTGTATGGATTCCCCCCACCCTCCCCCTTAGCTTTTCTGCTTGTGATTAGTGTTGAAGTGAGTCAATTACTTGAATCTTATTACAGACCTGGACTTGGGGGTGTTGGCTGGGCAACAAGATTAGGAAAACCAGCCTGGAAGCAAATAAATATAATCAATATATGATAAGCAATAAAGGTGATCATAGAAAACGGTGTAATATCCTTTGCTCTAAAGTCCCTTTGAGGTAGGGAGGATTTGGCTTTGTTGTGTGCCTTTTGCAGATGAAGAAACTGAGACCCAGAAAATTTAAGTAATTTTCTCAAGGTCAATGGAAAAGCAAGAAATCGAATTTAGGATTTCTGACTTCTGGTTCAGCATTCACAGTCAGTGTCTTCTGTGATGGTTGGACACGCAGGATGACATTGAATGCCCTTCACCATCTTTCCTGGAGTTCTGCCTTCCCACTTCCTTTGGTCCTGATTAATCAGCTTTTTACATTTTATGAGGTACAACTGGTCACTTGCCTCAAATGCCCTGGCAGAAAAACTGTCCTGGGCCTCGGCAAGATCATCCAGCTCTCCCTACTGGGAGAATACCATCTGTCTCTAGGAGTAATAATCTGCATTTTAGAGCTCTCTTCCTTTGAGAGCACTTTGGTATTTAGCATCTTGTTTTATCCTCACAACATCCATAAGAACTGAGAATGTGCCTCAGTGGAAGGAATTTCCACAATAGGCAGTACCCACAGTAACCGAATCACAGGCCCCTCCTTCCCCCAATATAAAGATAATAATAAGTGGATACCCAGAATTAATGATTCTCCCTTTATGAAATGGGGAAAAAGAACCAGAAAAGGCAGATAACGTACCAAGGAAGCTACTTCTTAAGGAAAGGCAATTTTCTGTAGACAAAGAGTTAGCAACTTCTTCAACTTGGAGTAGCCTTTAGTGCTTCTTGGTGATACAGTTGGCCCTCAGACATGTTAGGAGATAAAGGGGAAAGGAAGATTAAAGAAAGGATGTGAAGGAGAGGCAGTGGATGTGGTATGTGGGTGAATGGCTTCTCTGAGGCTAAGCCAGCTCAGCACAAGGAGATACCACTAAGCCAGAAAGCCTTCAAGTATGTCTTGGCTGAGGACCAGCTTAGCTAAATTTAGGGGTGCTCTGATCACCAGGTTGGTTGCAGATGGTGAATTTTGGGACCGTAACAACTCTTACAGACCACTTAAGCCTTAGAGAACTTGGAATCAACAAGTATTCATTAAACATCTACTATGTGGTTAAGAGATAGTGGAAATGCAAAAGTGAGACAGCCCCTCCCTTTCCACAACTTCTGTTTTTAGGAGAGCGTGGGCCTGACCTTTGTCATGGACCCCTCTGGAAGAGCTGATGGACCCTTTCTCAGGAAAATGCTTTCAAACACATAAAGTACATGGGACTACAAAGGAAACCAAGTATATTATTAGTTATTACTAGATTAGACTGAAATAGCCATTAAATATTTTAGTATATGTTTTTAAGTATATAGATAAATTTAAATATACATATATGTATGGGTGTTTTTTTAAGTTTGGACACCAGGTTAACAATTTGTACAAGCATGGTACATTATATAAATGTGAGGCAGCTAGGTGGTGCAGTGAATGGAGCACTGGCCCTGGCATCAGGAGGACTTGAGTTCAAATTCAGCCTCAGACATTTGACATTTACTAGCTGTGTGACCTTGGGCAAGTCACCTAACCCTAATTGCTCTGCCTTCAAAAAAAAAAGTAAGTGCATCATATAAATTAAATACAGAGTGATGGGGCAGGAGGATAGAACACCAACATCTGGGACAATTCAGACTCTTGAAGGAGGTAGCGCCATGAAGGGAGGGAAGGGTTCCAAGAGATGAGGAAAAAGCACTCTAGGTATAAAGGGAGGCAGAGGATGGAATGTGTGTGTGTATGTGATATGCATGGATGTATGCAACATACACTCATAGAGGCATATATATGTATTGCATGCATGCACACACATGTATGCAACAAGCAAGCTAGTCTGAAGTGTCAGCCTGGAACATTGGGCTGGAGCCAGGTTGTGAAGAGCTTTAAATTCCGAACAGGAGTTTGTGTTTGGTGCTTGAGTCAAGGGGAGCTGCCGTCTTCAGCAGAGTGACACAGACCTGTGCTTTCAGAATATCAATTTGCTGGCTTTGTGGAAGCTGAACCTGAAAGGGGAGAAATGATGCCGGGAGACCAATTAGGAGGCTAATCAATCAATAGACAAACCATACCTGCCCCAAAGTGTGCTAGTCCATAAACTTACAAAGACAAAATACAAGTCTCACTGGCCGCTAAGGTCACTTCTATAATAGTAACAATAATAATCCTGTCCTGAAGAAGCTTACACTCTATTGGGGGAAGTATACATGTATAAGAATAACCAAAGGTTATTCCTGAACAGTTCCTGAGTTCAAATATGACCTTAGATGCTTACTAGCTGTGTGATCCTGGGTGAGTCACTTAACTGCATTTCCTTCAGTTTCCTCACCTGTCAGATAAGCAGGAGAAGGAAATGCCAAACCACTCCAGTGTCTTTGTCAAGAAAACCCCCAAAGTGGTCGTGAAGAGTTGGATGCAACTGAAGAATGATTTATTGGCATTTTAGGCACAAAAAAAAAATCATGAGTGGCAAGACTGCCCATTTGGGCAGACTAAGATACATGAATATGTAATAAGTCTGGAAAGGTATTTTGGAGCCAGGTTGTGAAGGTCTTTAAATATCCAACAAAAACAGTTGGTGTCTGATCCTAGGGAACCAGTGGACTTTCTTGAGCAGGGGAGTGTCATGATCAGACCTTGGCTTTAAGAATATCACTTTGCTGTGTGGAGGACGCATTAATTGGAGAGTGAAGAGAGCCATCAGAAGGCTAAGGTATGGGGCAAGGATCTAAACAAAGGTAGGGGCCGTGTGAGTTGAGAAAAATGGGGAGATTTGAGAGGCTGTGGAGATAGGATTACTAAGAAGTGTTAACTGAATGGACAATATATAGAGTGAGGAGTCAAGATTGACTCCAAAGAATCCAGCCTCCTGGGCAATCCTGGAAGACTGAAAGGATGATAGATAAAGGGAAGTTTAGAAGAGGGATAGGTTTTGTAGGGAAAGATAATGAATTCTGATTTGGACATGTTGAGTTTAATATGCCCCCAGGGCACATAGCTTGAAATATCCAATTGGCAGTTGGTTATATAACAAAGGAGCTTTGGAAAGAGACTGGGCCAGGCATATAGATCTGGCAGGCCGGGCATATAGATCTGGCAGTCATTTTTGTAGAGATGATAATTGAACTCATTGTAGCTGATGAGGTCACTCAGAATGTACAGAACTAAGAGAAAAAGACAAGAGTACACTCACAAAGAATAGGCAGGACATGAAAGATTATCTAGCAAAAAGAGACTGAGAAAGAGGGGTGGGTCACACAGGTAAGAGAACCAAGAGAGGAGAGTTAGCCAGTAGTCCAGGTGAGAGGTAGTGAGGGCCTGGATTAGTATGATGGTAGTATTGTATGAGAGAAGGGAACAGAACGGTGTGTTGTGTTTAGATAGGTAAATACAGTATGTAACTAAAATATATAGCGAGGGGGAAGGGGACAGGATGCTAACAATTGGGGCAATTCAGAAAGACCTTTTGAAAGAGGAAGATCTTTAAAGGGAGGTGAAGAGGAAGAGCATTCCAGGTGTAGGGGATGGCCCTTTTCCAAGGCATGGAGGCAGAGGATGTGAGGTGTTGAGGAAGTGCATTCAACAAAACTTGGCTACCATTTCCAGTATGGGGAGGTGTGACAGCAAGGAGGTAAGAACGGGTGGGAAATAAGTTTGGTGGAGGGACAAAACGCTGGAGCATGGTAGGAAAAGACAAAATGTCACCAGCAATTATCAGGTACCAATATCCTGAATTTGCCTAATTAGGGTTCCCATTATTCTAGGATAGGAAAACTCCAGAGGAGGAAAGAGAAGGTACGTTATGATGCCATAGAAAGAAGGCTGGATTTGAATTCATAGGTCTTGGGTTCAAATTCTAGCTTAGCTTCTTTCTGGCCCGTGTGACCTTGAACTAATCACAACCTCTCTGCTTTAGTTTCTAAATCTGTTAAATGAAGGGTATGTGCTCCAAGGTACTTTTTAATTCTGAATTTATGCTTCTATCAATACCATAATACCCTATGTTAATGCATAGAACTCCCTCTGGTAAATTTTCTATCCACCTCCACAGCCTTCCCCTCCAGAGCTCCTGCTGATTGGGCCAGGGGAGGATGGGCTCAGTGCCTCTGCTGAGTGGAGGGATTGTTTGTGACTTCCTGCCCCCTGCCTGGTGCTGTATGCTTTGATAGCATCTGGGTAGCTAGAGTTGGCACTGTCGCTGTGTCTCAGGTTGGCGCCTGACCAGGCTCTCCCTTTATTTCCTCTTGCTCAAAGCCTTAGAACAGTGATAATACTCAGACTGCAGCTCTCCCATCACATGTACCTCGTTCAATGCAAACCTGAAGCTCTTTAGGCCTATGGAAACCTCTACACCTCCACATGAGGGGGTCATGTGCCTCTTTTGGTTACAGATGAGGCAAATGTGGCTCAAAAGACAGAGACCCACAGAGTGTCAGAACTGAAAAAGAGCATAGAGATCACCTCAGCCAACAGCCAGAAAAAGCCCATTGTTAAATTATCAGTGTGAGCCTTTCTACCTTGAAAATGGCAGGGGGGGGGGGGGGAATGGTACAAACTAGGGTTTGATGTATTGTTTTGTAAGTCACCTAGACTTAAGAAAGTGATGGGGAAATGTTGATAAAGCGGGTGAAACTTAAAATGTATAAGGGATACATTTTTTCCCCTAGAAAGCCAATTGCTAAACAATTAGCAGCACACTAAGCCCCTCATTTTACCAAGGAGGGAAAGTGAGTTGCCTGAGGTCACACAGTGAGTTAGGACCAGAACCTAGGTATCAGGCTTCTTCCCTCTGTACCCTCCTGGACAGTGCTGTTGCCAGCTGGCCTCCTAGCTGCAGAGCTGCTCTCTCCAATCCATTCTCCAGGGACCTGCCAGTGCAAACCTGACCTGACCCTCTTCTCAACCAAGTCCAGGGGCTCTTTAGTACTCCTAGAATCAAATACGAACATCTTTGTTTTGTATTTATGGCCCTTTACAACATGGTTCCAACATCCCTTTCTAGACTTACTATAGCTTTGTTATTCACTGATATCTGACTCCGTGACCCTATGGACCGTATCTGTGTGGTTTTCTTGGCAAACATACCAGAGTAGTTTGCCATTTCCTTCTCCGGCGGATAAAGACAAACAGGTTAAATGACTTGCCCAGGGTCACATGGCTAGTAAGTGTCTGAGGCCAGATTTGATGTCTGAGGCCAGATTTGAACTCAAAGTCACCTTCACTCCAGGTCCAACATTCTATCCACTAAGCCACCCAGATGCCTCCTTTATTATAACTAGCTCCCCATTAATGAGAATAATGAATCCCGTGAAATGGTCATGTGTTCAAATTTGTACTATTTGAAGTTATAATTATGTTAAATGTGGTCATTGGTTACATCTCAATGGAAGCATTCAGTGCAAATGTGTTGGTACATATTACTCGCTTTTATGTTCCTTATAATCCAGTCAAACTGGCCTTTCTGTTACTTATATATAGCTAGAGGTGTGGCGGTAAATGTTTAATGATCAATTGGGAGGTGGGTGGGGAGGGAGAATCTATTAAAAAAAAATATGTCCATGACATATTTTCAAGTTGAGTGAGTGTTAACATTTTTTCATCACTTTCTCAAGTCTAGACAATCAACAAAACAGTTCATCAAAGCTCTGATTTTTATCCTTTGCACATTTCCAAGGTGTAAATACTCACACTGAAAATTTAACAACTGGCTCCAGTACATCCTTCCTTTTCCCATCTGGGAGCCTTTGAGTTTGCTGTCTTCATGCCTAGAATGCTTTTCCTACTCCATTTCTTAGAATTCCTAGTTTTCTTCTAGGCCCGGCTCAAGTACCATTCTTTTTTTAAAATTAAATTTTTTTCTTTACAATTTTACCAAGTATTTATTTTGCTCCCTCTCTCCACCCAAGAGAAAGAAAGAAACAAGACCCTTGTAACAAATATGCTGAGTAAAGCAAAATGAATTCCCCCAGTCGACTGTGTCCAATAGGTGAGTGTCTCATTCTAGCGGGTGGGTGATTGTCCTTCATTCTTAAAAAGGACCAAAATGATGTCACTGTATTGGGGTCAAGGTCAGCATGTCTGACTGTGGCTGATCAGACCAATATAAGCTCAGAAGGCTCTGCCACTGGTTGGGCACAAATAGACCATATAAACATTTGGAGAGGAATTTGCACATATCATGTTTCCTTCATCATAGCCAGCATTTGTACAACACCTACTGTGTGCCAGGCACTCTTCTAAATGCTTTACAAATATGTCATTTGATCTTCCCAACAGCCCTGGGAGATAGGGGTGAGGTAAGGGAAGCAAACAGAGGTTAAGTGACTTGTCCAAGGTCACGCAGCTAGTAAGTATCAAATCTTCCTGACTCCAGACTTAGTGTTCTATCTACCATGACACTACACATAACTGCCCCGTTCTGCCCATTTGGTGAATTGCCTATTTTGTCTGGAGGTAGATGGCATTCTTCAGTTTCAGTCTTCTGAAATCATGACTATTCTTTTTTTTTTTTTTTTTTTTTTTTTGCTTTTTGGAGGGGGGAAGGCAGGCAGTTGGGGTTAAGTGACTTGCCCAAGATCACACAGCTAAAAGTCTGAGGCTGGATTTGAACTCAGGTTTTTCTGACTTCAGAACTGATGCTCTGTTTGTTGTGCCATCCAGCCACTCCGACTAGAATTCTTAAAAGAGATTCAAGTACCACCTCTTATGTGAGACCTTCCCTAATCTCCCACTTAGCCTCTCGCCTGAAATCACTCTGCATCCAGTTTATATGCACTTGAACAGGGTATATACAAAAAAGTTCACTTCTTGGGCTTTTGGAACACCCTATGTAGGTATGTGTTGTCTTCCCAGTAGAATGTAAACTTGTTTGAGGGAAAAGACTTTTTTTTTACTTTTTTATATCCTAGGGATCTAGTGCAATTCCTAATACATTGTAGACAACTAGATGGTACAGTGGATAGAGTGCTGAGCCTCATATATTAAGATTTCTTCCTTTTCTGTACATCTCTTAAAAAACCCATTTGTGGCACAGAAGATAGCATGCCAAGCCTGGAATCAAGAAGACTCATTTTCCTGTGTTCAAATCTGGCCAGACACTTACTAGCTGTGTGACCCTGGGCAGATCACTTCACCGTGTTTGCCTCAGTTTCCTCATCTATAAAATGAACCAGAGAATGAAATGACAAACCGCTCCAGTATCCTTGCCAAGAAAACCCCAAATAGGGTCAGGAAGAGTTGGACATGACTGAAAAGTGACTGAACACACACAAGTACCAGGCCCTCTGCTAGGTGCTAAAGAGATATATAATGCTGAAAACAAAAACCCGCAAGTAACTTTCTACTGGAGCAGTGGTTCTCAACCTTCCTAATGCCACAACCCTTTAATACTAGTATGTGAGCGTATCTGCGTGTGGGCGGACCTACCTGTAGACAGATAGAGGAGCAGCGTCTTGGTTCCTAAAACCATCGGAAATATGTGTTTTCCAATGGTCTCAGGTGACCCCTGTAATTCCTGTGAAAGGGTCATTTGACCCCCAAAGGGGTCGCGACCCACAGGTTGAAAACCGCTGTACTAGAGGAAACAGCAAGTACACAGAAACATACATATAAAATATCAAGTTAATGGTGGAGGGGAGAATAAAGAAAGATGGCAGGTTTGAGAGGCGAGTAAACGAGTGAATAAAGCATTCATTAGGCATTTACTCAGGCACTGTGCTAAGTGTTGGGGATACAAATAGAAAAATAGGACAGTCCCTGCTCTGCCATTCTGGTGGGGGAGACAATAAGGTGGTCCTTGAACATCTTAAGTAAGGAATATCCTGGGGGAGGGGGCGGCTAGGTGGTTCAGTGAATAGAGCACTAGCCTAGAATCAGGAGGAACTGAGTCAATTTCTGCCTCAGACACTTGACACTTATTAGCTGTGTGACCTTGGGCAAGTCACTTCGCACCAATTACCCTGTCCTCCCCCCTCCAAAAAAGGAAAAAAAAAAGAATATCCTTTGTTCTGATGCAAAGATCTTTGGTGTACAGATCTCCAACTAGAAGCCTACCAGCCTTATTCTGGAGATACTCCAAACACATAGTAGGCCTTACACATAGTGGGTGCTTGATAAGCGCTTGTTGAATTGCACTGAAGTAGGATTTGAACCCAGGTGTTCTTGACTCCAAGTCCAACACAAGAAACTGGGGGGCCCAATGAGGAGAAGGAGAAGACAGAGACAAATGAGGAAAGAGACAAGATCAAAATAAAAATACTCAAGGAGATGACAAGATGGATGAGAAATGATGAGATGGAAGAGCAGAAGATGAGGAAAAAGTGGGAAGAAGGGATCGGTTCAAAGAAGAAAGTGGAGAGAATGAAGAAAACAGTCTGAAAAGCCAAGAGAAGAAAGAGTGAGAACAGGAGTGGAAACGAAATGAATGCTGTTGTCTCTAATTAGCCTCAGGTCCGTCAGAAGGCTCAGGGAGGTGAAAGGACTTGTCCAGGTCCTCTGACGTCAGATCTCATGCCCACTTGCTGGGATGCTGTCCAGAAGAAGGACTATGAGATTGTGGAAGGGGTAGGGAGAAGAAGAATGAAGGCTGTTAAGTCTCTAAAGTAATATGTCCCATGGGTCTCCTGGGACCAGATACCTTAAACAGCAGTCTAGTTAAAGGCAATAGGGAGGCTAGAAGTGTATCATCCTGGCATCCCATTCCCACTCAGGCTAGGGAGCTATAGATTTTACCACCCTGCCTCACTGGCACAACCACTTGCAGCAAAAGCTAGGACATGGAAGAAATGACCCAGAACCATGGTGAGAATCATGGGATGATAGATTTGGAGCTGGAAGGAAACATTTAATCTCATTTTATAGATGAGGTCTACCCAAAATCACACAGGCTGGCCTGAGATTTGAACCAATGTTTTCAGACTTTGAATGTTCTGCCTCTGAGACACCTGGTGGCTTCCATGCTTTCCTGTCAACAGTTTTTCTTGTAGGCAAAAAAGGGCCCTGGTTTTCTTAATGGCCCAGGGGACAAAGTGAATTAAACAGAACCCTTTCAGTTTTGCTTTGGGCACGGAGGTGCAAATCTAATCTCTATCAGCAGGGGGCATTGCTTCCTTAAAAGTGCATCTGCTTCCTAGTCTTTTGAAAAGCTTTGGGTCAGTCACTTCAAGAATTGGGTTTCTTTCTGCTCCTTCCCATCCCTTCCCCTGTGGGTTCTCCTGTCCCTGGCTGCCACCACAAATCAAACAGTGAAATGCCCTACTCATTCGTCCATTTATGCTCTTTGCAAAGGAATGATAGAGCGTGGGGGTTTGGATCCCAGAGAGCTTCCTGAAACAAGCCATGGCTAGCGCATGAACTATGCTTGAAGACAATGTATATGTGCGCGCACACATGATCCCTTAATTGAGTAGGTGTGACAGTTGGAGAAGTGTATGTATCCAAAAATCATCACCATCCCCTATCTTGGTGGACTCCTTCATCACCCTTCTCCTTGTGCCTGGAAGATGGTGTGGAAGGCGGAAAAGAAGGAGGAGGATGTAGAACTTACTGCCTGATGTCCTCACTGGGGCTGCTCTAATTAGCTGCCAGAGTGGAAAAGAACCCACATGGGCTCTCAGTACCAGTGGAAACATCTTCTAACAAAACGACATGATGTCTTCTTCCATTTCTTTCCCTTTACTCTTTAAGCTCCCATCTCCCATGTCTGATCTGCTGGCAGCTTCTGCTCTGCAAGGAGCAGTAGTTCCATGAGCCAAAGGAAAGATATCTCAGGCTTGGTCCAAAGGACTTGTACCAAATCAAACCTCACCCAACCTTGAAGTGGAAACCTGAGAGAATTCAGATTTCCTGGGTTTTTTTGTTGTTCTGTTTTTATCATCGTGGTGAGGAGAGTTAGCCTGGAGCACATCAGAGTCAGAGATGAATAAGAGAAAATTTCCTTCCTATAGCAGTGCATGAGATAAAATCCCCAAATTCTGTCCATTGTGTATCAAGAAGCTGCCGCCACCAAACCATCAGCAGAATGATTTGTTTCTGGTTTTTAGCACCCTCCCCACCCACCTCCAGTCCCCTAGCACTGAAGCAGTCAATAATCTCTCCCCCTTGAGATGGACGGCCAAGGCTGGGGGTCTAATGTAAGAGGGAAGAAAAGTCTTTCCTTTGTGTCAAACAAACCAATAATAACTCACATTTATACTCAGCAACATCATCTCCTTTGAAGTTTGCCCCATTAACATTTTTCACCCTGTACATCTCCTAGGTAGGTGGCTGTTATCTATTATTCCCAAGGTCATTTTTCCTCTTTTCTTAAGGAGTTCCACGCCTGACTCAATGATTTCCTTTCTTTGCCACTTCCTACATTATACTAGGGACTTTAACATTCATGTTGACACACCCTCAAACACCCCAACCTCCCAGTCATTCAATCACTTTGAGTCCTGTGATCTGTTCTTCCGTCCTGCTCACTCCTCCATTCCCCCTCAGGTAGTACAGGGATAGTCATACCTAGGAGCTCACCATTTTCCATACATTTCATTTCCATTATCAAAAACTGATATTCCTAGATCTGTCCATCCCTTCCACCATTCCAGCTCTCTCTAGTCTTTATTCCCATACAGACCTTTGATCCTTCCACCCCTCAGTACTTTGCCATTACGTTTGTTGATTTGGCTTTCCTCCCAATCTCTACCCTAAAGTTAATCAATTCAATTCCACACAGTCCTTTACCCTTGAATCCCTCATCCCCTTGTCCTATTGCTGCTTATCCTTTGTATAACAGAGGTAATCACCTGAGTGTCCCTCACCCTCTCCTCCCATCTGAGCTTCACGTAGGGCTCAGTACAGAAGGCTTTGCTTGACGTCATTCAGGATGACACAGCAGTCCCTTGGTCCCCTGATGGTGGCAAGGCATACCTAAGTCAAAGAGGATTGGCTACTGAACCAGGAAGAAATGCCTGTTTGGTAGATTTTATAGAGACAACTTCTGCTCTCTCTCCCCAATGTATGATATGGACTCTTCTGTCTCTGGATTGTCCCCTGAGGTGAGGAGAGGAGCACCTCCTCCCAGCATGCTCCGATGGAGGCATGCTCACACACGGCAGGGAGAACGTATTGCTTAGGAGACCCTGAGCATAGGACTATGACCGTGGCTACTTTTTCTGCTATATTTCCGTACTTGTTTGTTCAGTTGCTCCAATTGTGTCTGATTCCTTGTGACCACCCGTCATGGGTCCCCTTCTCTCCTTTCCCTCACTCTCTCCCTTGATGATCTCTTCAAGTCCAACAGGTTCAATAATCATTTCTAAGTTGATTATTCTTAAATTGATATTGTGGTTGTTGTTCAGTCATGTCCAACTCTTCCATAACCCAATTTGGAGTTTTCTTGGTAAAGATACTGGAGTAGTTTGTCATTTCCTTCTCCAGCTCATTTTACAGATGAGGACACTGAGACCAACAGGGTTAAGTGACTTGCCCAGAGTCACACAGCTACTAAGTGAGGGAAGCCAAGTTTTCCTATTGTAGATGTTTCCAGCTTGAGAGAAGACCTCATGTGCAAGAGGATGGGAGCCTCCAAACTCCTGGGTTCCTCAGTTGGTGTTTTTTACCCTGAGAGAGATGCTTCCTACAGTTACTACAGTGCTATTTGGAGGAGATACCCACTGATGGGATGGGAAGATGAAGCTTTGGTCTGCTAGAAGACTTAGACCTTGAGAGGATTGTTTCCATAGGGCAGAACCAAGGTGAAGGTGAAATGGCTACTCAACAGTCTCACTAAATGATCCACTTTTTAATGTTTCAATTGTCAGCCTCCAAAGAGAGTTTCATAGACATTTTAGGTATCACAGTTTAAGTCTTTGTCAATGTGTACTTACATGTCTTTTGTATTTTAAATATTTCTTTTGTATAAAGTAAACAAATAGCTACCCTATATCTGATCTACTCTGTATAGTAAGTACCTTTACACTCCCTTTTGATGAGCCCCTAAAAAAGAGCCATAAAAAGGAGGCGTTAAGTGATTCTCCCTGAGGTTCCCAGGATGAGAGCTTGAAGAGCCAAACAATTCAAGAAAAAGAGCCCATCCTCTCTCCTTAGAGGACAGGCTCCTCAAGGATTCGATGCGGGGGGAACCTAGAGCTGAGATTTCCTTAGTGGGCAAGGATATCCTGAACCCCCTGGGCCTGGGAGTGATTCTGTCATTACACTTGAAATTGAATCCAAGATGTAAAGGGACCAATTCCAATTGACTTTGATTAATCCCTTTTTGGTAGTACGACATGTATTTAGGATTTATCTGAGTTTGTTTGCTTTTATTTGAGCTAAGATCCTTATCCTATCATTGAGTAACATCAGGCATCTCTTTGGTGTACCCTATGTGGCAGGGATTTTGCTGTTCAGTTGTTTTTCAAGCATGCCTGACTCTTTGTGACCCCATTTAGGATTTTCTTGACAAAGGTAATAGAATGGTTTGCTATCTCCTTCTCCAGCCCATTTCACAGATGAGGAAACTGAGGCAAATAGAGTTAAGTGACTCATCTGGGGTCACACAGCTAGCAAGTGTCTGAGGCCAGATTTGAACTCACAACAATGAGTCTTCAGATCAATTTGCACAGTAACAGCAATGTTGTAATGATAACCAACCAAAAGACTGATTGATCAACAGAATGGTCCAAGATAATTCCAAAGGACCCACGATGAAAAAATGCTATCCACAACCAAAGAGAGAACTGATGAACTCTGAGTGCAAATTGAAGTATAATTTTCTCACTTTATTTGTCTTGCTTTTTTTGTGTGAAATAGCTAATGTGGAAATATGTTTTGCATGATTTCACATGTAAAAAAAGAAAAGAAAATTGAAAGAAAAAAACCAAATGTATTATAGAGACATATGGCAACTTATAAAACAGTTCCAGAGCAATGGAAAAAGACAAAAGCAAACAAAAAGCAAAGATGACTCTTCCTGACTCCAGGGCTTGTGCGCTATCCGATGCGCCACCTAGCTATCCTTGTGGCAGAGATACCTGGAGAAATTTCCTCTAGACCATTATCTGGATTGCTCTATTCCTTGGCAGGGGAAACCCAGAGGGAAATATATGAGCTATGTGCTATGTGGGCCTGTGAAGGAATTTTCACTCTGAATAGTTTGATTTCTTACTGAAAAGTAAGCAAGTTGTCTCTAATTCCTGTCGGAAGAACTCTGCGTATTTTTAGAACTTATTTGATGCTAGTTTCCCCCTGAGAGGGAAAATTCATTTTGTATTTTGTTGTTTTTTTCATTTTTTCCTGTCTAGTTGCTTAGGTTGCGACAGGCCCTTATGAGTACCAGGTGGCCAGTAACCTATGAAAACTTTTAAAAATGTTGTTTGTTTGTTGAATTTACTTAATTTTGTATGTGAAGGTTAATCTTCCTGCCCACCAGCCATGGTGGGCCTCAGCCCTCACCAAAGACATAATTGTTCTGAACGGGCTGCTTGGGTCTAGCACTGAAGAGGCCATTAAGAATTGTGCCACATCTCCAGAGCCTTGAGACTCTTAGTGTCAAGCACTGAGGGAAGGTAGTGGGATGGGCAATGCTTGAACCTCTTAAGGTCCCCAGAATGCTTTCCACAATTGGGAATATGGATGAAATGTGACAAATATATCCCAATCTATTGTCAGGTAACAGCAAATATTTAACTAGGGGAAGAATGTAAAGGGCCTAGACCACCTTCAGTGGGTCAGATGCAGAGCTCAGTGCTAAAGGACCTGGAGCTTTGGGATGATGCATCCTTTCCCAGATCCTACGACAACAGCTGGGAAGGCGGGGTGGGGCAGGGAGGATGGACTGTGTCAAAGTGAATTGGGTTTTATTTTTTAGTTTGGGGTTTTTTTTTTTTTCATTTTGGAGGGGGGAAGGTAGGGCAGTTGGAGTTAAGTGACTTGCCCAAGGTCACATGGCTAGTTTTTTGTGTTAAGTGTCTGAGGTCTGATTTGAACTCAGGTCATAGAGGATTGTCTACTCAACAGATGTAAGAGATGACTTACAGTTCTGCTTTCTCTTCTCTTTGGAATTTAAGGCATGGGATTCTCAATGGGATTCTCCATGGGGGAGGAAAGGGAGGGTGGCTTCTTTCTACCACCCCACACTCCATAGCACATGGCAATGAGATACAGAGACAGAGAGACAGAGAGAGACAAAGAGACACAGAGAGAGAAAATGAAAGAGAGAGAAATAGAGAAAGAAAGAGAGAGAGAGAGAGAGAGAGAGAGAGAGAGAGAGAGAGAGAGAGAGAGAGGGAGGGAGAAAGAGAGAAAGAAAAAGTGACACAGAGAGAGAAAGAGAGAACATATAGGCTGATTAGATGAGCCAGAGCTTGTGCTTTATCCCCCCCAGCTGCCTCTGCTTTTTCCTATTTCTTTCTCTGACTAAAAAGAGATTTTTAGATGGATATTTCCATTTTGTGAGATGACCTCATGAATTCCCGTGGTTGGGAGCTCTTGGATCTCTTGGCTGGCACTGGATGAACTATGGGAAATGCTCCCTATGGCTCTTACTATGCTTTTCAAAGGAGAAGATGACCAGTAATATCAGAAGGAGCCCAGGCCCTGGCCTGGCTTGCCAGAAGATATTAACCTTAGTGGAGTTATTTGGAGAGCACAGAGTGAATAAAGGTGACAAGACTATTCAGCAGTCCCACTGAATGTCCCATATTTTAGTATTTTAAGAATCAGCTTCTTAAGAGAGTAAAACAGGAGTTTTAGGTTACTATATTGTGCTTAATTCTTTGTCAGTGTGCTCCTTTAAGTATTATGTTTTTAATATATTTGTGTGTGTGTGTGTGTGTGTGTGTGTGTATGTAGGAATTAGCTGTCCTATACCTGATATACATTGTAGATTGAGCAGTTCTACTCTCTCTTGGGGATGCCCTCGACATGAGCCAGGCTTAAGCTGACTTTCCCTGGGGTGGGGCTCTAAGGCTCTAAAAGATCCAGGCTTCCCCAGAACTGAACTCAGTGTGCCTAAATCTAGGGCCTGGGAACCCTGAGAGGGAGATGACATCCCCAATCTCCTCACACAGAAGTGAGATCTGTAGTTACAATTGACAAACCCCAGCTGTCACTCCCATTTGCTTTCTCCATGTTTACTCAGAGGCTACTGAATGGAGCTGGAGGAAGTCATACAACCATGTCAATTTATTATATTACAAATTGTTATTATCTAACCTCAACTGGTCCTTCACTGAGTCAAGGCAATATTTTTTTCTTCCTAATTGATTCTCTATCTTACTCCCACAGAAACTATTCCAAAACTTCTCTTCTTTCCTCAAACTTTCCGTCTCCTTACTCCCTCAATAAAAACCTCATTCCTTACTTTACTCAGAAGCAGCTAGGTGGCACAGTGTTTAGAAGGCTGGACCTAGAGTCAGGAAGACCTGAGTTCAAATCCAGCCTCAGACATTTGCTAGCTGTCTGACCACAAGGTCAACAACTAGTCAGTGTCTAAGGCCAGATTTGAACTCAAGTTATGTCACTGAACTTCTGTCTGCCTCAGTTTCCTCAACTGTAAAATTCAGACAATAATCTCCCAGGATTATTATGGCCTCAGAGACTAGCTGTATGACCCTGGAAAAGTCACTTAAATTCTGTTTGTTTCAATTTCTCTATCTGTAAAATGGGGGTAACAATAGCACCTACCTCCCAGGATTGTTATGAGATAATATTTGTAAAGTTCTTAGCACAGAGCTGGCACATGTTAGGTATTATAAAATGCTAATTGTTAATATCATTATCACTTTGGGAATGAAATGGAATATTTGTTAAGCATCTAACAGCATTTGGTAGTGGTAGATGCTTAATAAGTGCTTATCTCTCTTCTTTCCTTTTTTTTTTTTTTACTAAGAAAACTGGTAATAGAATCCATTCTCCTTCAGTTCTCACTTCTCTCCTTCTCTTCATCTCAAAACCCTTTGGCATTATCCCCTACTGTCTCTACCTTTCTTCCAATCTCTGAGAAAAAAGTGGCCTTTCTCTAGTCAAGGTCAATCCCTCAGAACCATCCTCTCCCTTCTCTGTCAGATTGTACCTTCTATCCTTCCCTGCCCTTCCTGCCATCTTTAATCTCACCACATCTACTAGTTCCTTCCCTACTGCCTTCAAACATGCCCATTTTCTTTCTTTGAGCTGGAAAGTTGTGACTTGGAAAGTTCTAGAAAATTTTGGTTGCATCAGTAAAATTGTTTTTTTGTAAAGCAGTGGTCATGGTGTTCACTGGAATCCCAGTGGCTGAAGACAGAGGAAGTATCTGCTTAGGAGCAAGGCTACTAGAAAGAAGACAAGCCAGATTGGCCTTTTGCCAACTGGATTGTACAGGGACCCAAGCAAGCCAAGGCAAAAAGTGAATCAGCAAAAGATCAGCCCTTAAAACTGTTTTATGTTTTAATGAAGCTTAGTTGTCAGCTTCCAGGAAGACTGTAATTGTAGTTATAAGTTACTGAATACTATTTAAATTATTCTGTTAATATGCACTATGATTTTTTCTACCTTTATCATAATAAGAATAAGAATATCATAATATCCTAACATCCTAACGTTGCCAATTGGGTTTCCCTTTAGGGGAAACCCAGACATGAAGCATTACTATAATTAACATCTCCCCTGTAGTCTGGGTTTATTAATGAACAAGGAGTACAGGAAATCTGCCGCCCCTAATTAGAGGTCAGGTTTCCCTTGATTGAACTCAAGGCAAACCTCAATATTTAGACACAGGACATACAGTAGTGGAAGGCACCAGCTCTCATGAGCTCCAAATGAGCACTGCCTCTATATTTGACTTAAAAAAAACTTCTCTAGACCTCAACATCCCTTTGAGGTAATGTCTTCCACTTCTCTTTTTCTTAGCCAGACTCTTCAAAACAGATGTATATGCTCATTGCCTCTCTTTTTATTCACTCCTTAACCCTTTACAATATAGTGTTAGATCTCATTGCTATATTGAAACTACTCTCTCCAAAACTGCCAGAAATCTCTTTACCACATATGATGGACTTCTCTTAGTCCTTCTTAACCTCTCTACATCACTTGCTACTGTTGGCCATCCTCTCCTCCCTTCTGGGTTTTAATGACATGGCTCCTTCCCCCTGTATGGATGGTCCTTCTCACTCTCCTTCACTGGTTTATCATCTATAGGCATATCCCTTAACTCTGACTGTTTCTCAGGGCTTTGTCCTGGACTTTCTTCTCTTCTCTATCTACAAGCTCTCTTTCTGGCCTCACCAGTTATTATGGATTTAATTATCATCTCTATGCAGATGACTCCCAGATATTCAGCTCTGCTCCCTTTCTTGAGCTTTAGTCCCACATTTGTTGTTGTTGCTCCTACTCTTTGTGACCCCATTTGGAGTTTCTTTGCCAGATGCTGGAGTGATTTGCCTTTTCATTCTCCAGCTCATTTTACAGATGAGGAAACTGAGGCAAACAGGGTGAAGTGACTTGCCCAGGGTCACACAGCCAGGAGCTTGCCATTTGCTTCTCCAGTTCATCTTACAGATGAGGAAACTGAAAGTGACTTGCCCGGGGTCGCACAGCTAATAAGTATCTGAGGCCAGATTTGAACTAAGGAAGATGGGTCTTTCTGAATCCAGACCCGCCATTCTTTACCAGGTGGCTGTCCCAGCTACTTACTGACAGTTCAAACTACATGTCTCAGAGATATTTTGTCCAATATGTCCAAAACCAAAGTTATTCTTCCCTGTCTTCCAAACTTCCTGATTTCTGTTGAAGGCACTATCGTTATTCCAATTTCCCCTGTTTGTAGCCTCAGCATCATCTTCACCTCTTCACTTATCCCACATATCCAATTACTTTTACCCCCACCACAGCCTTTCAAAACTGCTTCCTTCTCTTCATTCACACAGCCACGGTCCTAATTTGGGTCCACATGAGCTTTCACCTAGACTATTTCAGTGGCCTCTCTCATTTCTCTCCTGACTCCAGACTCTAGTCTAAAGCATCCATCCTCACAACCACCAAAAGTGATTTTCCTTAAGTGCAGATTTGACCGGGTCTCCCCTGTTCAATAAACTCTAATGCCTTCCTCTTGCCACTAGTATAAAATAAAAACTCTCCTGTTTGCCTTTTAAAGCCTTTTGTAGCCTAGCCTCAGCCTATATTTCTGACATCATTATCCATCACTCCCTTTTCTGAACTCTATAATCAATACAAACTGGCCCCTTCTCTCTGTTCCTCAAAGGCAGCACTCCAGGTCCCTCCCTGGAGCTGCTCCCATTTCCTTTATTTCACCCTGGTCACCCTGCTTGGAAAACACTCTTTCTTTCTTCTCCTCTACCTCATAGAATCCCTGGCTTCCTTCAAGACAGGACTGAAGGTCCCCCTTCTATAGGAATCCTCTCCTGATGCCCTGACAGCTAATGCCCTCGTGCAGTCCTTTAAAATGAATTACCCAGGATTTATTTTCTGTTTATTCCATATACATGCACAGGTTGTCTCTAACATAGAAAATAAATTCTATGAGAGTGGAGATTGTTTCATTTTGATCTTTTGGAACCTCAGCATAGCCTGGGGCCCAGAGCCTTAGAAAATACTTGTTACTGGCTTGCTTGATTTATATAGCAGTTCAAGAGCTTACTCCTCTGTAGGATGGGGACTGCGAGTATATGGTTAACATAATCATTATAATAATATTTATTAAGAATTAATAATTAAGAATAATATTTAATAATTCTATGATAACATAATATTATATAATAACATAATGATTTATTATATAAACATAACTTTTGGGTTAAAGTCACCTTCATTTCTCAGTATAACCCTCCATGCTCTTTCTCCTAGAAAGCAATAGCTTATAACAAAGAATAAAAAAGAAGAGGGAAAAAAAAAACCATTTCTGAAAAACCAACCAGAACATTGACCAAATCCTACATTATATATGATGTGACATAGCAGATAGAGTGCTGGGTGAAGTCAGGAGAACTTGAGTTCAAATCTGGTCTCATATACTTACTAGCTGTGTGACCCTGGGCAAATCACTTAACTTCTGTCTGCTTCAGTTTTTTCCATTGTATGATAGGCATAATAGTAGCCCCTACCTCCCAGGGTTGTTATGAGGTTCAAATGAGATAATATCTCTAAAGCGCTTAGAGTGCCTAGCACATTGTTGTTATTTACCCTTGGTCCTTAAAGAGAACCAGTGACATCAGGAGGGTGATGTCTTCACTTGAAAGTGAATTGGATTTAAGCGAGGCCAAGCTGTGCAGTCATCGGCTTCAGTCCCTCCTCCGGAGTTATTGGAGTTCAGTAGCAAGACACAGTTCAGGAGACCTGATGATGGCCTTGGATGCAGTGGGAGACCTGGCCTTCTCAAGCTAACGTTTTTTCCAGGCCTCAGTTTGAGCAACACCCATTCAGTACTTAAAAGCTAGGCAAGAATTGAGGCAAAAAATGGCTTAGTTTGCCTTCACAAAAGAATCATTCTTGGAATCTCTGGCCAGAACAGAAACAATTGCTATTTACACTCCCTCTGAGTGTTTTGATGGCCTGGTACATAGAAATCATAAAGGACTGTTGTTATGCCAAGCTTTGTTTATGCCAAATTTGCTTGCTGGACCCTGTACACAGGGTGTCTCATAATAGTATCTTGACAAACCCAAGTTCTCTTGAAGTCAGGTCCAGCACTCTTTCCACTATACGTACTGCCTTTCAAAGTAATCTGTCCATGTTCCAACCCATTATTTGGTTCTAACTCAGCGGTTCTCAACCTGTGGGTCATGACCCCTTTGGGGGTCTAACGACCCTTTCACAGGGGTCGCCTAAGACCATGGGAAAACACATATTTCCAATGGTCTTAGGAACTGAGACACACATCCTCTATCCCTCTCCAGGCAGGTCTGCCCACCTGCGGATATGCCCACATACAAGTATTAAAGGGTGGCCGCGTTAGGAAAGCTGAGAACTGCTGTAATCTAACTGAATAAGCCAGCCCAAGGTATAGATGCCACCTTCTGAAACTAGAGGGACAGACAGGTGGTGTTAGAAGACTAAAGTACCTTATTTTAGACTAGCCTATAGAAAGATTTAAAAATTAATAATAATAACAACACTACTAATGATAGCTAGAATTATATATAGGCCTTTAAGATTTGCAAAGCACTTTACAATTATTATCTGATCCTCATAACAACCCTGGGAAGTGGACACTATTATTGTCTCTATTTTACCACTGGGGAAACTGAGGGAGGCAGAGGGTAAATGACTTGTCCAGGAGTACACAGTTAGTAAGTATCTGAGACAGGATTTGAACTCTTTGACTCCAAATTTATCATTCTCTGACCTAGTCAGAGGAGAGTCTGATGAGATGTGTCAGGAAAGTATGACAGGTTGGACTGGGCACAGGCAAAACCAGAACTAGGGATTTTCAGACGTGAGACAAGCCAGGAAAGGTAACTTCAGTCAGTGGGAAGCAAGGCAGAGATGCTGGGATACAGTTATGAGGGGCATAGGAGAAGAGGTCATTCCTGCACACCATCTGGTAGCTCCCAATACTATCTGATAAGCATTGATTGAGTGTCTGCTGTATGCAACACACTTCTAGTCAGTGGGACTACAAAAATCAAAGGAAAAAAAACTTCCTTCAAGAAGTCTACATTTTTATAGGATACATTTAGACACAAGGAAATACAATGTAACTTGAGGATGTAGAGGAAACTAACAAATAAGGACATCAGAAAAGGCCCCAAACCAAGTTGTTCTTTGTCATATCTCAGAATGTTGTAGAAACCAAGGGAATGTTGACTTCAACTTTCCAGATCCTGTTGTTGAGGGTCAGAGCTAGGAGCAAAGGTAATCTGATACCTCCTACCAGCAACTTCAAAGAAACCCAGAGCCTCCTCCAGGGAGAGCTCGTTCTTGCTCTAACTCCACCCTCCTCCCCACCCCACCCCCCATCAAGGTCACCTTCTCTGTGCAGCCAAAGTTTCGATCTAACCCTACCACGGATGTCTTAATTTAGAACCATCTGCATAGAGATCATGGTTGAATTTACAGATACTAATGAGATCACTGAGAAATATTGTAGAAAGAGCAGAAAAATGGGACGCACACCCACAGAAGGGGCAGGGGATGAATTTTGACCCTGACAAAGATTAATTAAGAGGGATCTGACTGTGTAAAAAGACAATCAGGAGAGAGTGATGTCATGAAAGAAAAGAGGAAGTATCTAGGAGAGAATTGATTAGTAGTGTCAAAAAGCTTCTGAGAGGGAGAGAGAGAGGAATAAAGAGAGAGGGAGACAGAGAGAGAGAGACAGAGACAGAGACAGAGAGACAGAGACAGAGACAGAGAGAGAGAAGAAGAAAGGAAGAAAGCAAGGAAGGAAGGAGGAAAAAGGAAGAAAGGAAGGAAAGGGGAGGAAGGAAGGAAGGAAGAAAGGAAGGAAGGAAGGAAGGAAGGAAGGAAGGAAGGAAGGAAGGAAGGAAGGAAGGAAGGAAGAATAAGAATTGAGAAAAGGCCATTGTACTTGTAATAAAGAACTCATTGGCAACCCTGGAAAAAGCAATTTCTATGGAGTAATGGAGTTAGAAGCCAGAGAGAAAGTGTTCAGAAGTGGGAGGTGAGAAAGTGGAGAGAAAAGTGCAAACAACAAGAATAGGTAGAGGTTTGGTTTGGTTTTTCTTTGTATTGTATTGCATTATTTTGCTTTGTTTTTGTAGGATTCTGGTTATAAAGGGAGGGAAGATCTAGGATCTTGAGGTTGTGAGCCAAGTCAAGTGAAGGTTTTTAAAGGGTGAGTGAAATTTGAGCATGCTTGAAAGCAGTAAAGAATGAGGCAATAGGAAATAAATCTTACCCTTGCAAACCCCCTGTATTTGAGCACAAGATATTGAGTTGGAAAAATCAGGGATCATCTCAGAAGGCAGGCACTATTACTAAGGAAGACCAGGAAAAGTTTCTTATAGAAGGTGAGATTTTAGCTGGGACTTGAGGGAAGCTAGGGAAGTAATGAGGCAGAGATTCGGAGGGTGAGAATTGTAGGTGTGGACACAGCCTGACAAGATGCCCAGAGTCCAGAGATTTTTTTTTTTTTAAGGAATAACAGGGAGGCCAGACACTGGATCACTGGGTAAGGAGAGTTCAGGGTAAGAAGACTGGGAAGGTAGGAGAGCCTAGTTTGTGATGGGCTATGAATACTAAACAGAGGATTTTATATTTGGTCCTGGAGGTGATCGTGTTGTGGTCTAAAAGTGCTAGGAACCCCAAAATGCAAGGGTACAAGGCAGGAGTCTGCCTAGAAAGAATTTGACCACTCAAACCTTCTTTCAGTTCAAGTTAGGGAGTTTATTAAGACACTGGTTAATTGGATGAGATTCCCAGTGAGTCTACGGTATTTGTGATACCAATACAGGCGGGCGGGGTTCTTAAGGAATCTGAGCATTTGATGAGAATGGGACTGATATTTTTATACAGAAAGACTGTGGGAAGATCAAGTAGCCTGGGCTGGGCCAGGGGGCCAGGTACAGACAATGAGGGCCACAATGAAAGGGCAGTTAAAAGGATTATACTAGGATGGGCCAGATGCCTCAGGTGAACATCAGAGATCTGGGCTGCTTGAATGTATGAGAAAGTTCAGGGATCTTTTTTAGGGGTTCAGGTCTCCTATGCCATCAATAGGGAGCCCATGGAGTTTACTGAATGAAGGAGGTGGTGGTGCAGAATGTGACATGGTTAGACCTTCACTTTAGGAAAATCACTTTGTCAGCTGAGTGGAAGGAGGATGGACTACAATGGGGAGAGACTTGGGATAGGGAGAGCACCCAGAAGGCTACTGTAATAGTCCAGGTGTGATGTAATGAGTGAATGGGAAAGGTGAAACTTCTCAGCCCATAAATTTTGTGGGAGCTAGTTGGAGTTTCAGCTTCCCCCTTCTTTACTACTGCCTCACCAGTATTAGGCCTCTTCAGGGGTCTTTTGACCTCCACCCTTGTTTGCCATACCCTTATCAGCATTAGGTCCTAGGATTTTTTACCTCCAACCTTGCTTCAGGACCTTTCTCCCTCTCTTTCCCTTGATGTCAATCAACATTAAGCTCTTAGCCTCTCTCTTCTTTACCTTGGTGTTGGCCAAATAAGGACATGAACAGTACCTTTGTTTCCTATTCCACCTCCCAGCCAATAGGAGATAGTGGAGGGGTTATTCCTTATTCACCACTAGGGAAGGTTTCTCACTGAGACTGAGAGCCAGCCTTCCAGGCAATGGGAGAAAGGATGTGGGGGAGGAGGCTTGACTTCCTTAGGGTATAAATTCTTGTTCTGTCTTTTGTAACATGCCTCCTATCCTTGATTCCAGCCATGGAGAGGACTACCCTCTTTCTGAAGAGAAAATAAAACTTCCTGTTCCTTCCTCAAGATACCTCTGACTTTTCATTTTGGGGGAGTAGGGGATTTTGGGGGTCCTTGTACCCCATACATGAGGGATTTGCACCAAGATACTGTCAGTGTCAGAAAGAGAAGGGGGGCATATATGAGAGATACTATGGAGGAAGAATGGAAAGGACTTGGAAATAGATTGGATATGGTGGATGAGAAAGAGTGGGGAGCTGATTATAACATGGAGATTGTGAACCTGGGAAGATAGTAAGGGTGTGTTCTGGACATCCAGTCTGAGATGTCCAATAGGCAGTTAGAGATGTGAGATTGGAGGCTGGGAAATAGATTAGGGCTTGATAAGTAAATATGGGAATTATCAGATCAAGATAATAATTGAATCTATGAGAGCTGATAAATTCACCAAATGAAATAATACAAGTATAATACTCCAGTAAAGTAAGTGCTTTCAATCCAAATGCGAAAATCATCCCCTTATTTCTTCCCTGGCTCTCATTTCCAGACAGCCATAGAAGTATATCTGAGATGTCCACTTGAGTCTACAGCTTTCTTTTTGCCCAAGTTAACTACATTTAAAAGGGAAAAAAGGAAAATAGCAACCTCTCCCTCCCTACCTTCCCCTGCTTCCCAGGGCTATGATTAAGACTGAACAACTGGGGGTTGTTCAACTCAGGGTGTTGAATTCTGAGGGCACTGAAAGTACTTGTAGTCCTTCAGCAAAGGAGAACCAACAGAACTTAATGTCTTATTAGCTAGAGTAATACATTAAAAAATGAAACCACCAGAAAGTGAGCTGAACTAAGCTCCTTTCCCATTTTGCTTGCCTCACCCTGACCTCTACCCTACCTCAGCTGAGGGCATACTTCATGCCATTTGCCCTGGGAACAGCTTGAGATATTCTCCCTAGGAGAAAAGAATTCCTACTTACAGTTCTGGGTTTCCCCTGAAGTAAGTACATGTATTTCAATTTAATTTAATCAGGCAGTTAGGTGGCACAGAGTTCTAGGTTTGAAATCTGGAAGCCTGAGCTCAAATCTAGTTTAGAACATTTACAGTTGACCCTGGGCAAGTCACGTGATCTCTGTTTCAGTTTCCTTATCTGTAAAATGGGAGTGACTATCACCTATCCGTGGGGTAGTTGTGAGGATTAGAGGAAATAACATTTGAGAATGGCTGTTCAAACCTTAAAGGACTATGTAAATATCAGCTATTGTTCTCTCTGTCTCTGTCTCTCCACCCTTCTCTTCTCCTCCCCCCTTTCCCTTTCTTTGACTCTGTCATCTCTCTCTCTTTCTCTCTCTCTCTTTCTCTCTCTCTGTCTCTGTCTCTTCCCCCCTCCTCCCTTCTCTTTGTCTTTCTCTCCCTTCCTCCCTCCCTCTCTCTCTCTCTCTGTCTCTTCCTCTCTCCTTCACTCCCTCCTTCTCTTTTTCTCTCTCTCCCTTCTCTTAGTCTTTCTTCCTCCCCCTTTCTCTCTCCCTCCTTTTCTACCCCTCTCCCCGCTAAATACCTTCCTTCTCCACCGATTTCTGATTCCTTTCTCTCTCCTCCTCCCCACAGTTTCCCTTCTGGTTGTAAGTCCTTTCCCTGGCATTGGGTTCCCAGCTTTCTTGCCAGCCATGCAGAACCAGCTTTGTACCCTCTGGTCAATTATCCCTCTGTCACTGCTAACACAAGTCTCAGTGATCCCTTCCCCTCCCCCATTCCCCACTCCCAGAATCCGTCCATCCTTGCTTCCTTCCCCTATACTGATGGCGAAGGTAAAGCAAAGGATTAATTTCTATTTGTGGAAGAAGAGCCGACTTAAATAAGCCAGAGGACATTGGCAGCTCCGTGAGCTCTCTTGCTCAGTGAGCCCCAGCAGAGTTAAGAGAATCTTAGGAAAGGGGAAATCATTTCGCCGACCATTAGGGCTGGGAAGAAGCAGCAGGCTCAGGTTTTAATGAATATGGGATCAAAAGCATCTTAGAGTAAACCAGCCCTTAAAAACAAGTGCCCGGTGACTCTGGAGGGAGCATGGAGGCACTTCCAAGGGAAAACAAAGCTGTGAGTCAAAGGCATCACGAACCCACTTCCTTGCTTGTCCACGCTCCTGAGGATAATGTCTGGCTTAGAAATTAACTTTGCTGTTGTCCCAGTGGGGGTAAAAATAGAATCCATAAACATAGCTACTAGTAATTTCTAGCTTTGAGGTCTTTTCAGGGAGGGCTGGTTCCCCACTGAGGGCCCTGAGGAGTAGCTGAAGGGCAGAAAGGATACTGAGCGCAGAGCCTTCCACTGTCCCGGGAAAAGGACAGCGGTAGTCTGGGCGCAGGCTCGTGCTCCGAGGCCGAGTTCCTAACGGAGAAGTAGTGCTTTGTTTTTTTTTGGGGGGGGGAGTTGTTTTAATCTCACCCCTCCACCTCCAATTAAGACTATTTTGCCTGCTGAATTTCACTGACTTTTCCCCTTTCCTCTTTCTACCTCCCAGGTTACTGCTGAGCTCTCTCAAGATTTCCCGATTAACCCTATCCTCCCTCCTCCATGGCGCTGCTTTTGGCTGTAATAATGACAGCTGACATTTTTATGGTGCTTTTAAGGCAACATATCCATTGTGGCATCTGGGCAATACCTAAGCTCAAATCCCACCAAACACTTGCTTCTTGAACCTTGGGCAAAACACTTAGTCTCTCTGAACATTCCTTACTTTGAAGAGGAGAGAACGGAGCGGCAGGCTAGTAAAAAAAGTTTAACGACTGGCTCTCTGGGTAAAAAATTACCCGTACTTACTTTTGAATCTAAACTGCATTATTAATATTTTCTCCAGCCTTTTCTTAAATCTTAACAATCGACAAAACTAAATCAGACCCTGTTTTGTGGCATTTGCAATTGGACCTGGCTTCAGCACCCCCTCGGAATACCTCCCAGGGTAATTGTATCAAATGAAATAATGTACATAAATCGGGCTGCAAAGAAGAGAATGTGGTATAACCTTTATCAAATTGATTGCCTTCTCAATGGGGGAGGGCAGGAGAGGGGAGGGGAGGAGGGAGAGAATTTAGAATTCAAACTGAAAAAAGAATGTTAAAATTGTTTTACAAGTAATTGGGGAAAATGAAATATTGATTTTGGAGGATTAGGGGGAAAGGTAAGGCAATTGGGGTTAAGTGACTTGCCCAAGGTCACGCAGCTAGTTTTGAAATATTGATTTAAAAAAAGAAACCAAAAAACACAAAAAGAAGGGAATATGTAAATGTTATTTGTATTATTGTATTACCAAGCCTTGTATCATTATTATTATCTCCCCAAAACACTGACAAGTAGATAATGAAAGTATCTTCATTTTACAAATAAGGGAATTAAAGATTCAGAAAAGTTAAGTAATTTGCTCCATTAATAAGTGGAAGAATCAGGAGATGAATTCAGGTCTTCTGGATATAGATGTCAGACTTTTCACTCTTATGGTGCTAGGCACATAGTAAATACTTCATAAAGTCTTTATTTACCTATGTCTATCTGTGTCTCCATCAATCTATCTACCCATCTCTGCTTATCCTCCTATTTTACCTGGATCAGTGTATAAGAAAGCATGTATAACTTGTTTCATGTATAGATTGTCTTGTTTCCTTACCTAGAAGAAGTGGCATAATTTAATGAAAAGAACTCTGGACTAGGAGTAGGGAGACCTGGGTTCTAATTCTAGCATGCCATTTTAGAGCTCTGTGACCCAAGGAAAGTGGTTTTCCCTTGAGGACTTTTTTTTAAATTTGTAAAATGGGGGGGGGGGGGCAGCTTCTAGAAACTAGATTATATTTGGAGGAGGCTAGCCTTAGACACATCCTAAATGTGTGACCCAAGGCAAGTCACTTAATTGCTGTCTGAGTCAGTTTCCCCATCTGTAAAAATGAGGATAATAATAATACTTTGCTCCTAGGGTCAAATAAATCATATTTATAATAAATAAATAAATAAATAAATAAGGCTCAAATGAAATAATATTTGTAAAGCATTTTGCAAACCTTCAGGCCCTATGTAAATGCTAGCTGTTATTATATGATCGTGTCTTTTTTTAGCTCTAATTTCAGATCAAAAATTCTCTAAGGGTAGGGAGAATGTTTTCTACTTCTCTTGATTCCTCCCATGGTTACTCGAACAGGGCTTTGCACATTGTGGCAGACAAAAGTAAACATAATTATCCACTGTGATAAAGATAAACCATGGCACCAGTGATCCAAAACAGTGAATAATGCAAAAGATATTTATGACCACAACCTCCTGCCCCACTTTTCGAACTGCCTTCTCCAGCTGCTAAACTTACTCTTTTGTCTACATATCACAGCCTACACTCCCTCAACCTTCCCTATTCTCTCCAGATATTACCTTCATTTTGGCTTAACTCTTTACCAAGCCTTGATCCCAAGGTCAGTCATTTCAGTAATATGGTAAATACTGTATTTTCTTTTACCGCCATGGCTCTGGTTTAGAAATTCTTAGGCATAGGATTATAGACATAATGCTGGTAGAAAGTTTAGTGGTCATTAACCTAACCCCTCACCCCCTTCCCAAACCCCCCACCCTTGCCCTTTTTTTAAACAGATGGAAGTGATGAGGTGCAGGCTCTGGGAGCCCCCTTGAGCTCTCCTTGGGAAACCCCTTGAAGTCTGATTAAATCTTCCCACTTGAGGCATTTGCAGAGGCCATAAGTTTTTCATTGTAGCTGGGCCCAAACCTCTGTTACTAGCCTAGCCTTCCATTGTTCATCTGCTTCCCACCCTGGAGCCTATCAAAATATCAATCCACCTTTGCACTGACCTCATTGACTCCTCCTGAAGACCCTCCCCAAACTCCTCCTCTAGACCACCCCTAGATTCCTCTGTACAGAAGACCCCATCTTCCCTCCATGTGGTGTGAGAGCACCATAGAATACCCTAGCACAGACTTGCTCTATGTCAGACTTACTCTGGCCTGCTTGCCCAATGTAAGCATCACAGACACCTACGCTCCCTAAGAGTCTACCCCATATGGTGAACTTTTAATGAACTTTCAATAAACTTTATTTTTCTTTGGCTGAGAAGACTTGAGTCGAATTCATTCAGCAGGACCTGGCATGTTGGTATTTTGGGGTCTCCAGAGCAACCCTAACCCTAACCTCTTCAGAAGGAAGGTGAGACCCAGAGAGGGAAAAAGATCATCTAAGGTCTCAAGGAGAGTCATTGTCAGAACAGGGAGTCACACTCAGATCCCCTGACTCCCAATATGCATTTCTTTGCCTGTTTTCTCCAACCCTACCCCTAAGTTATCAGGTAGTGTTTAAGAATTCCAGCAATGGGGGTATCTAGATGGTACAGTGAATAGAGCACCAGCCCTGGAGTCAGGAGGACCTGAGCTCAAATGTGGCCTCAGACATTTAACACTTACTAGCCATGTGACCTTGGGCAAGTCACTTAACCCCAAATGTCCTGCCTTCCCCCACCAAAAAAAAAAAAAAGAATTCCAACAATGGAAGAAGTCATAAAACTATGAGTAAAAGGCCAGGAAGCCAGGCATAGCACTGTATCTAATGCTTGTTAATTTGAATGGACTTAACCTACCAGTTGCTAGGCACAGGGGTGAACCCTAGAAATAGCAAGACTAGGATAAAACAGCCCCTGCCTTCAAGGAGTCTGCATTCTATTGTGAGGAAACTTGCATAAAAGTAGAAAGAAATACAGACAAAGTAAATCCAGGGTCTTTGAGGCTGTGAAAGAAGCACTAGCATCTGAGGATCAGAAAGGACCTGGTGGAGGCAGGAGGGAATAAAGAGGGATCATTGTTGTTCAGTGGTTTTCAGTCATGACTGCCTCTTCACGACCCCATTTGAAGTTTTCTTGGCAAAAATACTGGAGTAGTTTGTCATTGCCTTCTCCAGCTCATTTTACAGATGAGGAAATTGAAGCAAATAGGGTTAAGTGACTTTCCCAGGGTCATGCAGCTAAGAAGTGTCTGAGGTCGGATTTGAACCCAGGAAGATGAGCCTTCTTGACTCCAGGCCTGGCACTCTATCCACAGTGCCACCTGACTGCCCAGAGAGGGATTAGGAGGTAACACTTCAGCTGAACCCTGAAGGAAAGTAGGAATCCTATGGAGAGGCAGGATGTCTCCTAGGGAAATTGAGGAAGAAATGCATTCCAGTCATGGGAGTATAGGCTGTGCAAATACATAAAGATAGGGGATGGGATGCCATTTATGAAGGAGAACAAGTAGATTAGTTTGGCTGGACCATAAAGTGCACAAAGTGGAGTAATGTGTAATAAGTCTAGAAAGGTCAGCAGGATCAAGAATATGAAGGACTTTAAATGCCAAACAGAAGAGTTTGTATTTGATCCTAGAGGCAATAGGGAGTCACAATAGGAGCTTCTTGAGGAGGATAGTGAAAGAATCATAGCTATGCTTTAGGAATATATATTTGGTGCTTGTGTGGACAATGGATGGGAGAAAGACTTGAGGCAGGGCAACCCATTACAAGGATATTGCAATAGTACAGGTGATGAGGCCCTGAACTATGGTGCTAACTGTGAGTAGAAAGAAGGGGATGGAGGTGAGAGGTAGAATCAACAACACTGGTCATGACAATGCCAAGCTCTGTTCATATGAGCTTGCCACAACTGGAAGCTCTGAGAGATAGCACCTTTTATCTCCTGACCTGGCTCCAAGACACCCCAACTTATTTCCAGACACCCTTTGAGATACCTTACTTAAAGGTAAGGTACCTTAAATCTAGGCAGTGGCAAGATCTTGGCCTAGACCTGGGAGAGACCTTGAACCTTTTAATCACCTGCTTTCTTCAATAGACCTCTGCCCACGCTCTGCCTTGACTGTTTCCTCAGCAGTTAGCATATTTCCCCATCTCTTCAGTTCTGTTTTGTTTTTTTTTGCTTTTTTTTTTTTGGAGGGCAGTTGGTGTTAAGTGACTTGCCCAAGGTCACACAGCTAGTTTTTTGTGTGTGTGTTAAGTGTCTGAGGCCGGATTTGAACTCAGGTACTCCTGACTCCAGGGCCGGTGCTCTATCCACTGCGCCACCTAGCCGCCCCCATCTCTTCAGTTCTGAACCCCGTTCTGACAAAGAACAAACTTCTTTTCACAATCCCTCATTTCCATTCACTTCAATCTACCTTCTCCTCTCCACCTTCCAGTGCCCCACATTAGATCTTTCTACCCCTTCTACTTTACTTTCTGGACAGCCTGCTCCATAATTAACTTCCTTTCATTTAAAACTCTTATTTTTTCCACCTTCTGGAATTCAGTGAGACCTGGATCTCTCTGAACAATACATCCTGGACCATCCTTTCCAATGCTTGTCATACTTTACATGTTTTCTGACTCCTTCCTCCCAATGGGGAAGTTGGAATACTCCTAATCCCTTCAATCCCTCTATTATTACTATCACTCAAATCACTCTTCCTTTGAGTTTCACTCTATCCTAATTTGTTACCAAATCCAGATCTTGTATTGACTTTTCTCTACTAAACCCAAGGATGCTTCACCCTTTTTTTCCCAGTGAGTTCTGAGCCTGACTTGAAGCATCCCTCTCTATCCTTATTCCTGCCTTCATAATGAGGGTATTTAACACATATGTTAAATACGTCTTCCCTCAAATATTTTAACTTCCCATTTCTTCAGTCTATTCAACTCTCATGCCTTGCTCTTCCATTCCAGAGATGGGTATAACCTTGATCTGGCCATTTTCTATATGTATTTTACCTCATGCTCAAGAATTCTGCAATTCTTTTATCTGATAATATTTTTTTCATATTCTATCTCTCCCTATGCATTACTACTCTTAAACTTATTCTTCTCTTTCACCATGACCTCTATCCCTCTACTCCCCAATATATTGCCAAGCTGTTTACCATGTTCTAGGTATATGCAAGACTTAAGTGAACCAGTTTGATCCTAGTTTCTTCTTTTTTCAAATACTTTACTCCTTTGAACTATTACCATTCACACATTTCCAAACCCTAACCTTATATTGCTTCCACTAATCGCCTCCTTTTTTCCCCTAATCACAGGCATCTGAACAGAATAGGAAGAAGCCACAAAACCATCATGATTGAGTCTGTCACAAATTTATATTATTTAATTTCAACTAGGCCTCAACTCATTAAAGCAAGGTAATCCTTCTACTCCTCTATAATCAATTTTCAATTCCATTCACCTCAATAGTTATTTCAAACTTCTTTTGTCCCCACAATCATCCCTTATATTTCACTGAAAGAATTGAATCCATTTGCTAAAACCTCCTTCTTCTCATCTCACATCCCTGTGACATCACCCCCTCAACTATTTCCTTCATTCCCATCTCTTATAGAGAGATGACCCTCTTTTTGCCAAAACTAATCCTTCTGCATGTACCCTTGAACTCATTCCTTCCAGTCTTCTCCAGCAGATTAACTCCTCTATTGTCCCTGCTCTCTCTTTCTAATCTCCATTCTCTCTTCATTTATTAGTTTATTCGCTGAGACCTATAAACATGCCCAAGACTGGGGGGGACGGAGTCAAGATGGCGGCATAGAAACAGGAGAACTCTGTGGCTTCCCCCATAACCACCTCAAATACCTATAAAATATAACTAAACAAATTTTAGAGTTCCAGAACTCATAAAATGACAGAGAAACAAGGCTCCTGCTGAAGGTAGCCTGGCAGATGGACACAAAGGGCTCATTGCAGCATGCTGGGAGCAGAGCCCAGCCCCATGTAGTTTTAAAAGCCCCAGGCTATCCAGGAGAAGCCCCAGCTGGAGCTTTGAGGAGAGCGTGGAGGCTTCCAGAATTACCAACCCATAAGAGCCAAGGACAAAGTGGAACTTGGCTAAATTTTGGAGAAAGGGTCTGGCCAACTTCTTCCAGAGCTAGAAGCAGTCTGAAGCAGTGGCCTCCTCCACATGGCTGCTTCAGAGCTCACGGCCTGCAGTTTGAAGGGGGTCCAAGTGATCATTCAGAGGCTAAGTGCACTTGCCTTCAGCTGCCCAGATTGGGATCGTGGTCTGGGTGGTGATCATGAGGTGCGTTTTCAGTGAGCTGAAGCTGGTGAGAGCTGCAGAGATGGCGGCTTCCTAATAGCTCCAGCAACTGCAAAATCCCCAGTGATTTGGGACAGAGCCCTCCCCTCTGAAAGCAGAGTTTTACTAAGCTCCAAAGTCAAGTAAATGACTGGCAACATGAGCAGGCAAAGGAAGCAAAGAAAGCTCAGCAAGCCAACTTTAGATTCCTTTTTTGAGGACAAAAAAAAAGCATGGAATGGAAGGAAGACAACACAGTCAGAACTCCCACACCAAAAGCTTCCAAGAAAAATGTAGACTGATTACAAACCATAAAGGAGCTTAAGAAGGATTTTGAAAACCAAATAAGAGAAGTGGAGGAAAAATTGGGGAGAGAAATGAGAATGATGCCAGAAAATCATGATAAGAGAGTCAATAACCTGACTAAAGAAAATAATACCTTAAAAAATAGACTAACTCAAATGGCAAAAGAGGCCCAAAAGGCCAATGAGGAGAGGAATGCCTTAAAAAGTCAAATTTGCAAGATGGAAAAAGAATCTCAAAAGCTCACTGAAAAGAATAATTCCTTCAGAATTAGAGTGGAGCAAATGGAAGCAAATGACTTTATGAGAAATCAAGATAATATTAAACAGATCCAAACAAATGAAAAAATAGAAGGCAATGTGAAATATCTCATTGAAAAAATCACTGACCTAGAAAATAGATCCAGGAGAGACAATTTAAAAATTATTGGGCTAGGTGAAAGCCATGATCATAAAAAGAACCTAGAAATCATCCTTCAAGAAATTCTCAAGGAAAATTGCCCAGATATTTTAGAACCAGAGGGTAAAATAGAACTTGAAAGAATTCACTGATCACCTCTAGAAAAAGATCCCCAAATGAAAACTCCTATGAATGTTATAGCCAGGTTCTAGAGTTCCTAGATCAAGGAGCAAATATTACAAGCTGCCAAAAAGAAACAATTTGAATACTGTGGTAACACAATCAGGATAACCCAGGATCTAGCAGCTTCTACATGAAGGGATCAAAGGGCCTGGAATATGATATTCCAGAGATCAAGGGAGCTAGGATTAAAACCAAGAATCACCCAGAAAAACTGAGTATAATGTTTCAGGGGAAAATATGGTCATTCAATAAGGTAGAGGACTTTCAAGCATTCTTTAGGAAAAAAAACAGAACTGGATAGAAAATTTGACATTCAAACACAAGAAGCATGAAAAGATAAACATGGAAAAGAAATCATAAGGAACTTATCAAAGGTGAACTATTTACATACCAACATGGAAAAATGAGAATTGTAACTTATGAAAATTTTCTCAGTATAGGATACTTAGTATGAGTATGTATGTATGTACATATACATACACATATGTCTATATAGGAGGGTATATATATGCATATGAATACATATGGAAGTATGTGTATATATGTGTACATAGACAGAGGGCACAAGGTCAGTTGAATAGGAATAGAATGAGAGGAGACAAGGAGAGACAGAATGGGGTCAATCATTTCATACAGAAGAGGCTGGGGATAACTGTTACAATGGAGGGGAAGAAGAGGAAGGCAAAAAGCAAATAGGTCAACCTTACTCTTATTGAATTTGGCTTAGGGAAGGAATGACATACACTCTAAAATGGGTATCTTTGCCCTGCAAGAGAGTAGGGGGGGTGGGGATAAGAGAGGGGATGATGGAGGGGAGGGCAGGTTGTAGGTAGAGGGTTGTTAGAAGCACACACTTTTGTAAAAGGACAGGGACAAAGGAGAGAATAGAATAAGGAGAAGGCGGGATAGAAAGGAGAGAAATATCATCAGTGTAACACAATAATCTCCATTGTGGAGATGTTCTGCATAACTACACATGTTTGGCCTGTATTGAATTGCTTGTCTTTCCAGTGGGGGTGGGTGACAAGGGAGAAAGGTAAAGAATCTAGAACTAAAAGTTCTAAAGTCATATGTTTAAAAAATATAAATGAACATTAAAAAAAAACAAACATGCCCAAGACTTTCTTATTCTTAAAAAATCCTCACCAGGTCCTACCATCTCCACTTGCTATGATCCTATATCTCTCCTTTTCTTCTTAACTGTTGTTCACCTTTCCTTTTTGAAGAGGACCAGTGACATAGCTTGACTTGTACATGGACTGGATTTAAATGAGGCAGAGTTGCACAAAGTTGTCAACCTCACTCTTTCTTCCAGCCACTGAAGTTCAGTGGTGAAACCAAAATCAAGATGACTGGAAATGTCCCAGGATACAATGGATGACTTGGTGTCTTCCACGTCTGACCATGCTCTAAACACTCTGCAGCACTTGGTTCAGCCATCTTCATTGCCATTGGAACAAATTGTTCTCATCTGCCCATTCTGCTGGGGGAAGTACACATCCGCTTGGAGTAGACACCCCTGTACATTACCAGTGGGTTTCAGGACTGTTGGTCACCCTCAACCTGGTTTAGCCATCTGCTGAGATGGTTTACTGGAGTGTGGCTGCTGCACATGCTACAGCTTCTTCCTTTTTTTTTTTTTTGGAGGGAAGTTGGGTTTAAGTGACTTGTCCAAAGCCACATGGCTAGTTTTTGTGTTAAGTGTCTGAGGCCAAATTTGAACTCAGGTCCTCTTGACTCCAGGGCTGGTGCTCTATTCACTATGACACCTAGCTATCCCCATGCTACAGTTTGTTGGAGCTACAGACGAGAGTTAGGTAAAAGTGGACACCAAAGGTGATTGAGTAGCCCTGAAAAGCACTCAGTAAGCCCTCACACCAGAGGAGCTAGTCCTCCTTGAACACCCATACACCTCTTCTTAGCTAAACTCCTTGGAAAAGCAATTGATACTTAGTGCCTCCAATTCCTCTCCTCTCACTCTTATAAACCCTCTGCAATCTAGCTCACCATTCAACTGAAACTGTAGTCTCCAAAGTTATTAATGATCTCTTAAATGCCCAATCTAATAGCATTTTTCTTAATTGTTCATCCTTCTTAACTTCTCTGTACCATTTGACAGTGTTGACCACCTTCTCCTGGAGACTCTATCCTCTCTAGATTTTCATGACATTACTTTCATATATATTTCATTGTTCCATGCTAGATCTTAACCATACCATACCCACTAGCTGAGTGTTCCCATGAGTCTCTTTCCTGGGGGTCTCTTTTCTTCTCCCTCTATACTATTTCACTTGGTGATTTCATCAGCTCCCATGTGTTTAATTAACATCTTTGTGCACCTGGTTCCCAGATCTACAAATCCAGTTCTAGTCTCTCTCCTGAGTTCCAGTCCCACATTACCAACTGCCTAATAGACATTTCAAACTGAATATCTTATAAGCATCTTATTCTCAACATCTCCAAAAAAGAATTCATTGTCTTTCCCAAAATGTACTCTCCTCTTCCAAAATTCCCTCTTATTGTTGATAGCACCACCATAATCCCAGTCACCACTCAGTGTCATATAGTCATCTATGTAGGGCTAGAAAGAATCTTAGAAACCAATGAGTCCAATCCCTTCATTTTACAGATTGAGACAATGAGAACCAGAGAGATTAAGTGATTTGTCCAGGGTCACACAGCGTTTATTCTCTCCTCTATTAGAATATAGGGTCCTTGAGAGCAGGAGACTCTTTTGATTGCTTGTATTTATTTCTCCAGTACTTAGAACAGTGCCTGGCATATTTATTAAATATGCATTTAATAAATGCTTTTTAATTCATTCACTTATTTCTGTTTTTAAAAAGGCAACACAAGACCAGGTCAAAGAAGCAATTATCATTCATGTTCCTTGACTTCTACTTTGCCACTGAGAGTTGTAGTCAGGGTTCTTCCATTAAATTATTTAATAGTCCTTCCTTTAACTTATAGTATTGGTAAGTAAGATTAACAAAATTATCAAATTCAATGTAAAAAATAGTGTTTAAGACTCTTATGAGTCTTAATCTGAGTCTCTTTTATGAGGTGGGGAAAAAGTCACCAGCAACATTATGCAATAATCCATCCTCAGCATGATCTTGGATTCATTTTACTGGCATTCCAGTCAGAGGATAAAACACAAATAAGGTGGGATAGGCATTATATCAAGTATCACTTGTCTTTGGTTGGGTGTCTTATCTAGATTAGATTCAGATACAGGCACAAGAAAGAAGCAATTCTAGGAGTTGACTGGGGAGTCATGAAATAAACCCTCAGAAGGATCTTTCACAGGTCAGAGAGGCATGTAATGGGCAGCACATCTGAACTGCTACATTATCTGTCTAGTGAAAATTACATATAATTTCATTTTCAGAAAGAGAAGAGTCATTTTGTGGCAGACTCCCTGGCATGTTCCTCATATTGGCTATTCCAGACCTTTTCTACTCCTCTACATTTTGGGATAGTCTACTTCAAAGAGATTGAAGAAAGGATAATTAGGATTCTATGGTTCAAAATTCTACAAGACAGATCAAGAGGGATAAGACAACCTCAAAAAAATTTTTTTGACCATTCAAACACAAAGGGTTCCATTGAGTTAAAAGTAGAGAATGACGTAAAGAGAACAATGTGACTATACAGGAGACTCACTAGACAACATAGGTTTTCAAAAGATGTGTAGAAGATGAAAGCAAGCAAGAAGCAACAGAACAGACACAAGAAATTAGCACGGTCTTATAAGAATAATATCAGAAACTCAACAGCTCGAAGAGAGCTGAATTCTGCAATGAATGTTATAGATTCAAAATAAAAAATTTTATAACTATGTTGAGAGCACGACTTTGTCCATTCGGATTCTATATGATAGAGAGTAAAAAGTCCTACTCAACTCTCACTTTATTTTTGTCTTCTCTAGCAAATAATGTGATATTAAAATTGGGAAGAATCGAATAAAGATGCCCAAGGTGATCAAGGAAAAAGGAAAAGAACCCATATGCTCTAAAATGTTTATAGCAGCTCTTTGTGATGGAAAAGAACTGGGAATTGAGGGGATGCCCATCAATTGGGGAATGGCTGGACAAGTTTTGTTGTATGATTGTGATGAAATACTACTGTGCTATAAGAAATGATGAGCTAGTTGAATTTAGAAAAACATGGAAAGACTTGCATGAAATAATGAAGAGTGAAATGAATAGAACCAAGACAACTGAACAACTAAGTTATTCTAAGCATTATAGATACTTAAATCAATTACAAAGGACCTATGAAGGAAAATACTATCCACCCCCAGAATAATGAACTGATAAATAGAAGTATGCATAGTTTGGTTTCATATATGTTTACATATCTGTGTCAAATGGTGGCCTTCTCTAGACTGTGGCAGGGCAGGAGGGACAGAGGGAGACAGTTGGGAACTTAAAATGTAGCAAAAATTTAATTTGATTTAAGTAAAGAAGTAAAGAACAACTTAAATTTTAAAAAACACAGAGAATGAAGATGGATAACAAAGAATCAAAACCAAGGATAGACAAGATGCAAGAGAACATGCAGATGGTCTCAATATGTTTAAGTTACCAGGCCCAGATGAATTACATCTTAGGGGACTGAAAGAACTTGTTGAATTTAATGTGATTGTTAAATCACTGTTCATTATCAAACAAATCTTTAAGAATAGCAGAGATGCTTCAGCATATAAGTAAAGGTTCTAATATTCAAAAGGAGAAAAAATGAAACTGGATTACTCAAACTATCTTAATCTATGAACTTGACTTTGATTTTGAAATTCTAGAATTCATAATTAAAGGAACAGTTTATAAACACTTAGGGAAATAATCATGATTATGAACCAGCATGAATTCACTGAAAACAGTCGTGTCAGACTAAATTAATTTCCTTTTCTGAAAGACCAGGTATTCTTGAATAAATGTACTTACCAAGCAGGGTTATTTTGACCATTACTGAGACCAGCAAAATATATGGCATGAATGCAAATATTATCATGCAGAGATCTATGAAATTTATGATGTTAAAAAGACATCTTTAGGGGAGGCTAGGTGGTGCAGTGAATAGAACACCAGCCCTGGAGTCAGGAGGACCTGAGTTCAAATCCAGCCTCAGACACTTAATACTTACTAGCCATGTGACCCTGGGCAAGTCACTTAATCCCAATTGCCCAGCCTTCCCCCCTCCAAAAAGCAAAAAAAGAAAAAAAAGTAAAAAAGACATCTTTATATTCAAAAAGGATGTAAGCTATTGCCATATACAGTTGGATTTTGTCCAGGAGCTTGAAAGCATATCTCATGATATCCTTGTGAATCATATGGAGAAATACGGATTGGATGATAGTACTGTTGGGCAGATCATCGCTTATCTGTCCCGTCCCACCCTTTTTCTCTGAATCTTCTCTTTACTCAAATGAACATCCTCAGTTGCTTCAAGTGATCCCCAGATGGCATAGACTTAAGACATTTCATCTTGTTTACCTTATTCCGTATGCTTTTTCCAGCTTATCAATATACTTCTTAAACTGTGGCACTCAGAGCTGACCACAATACTCTGGATGAGCTCTGATGAGGGCAGAGTCCAGGGGGTCTACCCCGACCTGACTTCTGCAAGCACTGCCTGGCCAATGGCGGCCTAAGGTTGCATTGACTTTTTTTGGCTGTCCCATCTCGCTACTGACTCACATTGACCTTCAAGTCCATTAAAAACCCCAAGTCATTTTCAGACCAACTGTCCCCTAGTCATATTTTCCCTGTCTTGTACTTGTGACGTTCATTTTTTATTGTATCCAAACATAAGATTTTATATTTCTCCTTATTTGGATTATAAGATTCAGTCCAGTGCTTTTGCCTGTCACGATCTTTTTGGATACTGACTCTGTAATTCAGTGTATTAGCTCTCCTTTCCAGATTTGAACCATTTGCAAATTTGATGAGCATGCCATCTATGCTTTTATGTAAGTCCTTGATAAAAACGTCAAACAGATTTCCAGTTAAGATAGTATCATGAAAGGTCACAGAGGAGCCCAATCATCCCACATATACTCCATCAAAGATCCAAAAATAGCACCAGACCAAATAATGATTAAGAAATCCAAAGAGTAACTACTCTAAGTGGTTTCATCCAGCCCAGGGACTGCACAAAATGACAGCCAGAAGGCTGAAGGATCTTTCCAATACCAAAGCTAGTGTGATGTAGGTAAACAGCTTGAAGTCTAACATCACTCAGGCCAGAGATGTTACAGAATACCTGAGGCCTTCAGCCCTCTGTGCCCAGTGGGCAGGAAACTCTCAGAGTGAGCAGACAAAAACACTCCAGAGTGCTAGGAACCCTGCAGCACTTTGACTGTGAGTGCAGACAGAAACAGGAGCACAATTATGTTCTGACTGCAATGCTTCCAGGGGGATTGGAGGTCCACAATAATGTGACCTGAGATACAACAGAGGACCATGAAAACCATAGCACTCTAAACATGGATGATCCAAGGGACCTGAAACCTGCCAGCATTCTGAATGCAGACGTACCAAGAGAGATGAAGTCAGTGTGCAAGAACTCAGGTAATTGGGGTCAGAAACAAAAAGCGTCTAACTTTCCCAGTCTAGAGTTTGGAAATGAGCAGATCCTGGCTCTGGCACAAAATCCTAAGTCAGGAACTGAGGCTAGAGATATGAGAAAACACAAGACCCCAAACATGGTAGAGGAATATTTTGAGTCAAGAGATGCCCAAAAGATATATCCAGAAGAAGACAATAGCTCTACAACAGAGACTAAAGGGGAAAGTGTCATAGTCATAAGGGCTATAAGAGCACCTGAAAGAAATGAAGCAAGAGATAAAAATGAAAATATAAATTAAATAAGAGAAATGAAAGAAAAAATTGAAAGGAGAATAAATGGCTAAGAAAAGAGGATGAAAACTTTGCTCAAGTAAAGAACTCTAAAAATTAGAATGGAACAAATAGAACCCAATGCCTCCATCAGACTATAAGAAATATTAGAACAATTTTTTTTAACTCCTGTAAGACACCTATTATAAAAAAATAACTAACATTAAAAAAAAACAGTTCATGGAGAGAGAATTTAAGAATCATGGCTACAAAACCATGACTCGTTTAAAACAAACAAACAAACCTGGATAATATATTTCGAGAAATTATAAGTGAGAACTACCCATATCTATTGGAACCAGAGGGTAAGGTTAAAAAAGGATCCATTGGTTTCTGTTTCCTGGAAGAAATGCCCAAATGAAAACTCCCAAAAATGTTATAGCCAGAAACTAGAGTGTCCAGGTCAAAGAAAAAATGCTATATGCAGTACTTAACATTCAAGTACTTAAGAACTACAGTCAGGATCACACAAGACTTGTCAGTCACTGCTTGAAGGAGAGAAAACCACAAAGGCAAAAGGTAAAGGCTTATAAATAAGAATAATTTACCATCAAGCACTGAATCTCATCCTACAGGGGAGAAAACAGATTTTTTAATAAGATAGAGAATGTTCAAACTTCCTGATTAAAATACCAGAGGTGAGAAGGTACTTTGGAATATAAGCACAGGATGTAACAGAAATCTAAAAAGATTAATATATTTGAACAGATGGAAAAGGTTAAATCAAGCGCAGGCAAAATACATATAATGGGCTTGCTTGGTGCCTATTTTTGTATAGCCAGTGAGTTAAAAATTATTAAATACTTTACTTAAAGATAGCAAAACCATTCTTAATTCATGGTTTATACAAAACTAAGCAGCAAGAGATTTGGGTTATACTCTAACTTTGCTAACTCCTGGGCTAAATCATGATAAAGTCATTACATTTCTAATAGGAGGAAGAGGACAGGCAAGTGTCTTTTCAGAGGGAGTTAAGGAAGACAGATAGAGAGCCTAAGGGTGATTATAGGTAATGGGGAAGTAATAAAGAGCCACTGGAGTTTATTAAACAAGGGAGTGACAAAGTCAGACCTGTGCTTGAGACTATCACTTTCTGCTTTGGGTAGAGTGTCTTAGAAAGGGGAGAAACTTGAGGAGGGAGACCAATTAGGAGTCTGTTGAAATCGTCTAGGCATATGTTCCTTCTCCAAATTACTTTGTAATAATAATGATAGCTCACATTTATATAGCATTTATTATGTGCCAGGCATTGTACAAAGAGCTTTACAATTATTATCTCATTTAATCCCCACAACAACCCTGGGAGGTAGGTGTTATTATCACCCCCATTTTACAAATAAGGAAACCAAGGCAGAGGTTAAGTTACTTTCCCAGAGTTACACAGCTAGTAAATGTCTGAGACTGGATTTGAACTAAGGTTTTTCTGACTCTGGGATCAATGTTCTAGCCACTGGGTCAGTTTTGTATGCATCATATCTGTCTATTCCTAATAATGTATATTCTACCTCCTCCATCAGAATACAAGCTGTTCGAAGGCAAAGATGTCCTACTTTTATATTTTTATGTCCAGTATTATGGGCAGCTCAGTGGATAGAGTGCTGGGCCTGGAGTTGGGAAAACACATCTTCCTGAGTTCAAATCTGGCCTCAGACACTTCTAGCTATGTGACCCTGGGCAAGTCACTTCACTCTGTTTCCCTCAGTTTCCTCATCTGTCAAATGAGCTGGAGAAGGAAATGAAAAACTACTCCCTTATCTCTGCCAAGAAGACCCCAAATGGGGTCACAGAGTAAAACATGGCTAGAAAACAAGAACAACAGAACAATTTGCACATAGAAAGTACTTAATAAATTATCTATCCAACCTCAGAAATGGGTAGAATACCCAGCACTTGGGCTCTGAAACACAAATGGCATGGCCCGTCCTCCCCCAGGCACTGGGGGCATGTGAAATAAAGCCTTTTGCTTCTGCCTGTTGCCTGGGTCTACCACAGAGTTCAAGAAAGCCAAGTCCTCTTATCTGGTTAGGGACCTTGTATGTCGGCACACCACTCCAATAATATTAGAGCCTCCAACAGACACATTTGTAATGTTTTACAAATGTAACCCAACTTTAACTTCTCTTCTCACTTGGAATACTTGAAAACTGTAATTGTGTCATTGAAAGGGAATATAATCTTAGAGAAAGTTACAGTTTAACTGGCATCTTGAAATGACTATTAACTGTCTTGGATGGAAGAGACTGAGTTACAAAGAGAAAGAAATAAGAGAACTTCTTTGTTTTTAGAGAACTTTTTTCTTGAGGAAATTATTTTTGAGAATATTTCCTGATAAATCTGGTTTAATACTTATCTTATAAACATTATAAAGAGAATTCTTTTCTCCCCAGTTTAACATAAACATTAATTTTTTTATACTTCATAGTATTTTTTCCAGTTACATGTAAAGATAGTTTTCAACATTAACATTCATTTTTGTAAGATTTTGAGTTCCAACTTTTTCTCCTTTCTTCCCTTCCCTTCCCCCTCCCCAATTTAGCAAACCATCTAATCTAGGCTATACATGTACAATCATATTAAACATATTTCCACATTAGTCATGTGGTAAAAGAGAATTAGAACAAAAGGGAAAAACTACAAGAGAGAAAAAACAAAAAAGTGAGAATAGTATGTTTTGATCTGCATTCAGACTCCATAGTTCTTTCTCTGGATGTGGACAGCATTTTCCATCATGAGTCTTTTGGAATTGTCTTGGATCAATTGGGGAATGTCCCAGTGAAGCTTTTTTTAGCAGGAAACTGCACTTTAGGAATGTAAAAATTGTTTCCCAGCTTTCTGCTTTCCTTCTAATCTTGGTTGCATTGGCTTTGTTTGTGCCAAAACTTTTGAATTTAATGTAATCTGAATGATCCATTTTGCATTTCATAATATTCTCTATCTCTTATTTGTTCACAAATTCTTCCCTTCTCCATATATCTGACAGGTAAACTATTCCTTGCTTTCCTGATTTGCTTATGATACTACCCTTAATGTCTAAATCATAAACTCATTTCAATCTTATCTTCATAGAGGGTGTGAGATGTTGATCTATGACAAGTTTCTGTCATGCTTTTTTCTAGTTTTCCCAGAAAATTTTGTCAAATACTGAGTTCTTATCCTAGAAGCCAGAGTCTTTGGGTTTATCAAACAGTAGATTACTATAATTGTAATAGCCAAGTGAAATAGCAAGTATCAACAAAGTGACCACAGAGTCCAATTAAAGGTTTTAAAGAGCTTGAATTTAGCCAGCTGGCAACTGTCCCATATGCCAATTAAAGGAACAGCGGGGTAACATAGAAGTACAGGGTCTTTTATACCATTTTGGGTTTCTAACAACATAATCAATATCCAAGTTGGTATCCAAGTGTAATCTGTAACTACAACTAAATTGATATCCAGATACAATCTGTAACCAAAACTAATTGATATCCAGGTATAAGCAGTTACTTTTCTATAATTAATTGATTACTAGTTGACATCCAGGTACAGGGATTTATTTTTTATCTTCAGGGAACGGTGAAGTAGGGACCAGGAGAATGTGATGACCTCAATATTGATTAATGAAGAGTTAGGTACAGAAGCCAGGAGAGTGAATATGGGGTTGGGCATGGGGGGTGCAGGTTTACTCACATAGCTGCTTCTAGTGATTGATTTCACTTCTGAGTTTAATGAGTTCTGCTTTGGATATGGTTTTAGTTTGGGTACACTCACTGATTTCTTATTTCACAAAGTATTAGTTAACTGTTTCCTGGCTAATCTCTTGAGTTCATAGCTTAACTAGTTCCTGGCCACTTCATAGTCAGTTACTACTGTGTCTTGTCTAACCTATTCAATGGATCCACCACTATTTCTTAGCCAGTACCACATGGTTTGGTGATTGCCACTTTATAACATGGTTTTAGAGCTGGTACAATTAGACCACCTTCTTTTGCATTTTTTTCATTAATTCCTTTTATATTCTTGTCTTTTTATTCTTCCAGATGAATTTTGTTGTTTTTTTCTAGCTCTATAAAAGAATTTTTGATAGTTGATTGGCATGGTGCTGAATAAATAAATTAATTCAGGTAGAATTATAATTTTTATTATATTAGCTTGGCCTACCCATGAGGAATTGCTATTTTTCCAATTACTTAGATCTGACTTTATTTGTGTGAAAAGTGTTTTGTAATTATGTTCATATAGTTCCTGGGTTTGTTTTGGCAGGTAGATTCCCAAATATTTTATATAGTCTACAATAATTTTAAATGAAATCTCTCTTTTTATCTCTTGCTGCTGGGCTTTGTTGGTAATATATAGAAATACTGATGATTTATGTGGTTTTATTTTATATCCTGCAACTTTGCTGAAGTTGTTAGTTTTTTCAAGCAGTTTTTTAGTTGATTCTTCAGTTTTCTCCAAGTATACCATCATAACATCTGCAAGGAGTGATAGTTTTGTTTCCTCATCATCTATTCTAATTCCTCCCATTTCTTTTTCTTCTTTTTTTACTAAAACTAACATTTCTAGTACAATATTGAACAATAGTGGTGATAATGAGTGTCCTCTAGTGTTTCACTCTACCTTTTGGGGAGTGCTTCTAGCTTATCCCCATTACATATAATACTTGCTAGTGGTTTTAGATACATACAGCCTATCATTTTAAGGAAAATTCCATTTATTTCTATGCTCTTTCTGTGTGTTTTTAATAGGAATGGGTGCTGTATTTTGTCAAAAGCTTTTTCTGCACTTATTGAGAAAATCATTATTTGTTAGTTTTGTTATTGATATAATCAATTATGCTGATAGTTGGGCGGAGCCAAGATGGCGGCGTAGAAGCAGCAAAGCACCACATCTCCCACACAAACACGCTAAAAAACTCATAAAATGGGACGCTAAACAGATTTTCAAGCTCGAAAACTCTCCACAAGACAGAAAGCACTACAGGCAGCGCAGCAGGCGGGGCTCTTCTTAGCAGTCTGGGACCCACGGCTGAAACCCCAGCCAGCTCAGGCCCTGGGGCATCGGGCCGGGAGCCACAGCTATAGGAGAGCAGATCAGCTGCACTGGAGCCACAGTTACCACATCTATCAGGCCAGAAGAAAAAAAGGCTAAGAGAAAGGTCGGTGGATTTTGCTAACTGGGGAGGAGAAGAGCGGTCCAGCCAAACTGCTCCCAGGGCAAGGAGGCAGCGGGAGGTGGCTGTTGCAGCACGAACTGCTGAGAGCCGCGGCGGCCCCCACTGGACTGCTTCAGAGCCCTCGGCCTGCAGATAGCAGGGGGACTGACGCGACCCATCGAGGCCAAGGGCTCTTGCGTTGAGCGGCCTGGATCTGGATCGGGGTCTTGAGTGG
>CM053593.1:158029312-158062740 GCA_028646575.1 Pseudocheirus occidentalis | reverse complement strand
CCTCCCTGCCCTACCAGAAAGCAAGAGAACAGAACAGGGGAGGGGCTTTACAGTGGGATGGCTGTTTTAGGGTTCGGGCAGGGGCAAGATGGGGAGAAAATTTGTAATTCAAAAATGTCATGAAAATGAATGATGTAAGCAAGAAAACAAATTTAAAAAAAAAACTATGCGCAAGACTGGACCTTCATTGCTGATCAGGTACAATCTGGGAAGAATTAAGATGTGACCTATGACTCCTGGGTTATCAGGAGACCTCAGCCCGGCTAACAGCTCCCTATTGCCTTTCCTTTACCCACCCATGGGAAAGCAGTTCCTTCCACTGACAGTAAATCTCCAAGGTTCCTACTTTTTCATTTGTTCTCAACTACTGCTAGCATCTGTTGATGAGGGGTTAAGATAGAAGAGTGTCAGTTCCCTTATTTCACTTTCATGTCTATATTATCTAAGCGATCACATCGTTTCACAACCATTAATATTGATTCTGCTTGGTCATTGTATGTACAACTTGAAAGGGAGAGAAGTTTTTTCTTTTAGACAGGAGACATTTGCTCAGTCACAAGCTGTGGGGGATTTGGGTGTTGGGGAGGAAGGTTACAGACATAGAGACAGAGAAACAGAGATGAGAGAAACAGAAAGGCTGATTTTTTTTTCCCCCTCTAAGTCTACCAGAGAACATAAGAGTCCCTAGACTAATAGAGATACTTCTAGACTTCACACTGCCAGTTCAGGCAGCTGCATGCTGAAAGTAGAACAGAAAACAGCTGCTTTAGCCTGAGAGGCTTTGGGTGACTGGTTCCTCTGTACTACAAAGCCATTCTCCTAAGGGGAGGGAGAGCTCCCCAAATGTGCTGTAATAGGCATGTGACAGCTCTGGATGAAAGTGCCTGAAGTTATTAGTGTTTGGCTGGGGGCACTTGTCCTGGTGAGCACCCCTTAGTGGTTTTTAAAAGAACTTTTAATTGAATCAATTGTTGTTGCTGTTGTTTTTCAAATGAGGCCACAGGAGTATGACAGAAACATTCACTTTTTATTGCATTATTCTTGGTAAACAAGAAATGACTGGTTATAGAAATACAAGTACCCAAATATTATTCTTTTAAGTGGGTGAGCACCTGGTTCCTTGGACACATTTACTTTGAGAACCACATCTTTCCAGAAGTCTGCGTATGAATTTAGAAGCTTAAGCATGCCCACTTGAGCAGGATTGAAAATTTGTGGAAGGAAAGGAGAACTGTCTCAGAATGAGTTAGGTATGCAAGGTAGAATGTTGATGCAGTTTGAGGTTGCTGGGAACCCCAAAATCTCAGGGTACAGGGCAGCATCCACCTGGAATGAATTAATACACTCAAACAATCTTCCATTCAAGGGGCAGTTTATTATAGCACCAATAAGAGAGGGCTAGATTCCTAATGAATCTGCACCTTGATGAGGGTGAGACTGATGTTTATATACAAAAAAGACCTTAAAAGGATCTGGATGGGATTAAGTAGTGGTAAGTAGTCTGGGGGTGGACCAAGAGCTTCAGGGAAAGGGCTATCAAGTGAGCTAATTAGGTGTTCTAGATGGGCTGGGATGGGCCAGTTGCCTTGGGCAAAAGCCCCAGTCCTCCAGAGACTGAGTTGCTTTCAAAGACATGGTGTTTTTCTTTTAGGGGTCCAGGTTCCACTGATGAGGTACAGGCTCTGGCAACCCCCTTGAACTCATTGAATCTTCCCACTCAATGGGACATTTGCCTGAGGCCATAAACCTTTCATTACAGCTAGGCACAAATCTCTTTCTCTTACTAGCCTAGCCCTCTATCCTCCTTCTGCTTCCCATCCTTGAGCCTATCAAAATATCTATACCCAAATCAATTGTTACACCCTTGAACTGGCCTAGCCCACCATTGTCTCCAGGTGGCCTCCAGCAACTTTACTCATTTACTCCTCATTGACAGACCTCATTGACTCCTCCTAAAGACCCGCCCCAAACTCCTCCTTTAGACCACTCCTAGATTCCTCCCACAACCTTTCTGTATATAAGACCCTATCTTTCCTCCGTGTGTGAGAGCACTGTAAAATGACATAGCACAGAATTGCCTTGGGAAGGCTGGGGAATGAATTTTAGCACAGACTTACTGTGTCAGATGATTGTGGCCAACTTGTCTAATGCAAGCGCCTAGGCTCCTTGAGAATCTGCTCAATATGGCAAACTTTTAATCAACTTTGCTTTTCTTTGGCTGAGAGAACACTTGGGTCGAATTCACTCGGCAGGACCTAGTGTGTTGGTATTTTGAGGTCTTGAGCACCCCTAACCCTAAACCCTTACCTCAATATTTTTATGGTAACCTCATCACCATCACCCCATCAGCATGAGAGCCTGGTCCTGTAGAGGTGTCCAAGCCCTTATCTTAGTTGCTGCAGTGCCCTAGACTCCTTCAGATTCTGAAGAGGTTAACTTCAGTTACCTACTAGCCTCTGTCACTGAAAACCCTATCAGGAGTTTGGAGCAACTGTGTCCTCAATTATTTAATAAATTAATCAACAAGTATTTATTAAGCACCTACTAGGGGCCAGACTAGGTACTGAAGATACAAAGACAAAAATAAAATTCAAGGAGCTTACATTCTATTTTGTAAAGTAACAAGTACACATATTAGTGGCTACAAAGTAAGCACAATGTAATTTCCAAGGAAGGTGAGAAGCACTAGTTGATCAAGAAAGGCTGTAGGTGGTGCTTGAACGGAGGTTTGTTAGGCAGCCAGAGATTCTAAGGGGTGAAGGTAAAGAAAGAATACATTCTTATTTTAGCAAAGTTAATAACCTGTGCCTGTGAGTAATAAACAAGAAAGCCAGTTTGACCATAACATAGAACATGTGAAGAAGAATGGCGTTGAATGCCAAAAAGGAACTGTTTTGTATACAATCTTTAAAGCTTAGGGAGCCACTAGAATTTCTTGATCAGGATAATGACATGGTCAGATCTATTCTTTAGGAGTATCATTTTAGTATTTGTTTGGCATTTAGGCGAAACAGTGGAAAGAGTGCTGGGCCTGGAGACTGGAAGACTCATCTTCCTGAGATCAAATCTGACCTCAGACATTTACTAGCAGTGTGACCCTGGGCAAGTCACTTCACCCTCTTTGCCTCAGTTCCTCATCTACAAAGGAAGAGAAGAAAATGGCAAACCATTTCCACATCTTTGCCAAGAAAACCCCAAATGGGGTCATGAAGAGTCAGATATGACTGTAAAAGACAATAACAACTACAACAAAATTTGTTTGGAGTATAGTTTAGAAAGGGGGAAGTCAAGTTAGGAAAAAAAAAATTAGAAGGCTATTGCAGTAGTTCAGGCAAGAGTCAATAAGGGCCTGAACAAAGTTGATGGCACCCATTAGAGAAGAGGAGATGTAGTTCCCTAGGGGTAGGAGGCCTAGAGCACAAATGGAATTAGAATTTTGGTTAATTTGGTGGGAAAGCAGCAGTAGCCTATCCTTATGGGCAGGCAGATTAGGTTTTTTTTTTTTCTCTTCCTTTGTTGTTATCCTACTCTTTGTTTTGATTAAACACTTTATTGGATTTCTGTGCTTCCACGGTGTTTTAACAAGTCACTATTAGGAGGCTAGAAGCTTCTGAGGAGTGGATTTGATTGATTACTAACAATAGACTTGGCAGTTTCAGAGCAAGAAGCTGAGGTCAGAGTGGGTTACATACTGATTATCACTGAATAAATCATTTCTATTTTCTTGTCCTGGGACCCCTTCCCTACATCTCTTAATGAGTCCTAAGACATATTTCCCCTGAAATTCCCCTCCAAGGATGCCCATACCCTTGCTGAGTGTGGGAAACACTGGAGGTCCTGGTTTTGTGGTAATAAATTATTTCAGACCAATCCCTGAAGCCAAATTCTCCTTTGGTGATAAAAAACAAAAAAACAAAAAATCCAAACAAAAACCAAAACCTAGGAATTTGGACTGAAAATGTTTCCAAATTTAAAACTGTAGCTTAAAATAGTTCCTTCTTGTAAAATTTCACACCATTCAAATATCATCTGAAAAAGGAAAGCTCCAGAAACATGTTTTTCTGCTGAGTTTTTAAGGGTTAGGATTTGGCCCAGACCTTACACCTTGGGCTTTCGTCCAGCCTACCCCGCCCTACACGAGACCCCCTTCTAGTTCCCGCTTCCCCCGGCCCCGCCTCGCTCTCTTTTTTTTTTTCCTGCCCCCTCCCTTGCCCTTGTCTTTCTCTCTCTCTCTCTCTCTCTCTCTCTCTCTCTCTCTCTCTCTCTCTCTCTCTCTCTCTGCAGACCTCGTCCTACTGTTCCCAGGGTCCCGGCCAGAGGCCTTGGGGGCGCAGGCGCACTAAGGACAGCGAGAGGCTGGAGTTAAAAAAGATGGGGCGGGGGTAAAAGGGGACGGAAGCGAAAGGGTGGGAGGTGCCATGCGGGGGCGGGGCGGGCACGCGCTCACTGGGCTGACGCCATGACGCCGTGACGCCGGGCCGGTGTCTGTCCGTCTGTGTGTGTGTGTGTGTGTGTGTGAGGGTACGCGCTCTGCGTGTTTGTATGTGTGTCCGCCCGGCAGGACCCGGATGTTGCGGACAGTATGAGGTGAGCGCACGGGGACGGGGACCAGCAGCTGTCGCGGCCGCTCTCAGGTGAGTGGGGGGAGGAGAGAAAGGGGGTTGTCCAGTCGGGGGGGCGCCTTCCTAAGGGGCTGACCAGATACAACCCCCCCAACACACACACACACATACACACACATACACACACCCTTCCTTTTCTACCCCGCACTCGAACGATGGCGTGAATCTGGAGGCTAATCAACCATCCGTCCTTTCCCTCCACTCTGGCACTGAATTCATGGACACTCGGCCCTCCCTCTTCTCGGTCCCCTTCCCCCCATTCACTCCCTTTGCCCCATCCCCCCCATGCCAAATAGTGAGCTGTCGCCGGAGGCGAGGGGATAAAACAATACGCATGCGCGAGCGCAACCTAGGCGGGGTATGTGTTCGTTCGCTGTCCTAGGGGCGCATGCGCAGCACAGTGCTGCAGGGACCTGCTGGATAACGATCCTCTTTACCCCACGTAGTCATACCGTGGCTCAACCTGCTTGTTGCCAGATAGTGAGCTGCTCCTGCTTCCAAAGAAGAGAAGTTGTTTGAGGTGATCTAGGGACAAAGCATTAGTTTGCCCCTGGTGCTGCAGCTAAGCCCTCTGGGGTTACACAAGCAGGGATCTTAGGGGCCAAGTCTTCTCTAGCTAGCACCTGGGCTTTCCTACTATTGCAATTGTTGATTGTAGGATCACCTTCCCCCCACCAACGGAAGTACACCTTTTGAAGTCATTAGTCTGAATATTGCAAAGGCTATCTAAATACAATTGAATGCTACTCTAGGTGACCAGTTTCCGTAGGGGGCCAGCCTGTCTCCTCTGGGAACGAGGGCTGGTGGTTATGAATCATGATAACTAAGAAATGAGTTTCCCCCGATATAAAGTGCTTTCTTTACTGTCTAAACCCAGAGTGTGGTGTAATAGAACGGGAAGTCTGAGTCAGGCCATCCAAGCTCTCATTTCTGTTTTGATACTGACTTGTTCTGTGCCACTGTCCATAATAGAATCTACATATCAGACTTATCTTTTAGCAGTACATTGTTGATGTTTAATAAACATGAAATGATGAAGGAATTAGAGTTTTTTCATTGAAAATCTTGTTTCTGTTTTTTTTTTTTTAAATTGGGGAAGTAATGTTTTTTCTACTTGTAGATAAGAGATTAAAATAGTCAAGTCTTAGTGGCCTAATTGTCTTGTTCTCCTTTCTGCTTGGCCATTTCACTGCCCCTTTCATTGCTATAGAGTTGGGCAGTAAGAGAGGTAATGTGGTTGAAACTGAAACTGGTTAGTGTCAGCTTGTTAGCAGTTCCAGTAAAAAGGTTAATGGAATTGAAGTTTGAAACAATTGGTTGAAATGACAGGGAGGGGAGCAGGGCATTCTTAATAAATTTAAGTTATCCTTGTTAACTTTTCTCCCTCATCTGAGTTAACCTTTAGTCATATTTTCATTTGAAATGATTCATTTGAAAGTAGAAGAGATGGTTTGCCCTATTCTAGACACTGCACATAATGAAAATATTCTTGGGACTTGTGGTATACTGTTTTCTAACTTTTCTGTGTAAACTTCCCTGGTCTTTGCTTGCATCTTTGACCTCCTTTTAGTATTGTTTGTTACGTATCACCATGGTTACAGTTAGAACTGAAAAGTAAAGTCATAGAGAAAAACTGAGGGCTTTCTAGTAGAAACATTACCTGGTGGTGGCAAGCATTCCATCATCCATGGGAAAGAGCTTGAGAAAAGCACCTTCTCTCTGTGTAGAGACTGGGGGATTTACATTGTGACATCTCTACAGACAGTGTGGGAGAGGATGGTGTCAGAAATTTGCTTCCCTTTAAATGGAGCTTCTTGGAGAGGTCTGTATGATACTTGATGATGTTTGATGTCAACCTACAGACTTACATCATCATGGGAATAACTTTAAATGAAAAGCATAGATATGAACCACAGTAGAGAGGTATTAAATGGCCATTCTCCTTTGCGGGATTTTTTTGAGTGTCTTTATCTTTGATTATATAAATATGTACACACACATTCATACATAATTATATATATACATATTAAAACTCTTATCTAAATTTTTCAAGTGCTTTCTGTAGCTTGTTTTAACTAATATTTCTGAAACTGTTAAGAGTTCATAATACTCTGGATTTGTAGATAAATATTATCATTGCTTTGCAGATGGGGGATACTGAAGCAAAAAGAGATAAAGTCATCTTCCTTGGATCACACAGCAAGTCTTTGACAGAGTTGGGAAGACATTACAGATGTCCTGAATTCCAGTTCCTCGCTATAACCTCTACATTGTGGTTCTTCCATGTAAATTCTTGTAAGACTGACTCTAATATCTATAATAATAAGTTTTGGGTAATATGAATTTGTAATCATTTTATGAGAGCCAGTCATAGTTGGATTGTGAAAAGTGTTGAATTGGAAAAGCTTAGACTGGTTAAAAAACATTTATTGACTATGTATAGTATTGTTCCAAGTGTTGTGGAGGGACACAGTGGGAGAAGTTGGTATAAATCTTTGCCTTTAAAAAGCTTACAGTCTGCTTATGAGAGATAGACATATTGGATCTTGGAGCAATAATGAGAATAATTACAAAGCAACAAGGCAAAATAAAAGATTATACAATTACTGAGAAAAACAGTGAAGTAATAATTATAATAATGTATCAGTGTTCATCTGTGAGAGCTTCCTGAATTAAGTAAATTTTGTTCCAGTTTTAAAGGAAGTGATGAACTTAGGTTGATATAGACAGTGTGAACATTGGTATTATGAAGTTACACAGTCAGGAATTTGCAAATTTTTGCATGAGGGGAGTTGACTGTGGGAATTGTTAGAGAGGTATGGGAAAAATAATTGTTGGAGATTTTTGACTGAGAAATTTAGATTTAATGCTGTGGGAAATGTGGAACTCCTTTAGCTTTGAGTCATTGGGTTACTTGATGAAAATGGTTTTTGATAAATATATTCTTTTTGAAAATAGATTTTGTTGATATTTTTGTTTTTACCTTGCTTGGTTGTCTCCTGAATTTTGCCCCCACCCTCTCAGAGAGCTTCTCCTATACCAGAGAATTTTTTTTAAAAAGTAAGAGAAAGAAGAAAAAAATTTGGCAAAACCAATCAATACATTGAAAAAATGTAACATTTCCATACCTGTGGACAACCCCTCTCATCTTCCTACACCAACCCACCCACTCCCACCCCTACACACCTCTCACCTGTTTTGCAGAGATGTGGAGAGAGATGTTTGCTCATACTTCTTTGGGGCTAAGATTATTCTTTACAATATCACAGTGTTCATTTTGATAGTTTGGTCATGGTTGTTCTTGAGGAAGAGATATTCTGAGTATGAGATAAATTGTGATATATGAATTGGGCAGGAGAGAGACTTAAAACAAGGAGATCAATATTGGAATGAGGTATTGAGGGTCTGGATTAGGGTAGTTGTTATAGAAATGAAGAGGAAGGGAGGATAATGAAGGTATTTTAAAAAATTATTTTTATTTATTTGGTTAAATATTTCCCAATTACATGTAAAAAGACTTTTCACACTTATTTTTTAAAATTTTGATTTCCAAATTCTTTCCCTCCCTTCCTCTTCTCTTTGAGAAGGCAATTTGATATTGATCATACATGTGAAGTCATGCAGAACATTTCCATATTAGTCATGTTTTAAAAAACCCATAAAATAAAATAAAAATAAATAAAAATATGCTTTGCTCTGCATTGAGTTCATCATTTTATCTCTGGAGGTGGATAACATCTTTCATCATGGGTAGGAAAACAGTTTTTTAAAAAAGAAATGAGAAGGTTTAGTGTTAGTAACTGAATATGGGGGCAAAGGAGAATCATTAAAATGACTACCTGAATTTTGAGCTTAGAACACTGGGAGGATCAGACAGTAACTGGAAGCATGGAAGAGGTAGTGGTTTCGAGAGAGATTATGAATGTTTTTATAAAGTTTCAGGTATAATTAGGATATTCATGTAGGTAGCCAAAGATATGGTTCTAGAGAAGACAAGAAGTCGGGCTTGAAATGGAAATCCGGGGTCCCTCAGTATAAGATGTTGGTTGAAACCATGAAAGTAAATGAATTGTCCTTGAGGAGAAAAGCAGGGGGTCAAGGACTGAACTTTGGGGCAGTAATCAAGCTCAAGGACAAGAATAATCCCTGACAGAAACAGGAAAAGAATTTTTTGGGGTAGTATCAGGAGAGCTCAGTGTTAAGAGTCTGAGGAAAGAGAATATTTCAAGAAGGAATGGAGTGGGCAACATTGTGGGCAATGCATTTTAAAAGATGTCATTATTAAAAGATAATGTCAATTTTTCTTCTGTTTCCTTTCATATTAAAAAATGCAGCATGATTCCTGTCACTAAACAAGTGTATCAATTCACTGTTGAAAATTATTTTAGTAGAAAATTTTACTCATAATGGTAATAATGAAGAGTTTTGTGCAGGTTGACAGCATAAGCTGAAAAATCAAGATTTGGAATTGTTTGTATTTAGGATGTAAATCTGATGGACCCTTGAGTGGTTTTCATTCTCATTTGAGGAATGAGATTGTATTTGTTCTGTATATATATGGCTGTGGAGTTTCTAAAACCAAATACTAAAATTAAAGATAGAGACTTGTTCCCTTTATTCTTGGTACATATTTCTAAGTGTTTAACACATCTTTGTGGCTAAACTGATGTTGTAGACTATAAAATTCATAGATTCTCTGTACTAACTCTATTTTTATTTTTTGCCTTTTTGGGGGGAGGGTAGTTGGGCTTAAGTGACTTGTTCAAGGTCACACAGCTAGTGTTTGTGTTAAGTGTCTGATGCCGGATTTGAACTCAGGTCCTCCTGACTCCAGGGCGGATGCTTTATTCACTGTGCCACCTAGCCGCCCCCGGCTTGAAATTATGATATCTTAAAGTAATGTTTTGCCCCTATTGCCATCCAGGTACCTTTACCCCTCTTTCTTTCTTCCTTTTTAATTCTGCAAGGTTTAGTTCAGAATTGGCAGGAAAATCTTGCCTATTTTTTTAGAAAGTAACATTGGTGTACTCAGAGAGGAAGGTTTCTTCTGATGAAATTTAAAGACCTGTAATGTGTTTGGAAGCTTTGGGGAAAAGGGAAGAGCAGGGGATAGTGGCGTGTATTCTGGATCCTTATAAAACTAGCTCTGTGTGTATATGCACAAGTGTGTGGTTTCTGTATTTCTGTCTCTTTTTTTCCCTTTCTACACAGCTGGAATATTATAGAAGATTATGGTGTGATAAATTTTTTTTATGCCAATAGTAGATTGTCCTCATGAGAAAGGAATGAAATTGAAATTGTTCTTAATTGGGAATTATTATATATAGGCCATAAGCTCTCATGTATATCCTGCTTGATCTGGTGTTTGGAACAGTGCTGAATGTTACCCGTGTCTACTACATATTATGTGAAATTAGAGAATTTTGGTGTATCCAAGTTGTATTCTAAAAATCCACCACACTGTGGAAGATAATAAGCACAATTGAACCCCACAATGGAACTTCTTTGTATTGTTGGTATTAGGGGGACAAGATTGCCCTAGACCTTGGCTTAATCTGTTGTTGTACAGACTTTGTATATATGGTAGTCGTACTTTAGGTGGTTTCTCTGGCATGATCCAAACATGTCTATATGATATTGAGCCATATTATTACGGAATTTCGCTGTCTGTATCTGTGACTCATCTTTGCTTACTTGACCATTTCATTGTTTTACTTCTAGGCTTCCTCAGGTTTTTTGCATCCTAGTGTCATCACAGTGTTCTTCTCATATTAGAATCCTGTGTATTTTCAAGCATCCTTGAGCTTTCCTTTTTTTTTTAGAGGTTAAGAGAAAATACTGGGAATTCTCTTAATACTACATGTTTAATAATAAGATTGAGATAAGGGAGTACTTGATCAAAAATAATGCTTTAGGGAGATTATTCTGAATATCTCTATTTCTCTGTCTTTTTTGTTGTTTTTTGAAAACTTTCAGTACAGGGAAACAATTCTAAAACACAGACTCTTTAAGGAAAGTTTTAGACCTTCAGTCCTCTAGGACAAATATTTAAATAAAACTGACAGGAGTGGCCCAGCTTCTGTGTGGCAGAGCTGGTAATACAGCCTTGGGAAGGTTGGGTTAAGTTAAATGCTAACCTCATAGTGGGAATTAAACATTCAGAAATTAACCCTTCCCTGGATTCGCAACATGTTACTCTCTTAGCTGTTGCTTTTGAAGGGCATTAATTGTTTTCTGCTGGCATAATTTTAGTTGCACTAGTTGTCTCAAGGAAGAACATGAGGTATTTCTAGGCAAACCTTGAATTACTCATGTGGTTTTTAGTGAATACATGTCTGCCGTTCCTTAAACTGGGTATTCATTCCTTGCTATTTAGAAATGGCTAGGTCATTAGCTTAGCCATGTAGAACTGTGCTTTTGATTAGGATAACATCTTATATGCAGAAAAATGTAGAGATCAGTTTATTCTTTTTCTTCTGGCAATAGTACATTTCATTTTAGATGCAGTTTGTATTTTATTCCAACCTAATAAGAAAACTCAATTCAAATAAAAATCTGACTAGATGTGTGTATTAAATTTTCATCTTCTAGTGAACTTGACAAAGGTAGCTGTATATGTGTGTCTGTATCCGCGTGTATACACACACATATACCCCCCCGCCACACCCACTAGTGTCATGAATTAGTAATTAGACCATATTTGCAGATTTGATGAAAAGAAATATTTACAGTACAAAAGATGCTAACACATGGTATTGACCACAACCTCAAATTAACCCTTGAACTAGGTGCTTCTCATGAAATCAGGCTGTTCTGACTGAGCCTCAAAAGCCCAATAAAAAGTCATCAGCATCGTCGCATTGCCTTCTTATGGTGACATGCCATCCTGATGCAGTACAGAACAGTCTTTTAAAACATTTTTCATTTTTTATCTTTTAAAAAAATCTTATACTTGTGTCTTGGGAGAAGGGTAGTGCTGTTGTTAAACAGGCTCTGCCTCTTTGGAATTTTTGAGTAATATTTTACTGTATTATTAAGGAAGAGCTCAGAAGTGCAGATACAGAGTCAGGAAGCTCTTAGAGTGCAGAATGGACCTCCAGATACCCCTGAGTGACCCTGGGCAAGTCATTTCACCTTGGTTTGCCTCAGTTTCCTCATTTACAAAATGGGGATAATAACAGCCTCCACCTCAGAGGGTTGTTGTAAGGATCAAATGAGAGAACAATTACTTAGCACAGTGCCTGGCCCATCATCATCATCATCATCATCATCATCATCATCATCAAAAAAGCATAGGAAGTTTTGAAGTAATGAAGTGAAACATCTCTTCAGGAATTAAAATCATCCTCCAAACACCAAAATTTAGATTTCTGCTAATTTGTTTTTCAAATATTCTTCAGAGTTGAATGGCAATCTCAAAATGGTGCTTGCCTTTAAGCTAATGAAACATACGTTGTAGTAGTAGCAGATACAAATTTTAAAATCTTTGGCAGTTATGTATAAGTTTGAAATATGGGTCCTTTTGAGCAGAAATTTTCATTTTTTCCCTCTATGTCCAGAGGTGAAAGAGGTCGGTAGTCTAGCAGAGAATCTTGTTCTTGTGACTTGGTGCTGTATGTTTTAACAGGTACCCTTTTGAAGGCAAACCTCTGGAGTGGCTCATGGGAAACCCACCCTTCCCAGAGCAAAGCAAAACTATTTTTTGCAGAAAAGGGGAAAAGCAGGGAAAGGGTTTTTTTTGTGCATTTGATTTCACGTGGGAACTCCATTGTTATCAACAAACATGTGCAAAATGCTAGTTACATTATACTGAAGAAGAAGAGCATGCTTACTGGAAGCAGTAGATCATCAGTTTACTTATATTTTACAAGGAAGCCATCATTCAGCGAATCATTTTAACAAACATTAGATACTAGGTGGTTGGACTTCGCTTGAATCCCAGTATCCACCCTTATTAGGAAGCCATCCATTTTGAAGAAAAAAGTTTCAGCTTAAGCAAAATTGAAAGAATATTACATTTGAAACCAGTGGTCGTAGGTTTAATACCCAACTCTCCCATTGCCACCTTTGTGATCTTGGGGCAAATCAACCTCTCTGGTCTCGGGTTTCCTCACTTTTAAAATGAGGAGTTGGGCTGCATGATCTCCAAAGTCCCTTTTAGCTTTATATCTATAATTATGATTTCATGACTGTAGCATAAAAGCATTAAAGGAGTGGGGTAGATATTGCCATTGAAAAATATTTAAGAATAGCTAGCTAACAGGGCAGCTAGGTGGCATAGTGAATAGAGCACCATCCCTGGGGTCAGGAGGACCTGAGTTCAGTTTTGGCCTCAGATACTTGATACTAGCTGTGTGACCTTGGGCAAGTCACTTAACCCCAATTGCCTTGCCTTCCCCCTCCAAAAAAAATAGCTAACTATTCAGTCACTATGATTCAGTTACTTTAAATGTTATTAATAATACCATAGGTTTCTCACTAAACATGAAATAGATGTATATTTAAAAGTTGTATGTTAGCAAAATATTTATAAATTAAATTTTAAGTGTCCTGGACAGGCTCAAGATTTAAAGGACCTCTGAAGTAAATTAGACAATAGGTGTTTATCAAGTGCCTTCTACATGCATGTTTTTGGGAACTAAAAGGATATAAGATATGATCCCTACCCTTAAGGAACTTGGAGTCCAGTGGGGGAAGCAAGACATATACACATGAAAACAATAATTAACAATGTGTCAGTTTTTGAGAACTGCCAAGTGAGTGGTTCAGAGAAGAAGAGCTTGAATAAGTAGCTCAGAAGGGAAGGATCAGTAGGTCAGGATGATTATAGAAGGTCTCTTGGAAAAAATGGGACTTAGAGGGACCTTGTAGGATATATTGCCTTCAGGAAGGAGGTGGGGGAGGGGAGAAGGGAGCCAAGGAATGGCAGGACTGAGAAGCCTACTTTTGTTGAGGCATAGTGACTGACACATAGTGATTGCTCTAGTAGACTCTTGGTGTAGGAAGTTCTTACAAAAGCAAACTGAAAAATAAAGTTGCAAAGATAGCTTGGACCCAGTTTGTGGAGGCTTTTGAATGCAAGGCCAAAAGTTTGAAAAGTAAAGGGGAAGGAGAAGAGAGGCTTATTAGTCCTTGAAGGTTTTAAGGAAATGATGTTAAAAATCGTATTTTATTTATGGTAGCATACAGAATACATTGCAATCAGGGAGACAGTTAAAAAGCTATTGAATAGTCTGTTTGGGGTTTATTATGGTTTTCAAGGTAATAGAAGAAGGAACAAAAAGGAAAAATTCAATAAATATTAGTAAGAATGAATCTGACTAAATGTGACTGACCCAGTAGAGTCAAGAGAGGGAGGAGTCAAAGAGTTCTCAGACTTTAAGCCTGGATGACTACATTGGTGTCATTCATGGAAAATTAACATGTTAGAAGGGAAAGTTGTTTTTTATTGTTGTTGTTGAGTAAGGATGATGAATTTAGTTTTCAGCATCATGAGTTTGAGGGATGGTGGTACATGCAACTGAACAGTTATCTAGCAGGCAATTCCTGATGTGGAATTAGAAGTCAGTAAGAAAAATCAGGACATTAGTCTTACAGATTTGAGATATTTGCCCAGAGGTAAAAGTTGGAATTGGAGAATGCATGATAGTAAATATAGAAGGGGATGAAAAGATGGTTGAGGACTGGACCTTAGGACATGCTCACATTTTAGGGGTTAGAGGAAAAAGAGGAATTAGGGAAAGTGACTGAAGAAGTGGTAAGAGTAGTAGAAAGATCATTAAGAAAGTAATGTCATGAAAACCAAAAAAGGAGAGGAATCAGAAAGGACTAACATAAAGAAAAAGCCATTGCATATTTCAGTATTAAGAGAAGAGTTTTACTATAATATTTAGGTGAATTGGACATGAGGAAATGGAGGAAGCCCAGGTGATTAGCAGTAAGATAAAAGGGAATAGAGTTTTTTTTTAAAGAATTCTTTTTTAAATATAAACAATAGCTGGTTAATTTTTTGCACTTAAAAATTCAGATTACATACTGTATCAAATTTACTTAAAATAGTGTACCACTATTAGAGTGAAATACATTTTTATGCTTCTTTTGGACACCAAGCTAACATAGGGTATAATTTTATGGTATATGGTTGTAATTATATTTCAGAGGATGAATTCTTACCCTCAATGTATTTGTGAAATAAAGGCCCATATTATGCCACAGATTTACAGGTATGCCCTACTTCAAATATATTTTTAAAAAGTAAAATTTATAGTTGCAGTAATTCTTTGCTTTACTAACAGATTTATGATAGGGTCCCTTTAAATCAGGAGTTATTAAACTTTTTTGTGTCATGGATCCATGTAGCAGTCTAATGAAACCAAATGACACCTTCTTTAAACGTTTTTAGATGAATAAAATAAAATATGATTATAAAGGAAACCAATTATATTGAAATACAGTTATGGTAATATTCTTTACTTTAAAAGACAAGTTCATGGACCTCAGTTTAAGAACTCTTGCTTTAAAAAGTAAGTTCATAGATTTTGAAAGGAATCATAGCTAGAAGGGACCTCTGAAGCCATGTAATCCAGTTTTTTTATTTTACAGAGGAAGAAACTGAGGCCCAAGGAGTCTAACTTGAAGTTAGTAAGTATCAGTGGAAGGATTTGAAACTTGCTACACTCTTGAACTGCAGGACCTCCTATATCAGTCAGTGCTTTTTCGCTTGTACTGTACTGCTCAAGAACGTATTCATTGTGTAAAGTAAGGTGTACAGACCTTTAGTCATCATAATTTTCTACTTTTAGCCCTTCAAATGCTTGACAGTATTCCTGATAGTATTCTTTTTATGGGTCTGAAAAAATACTTTGTGAGGGTTAAGGAGTAGGGAGCCAAATTTGCTTACTTCTTTGTAATGTCTATAAAACATGTTTTCCACAGATACATATTTTTTATAATTAAAAAGCTTGCTGAAATGGGACCCCATAGAAGCCTTATAAGGTAGGGAAAAAACTAAAGAGAAAGGGAACCAGGTTGCTGGTGAGGCTTAAAGTCATTTTTCAAGTTTAGAGTCACCTGACCAGTAAGATGGAGGACTAGATATTTTCTTTGCTCCTCATGACCTTTCAACCCTCTCTAAAATAGGAATTATATACAAGAGATAAAGGAATTTCAGCTATCTTGGATAATACCAAGAACCCAAATGAGGTAAAAAGCTGCTGATCTAACAATAGAGAAAGCTATTAATCCCTATACCCTAATGTATACCCCCTTTTCCACTGCCACCAAACTGCAAGCTTTCAGCAGAACTCAACTCTATCCTTGCCCTCCCTCCCTTACCTTACCTCATTGCTTTAGATGTAGAAGTCTTATAAGGCCACAACAGTGGTTTGGCAGTACTCTGCCACAGTAGAGATCAGCCAGAGAACTGAGAAACAGAGATATAGAGAGGATTCTGACAGGATGTGTGTGTGTGTGTGTGTGTGTGTGTGTGTGTGTGTGTGTGTGTGTGTGAGAATAGGCTAAGATGGCTTTGAGATCCAGCACCTAGTGAACCACCATCACAGGTGACTGAGTCAAAAAATGAGCAATAGGAGAGGGGAAAAAAGGAAAAAAAGTCCAAAATTACTAAAGTTTTCAGGAGGAAGGCTATTTAAGACCTTAAGCAAATGAACCAACATGGAAGATATTAATAATAGAAGAGAATATGGCTTTCAGATCAGGTTCAGTCATTTATGAATAAATATTATGAGAAGGAAAATTAATTAATACCATATGAAGCAGAGAACCTTGTGGGTTTTGAAGACATGACACCCCAACAGGATGTTCCTGAATGGTTTAAAAAGAAAATAAGAATTGTGAAAGCAGAATTTATGACCTGCGTAGCAGAAATAATTGACAGAAGAGAAAAACTTAAATCCACCGTGCTAAAAGTTTCACAAAAATAACAAAAGAGAGGATACATTATTGGGAATGCAAATGCTTAGAAGTGAGGGACAGTCTGGAAGAAGATAATTAAAAAGCAATAACATAAAAAAGAAAGCTTAATACAAGAAAACATTGATCTCAAAGAAAGGATGTCTATAGATAGCTTAAAGATTATAGGGCTTTAAGAAGAACATATCAAGCCAAAAAGCCCTGAATACCATAATGCAATAAACAACACTAGGAAACTGTTCACAACTTCTGAACACAGAAAACAAATAACCAATTGAAAGAATCTACAGATTGCCTCTAGAAAAAACAAACAAAACTATGCTGCAAGCTTCAAGACACATAGTGGTTAAATTGAACAATTCTGCTTAGAAACATTGAATTCTGCAAATGAACAGGAGAAGTGCTTTCAAATATAAAGGAAAGGAATAATGCACCAATCAGAAACTACACGAGGACATAGAATAATATGATCCAAAGAGCAAAGAAGCTCAAGGTGCAACCCAAAGTGACCTACCCTGCAAATCTGGGCCCTACACATTCATGAAAAAAAGTTTGTGTTCAGTAAAAAAGATGCATTTGAATGAAACATTGCTAGAAAGTGAACCAGACTTGAAAGTATTTGCTTCTTAAACACCCTCCACAACAGAAATAGAAGAGTAAATAAATACAGCAACCCAAGGACAGCATAATACTTTAACAAAGACTATTACATTATTTCTTTCTAAATGCATGTAAGGAGACAGGTGAAAACAGAAGGTCAAATAGCAATGATGGTAAAGAAACAGTACTGAGACAACATTATAACACACTGCCTACAAGTGAATCAATATTTTTTTTGCAGGACTAAATTACAGAAAGGGAAGGTGTATACAATGAGAGAAGGGAGAAAGAAGTTAAAGGAGAATATGTGATGCACCCTAATTAAAGTAAAGACTAACAGTAAGGAAAATATTTCCTGTAGTCTCTCAGGAAGAAGAGTTTATAGGAGAATGAATGAGGAGGCAAAGGGGGAGGGATTGAAAAAGGAGCAAGTCTTGTTTCAATGGTAGAAGAATGTACCACTAATGAATACTTCTATATGAGAAGAGATATGCTCTATAAAGAAAAATAAGGACCTTACAATGGGCATAATCTGCAGAGATTTACTGTTAGAGAGAGACCACTCATCCTGTCTTAGAAGAAGGGAAATCAAAACTCCAGGGGCAACTGACACTTAGAGAAGTAGGTGGGAATGGAAAGGTCAGTAATGAACTGCACAGTCAAGGACATAGGAAAATTCCTGTCATGGGGCAATATACTCTCTATTACCAGCAGAATTATTATTTCTAAGAGTGAGACACAACAGAAAATAGAGGCTGGGGGCAAGATCTTCAAGACAATAATATAGAAATGGTTTAGAAAAAGGAACCCCAAATAAGTACTTTAGAAGTTTTAATTTCATGAATAGTATAAACTAAAGAAGGACTAAATAAATATAAGGGCCACAAATGAAAGAATAAAAATCAAGTATAGCCAGAAGGGGAAGATACATAATGAAGAGAATGATAGAAAATTTTTTTTTAGAAAACATCAGAAAGTAAAATTTAAAAAAAATTTAAGACTTAAAGCAAATGGAAAGGGAAGATGGAGGAGGAGAATGGTTATTTTACTATTAAACTGAGAGGGGAAAAAAGGGGAAGAGTTAAATAATTAGATAAGAGCAAGAAAGAAAAAGGATTTAATTAGCAAAACTCCAAAACTAGGGAAAGGCATAACAAATGGGAAAGGAGGTAGGGTTGAATATGAGGGGAAGAGAGCCACTGGGAATACGGTTGCTTTAAAAGAGATTAAGCTGAAATAACCAAGGAGACATAATATAGAGAAAAGGAAAGAATCCTAATTTGGGGGGTGTGTGTGGAAGAAACACAAAGACAAATGGAGACAAACATATACTTAACTCTCAAATCTTTAAATATGGATGGATGAAGTAGCTCAGAAAAAAGGAGTGACAGACTGGATAAGAAAACAGAACCCTATAATCTGTTACTTACCAGAAACACGCTTAAAAAGAATGAAAATGAGGGACTGGAAAAAATTTTTTAGTTGGTATCAGATGAATTCAGAAAAGCAGGAATGGGTCATGCTGTCAGACAAAGCAAAAACAAACTGGTTCTTTGAAAGACAAAATGGATGAATCTTTAGCCAATGTGATAAAAAAGAAGGCGAGAAAATCAAGTCAGCATAATGGTAAACAAGGTAAAATCAACAAAGTCATGGGCTACAAAAATAGACCCTCAAAAATCATTGATATAGGGCAGCTAGGTGGTGCAGTGAATAGAGCACCGGCCCTGGAGTCAGGAGGACCTGAGTTCAAATTCGGCCTCAGACAAAAATCTAACCGTGTGACCTTGGGCAAGTCACTTAACCCCAACTGCCTTCCAAAAAGCAAAAAAAAGAAATCGATGTTTCTATGTATTAATAACAAAATCCAAGAGGCAGTAATAAAAAGGGAACTTCCAAATAATTACAAAATGCACAAAGTATCTGAGGATCAATCTACTAGAACTCGCAAAAGACTTGTGTAGATTCAAATATGCTATTTTCCTCTAAGAAATAAAGAAAAACTTAAATAGTTGTAGGCATATTCAGTGCTCATGGATAGCTTGTGCTAGTGTATAAAAAAAATGGTACTACTGAAATTAATTTACACTTTTAATGCTATACCAATCAAATTATCAAAGGAATACTTTATAGATTTTGATTAAAGAACAACAAAATTCATTTGGAAAAACAACAAATGAAGGGAAATGATGGAAAAGAAATAGGAATGAAGGAAGAATAGCACTTCTAGACCTCTAATTCTATTGTAAAGCTGCAGTCATTAAATCTATTTGGTATTGGTTAAAAGAAAAAAAAAAAAACCCAGGTAGATCAATGGAACATACTGGACAAGGGAGAATCAGAAACAATGGAACTCAATAACCCACTGTTCAATAAAGCAGAAAACAAATTAGGAAACTTCTGGTAAAACTGGAAAGCAATCTGGCGGAAATTAGGCTTGGACTAATACCTTATATTATAATCTCCAATAGTTCTAAATAGATGTGTGACTTGAATGTTAAAGATCATACTATAAAAAAATTAGAAGAGTAGATAACATATTTTTCATAGCTTTGTATAAGAGAGGTATTCTTAACCACATGGATAAAGGCAATTACAAAAGATAAAATAGATAACTTAAATTACATGAAATTGAAAAGCTTCTCTATGGACAAAATTAGCACACCTACCATAAGAAAAGTAGTTGAATAGGAAAATTTTTGTATCAAATTTCTCCAATTAGAGTTTGGTATCTAAGATAAATAATTAACATGAATGTGTGTGTGTGTGTGTGTATATATGTGTGTGTGCTTGTATACACATACACACCCCAAAAGCCATTTCCTAATAGATAAGTAATCAAAGGATATGAACCATTTAAAAAAAAGTTTTATTTGTTTTTAGTTTTCAGCGTTCACTTCTATAAGATTTTGGAGTTCTGAATTTTCTCCCCCTCCTTCTACTTTTCTTTCTCCAAGACTGCATGCAATCTGATATAGGCTGTACATGTACATTCATATTAAACATATTTCTACATTAGCTATGTTATAAAGAATTAGAACCAAAGGGAAAAAAACACAAGAAAGGAGAAACAAAAAGAAAGAAAATAGTATTCTGATCTGCATTCTGAATGATCTGCATTCACTTCATAGTTTGTTCTTGGATGTGGAAAGCATTTTCCATCTTTAGTCTTTTGAAATTGTCTTAGATCCTTGTATTGCTGAAAAGAGTTGAGTCTATCAAAGTTGGTCATTGTGCAGTATTGCTATTACTGTATATAGTGTTATGGTTTTACTCACTTCACTCAGTATCAGTTCACGTAAGTCTTTCCAGGTTTTTCTGAAGTCCACCTGCTCATCATTTCTTTTTTTTTTTTTTTTTTTTGCTTTTTGGAGGGCAGTTGGGGTTAAGTGACTTGCCCAAGGTCACACGGCTAGTTTTTTTTGTGTCAAGTGTCTGAGGCCGGATTTGAACTCAGGTACTCCTGACTCCAGGGCCGGTGCTCTATTCACTGCGCCACCTAGCCGCCCCTCATCATTTCTTATAGAATAATAATATTCCATTACAATCATATACTACAACTTGTTTAGCCATTCTCCAATTGATGGACATCCCCTCAGTTTCCAATTCTTGGCCACTGCAAAAAGAGCTGCTATAAATATTTTTGTACATGTATGTCCTTTTCCTATTTTTGTGATCTCTTTGGGATATAGACCTAGAAGTGGTGTTGCTGGGTCAAAGAGTATATAGTTTTATAGCCTTTTGGGCACAGTTCCAAATTGCTTTACAGAATGGTTGGATCACTTCACAACTCTCAGCAACGCATTAGTATTCCAATTTTCCTACAACTTCACTTATATTTATCATTTTCTTGTTTTATTGTCATGTTAGCCAATCTGATAGGTATGATGTGGTACCTCAGAGTTGTTTTAACTTGAATTTCTCTAATCAATAGTGATTTAGAGCATTTTTTCAAATGACTATAGGTAGATTTGATTTCTTCATCTGAAAACTGCCTGTTCATCTCCTTTGACCATTTATCAGTTAGGGAATGATTTATTAACCATTTTCAAAAGAATTGCAGGCTCTTAACCACCTGAAAGAATGCTTCATGACACTAATACGAGAAGTACAAATCAAACAGCATACAAATAAGGTAGATGATGCCATGGGAATGATGTACAAATTAAGTAATAAACAGCCCAATCATATGCAAAAGTATTCCTTTAGAATAAAGTTCCCTATGCTTCTATACTTCAGGTTTTTTTGGCCAGTGAAACAGTAAACTTCCATCTAATCTTTTCACATGAATCTTCTGCCATTATCTTAATAATTTTAGGAGAGAAGAAAAGAGTTGGAATAAATAAGTCTGTTTTTATACTAGAATTAGAAAAACAATGTCTTCAGTATGAAATGAAACCAAAATGTAGAGCCCAAGAAATTTTATATTAAAACAAATTTATTGTCATAGGATTATAAATTTAAAAATGGAAGTGTGCTTAGAGTTCTCCTCATACAGACCCCACATTTTACAGGTAAATTAGGAAACTCATCCTTGAATGGTAGACATTAGAGATACTTATGCAAGTGATTGACCTAGTCAAAAATTTCATGAAATCTTAAAAACTTTCATCATCAGTTTAGTGACTCTTAGTTTTTAGACAGTTGGTAAGCCAGTTATGATGATGTTATTTGCTTACATGATCTTATTTGTTAGCAATAAAAAAAATTCTAATGAGTTTGGGTGGTACCCAGACAACTGGTGAATATGTACTTCTTAATCACAAGACTGTCTTTAGCCAATCATAAGTCATTGTTCTCTTTTATGTCATAGAAGTACTTTGACCCTTAACTTAGCAACTCAACCAAACATCCTTTCAGTTTGCTCTTAACCACAAGAACAAGTAGAGTGTTAAATTGACTGTGGATTTGTTTTTTAGATTAGATAAAGTCAAGTCATTTTTTTTCCCCTGTTCCACTGCATCGGTTCAAGAATGTTCTTGTGAGATGCTCAAGTGTAAGAAGCAGACCTACAAGCATTTAGGCAACAGCAGGGTGAGTTTTCAAGGACTTGGTTATCTCATTCTAGCTGAAATGATGTACTTGCTTCTTTAGTTGTATGGCTGCAGCATTTGCCACTGCTGCTTTAGTAGTTTTGTTTGTAGGTTAGTCTTTGATCTGTTTTAGCATTCAGTCTGGTAGGTGGATTTTTTTCTTCCTGGAATCCATTGGGCCAAACTTGCCAGAATTGGAAGACTGTTGAATTTTTTATTTAAACTGCATTCCATCTTAAAGGGTCACTTACCAGGATCATATGTCTGCCCGGTAAGGGTGTTTTCTTTAAAGTGCTCCTATTAAAAAGTGCTCCTATTAATCTTCAACTGTCTTGGTGCTTGGTGTCAGAAATGACCGGTTCTAGCTCCAAGGTTAGGAGTTAGGAGATAATGGGTTCCCTACTTGGTTCTGTCACTAAAATGGGTGACCTTTGGCAGGGTCATTTAATTGTTCTTTGTATATCAGCTCTCTCAACTTCAGAATGAGAGGGCCAGGCTTGGATGATCTAGACCCAAAATCCCTTCCAGGCTCCAAACAGGAGAAAGAAGGACAAGAAGAACCAGAAACCAGAATAATACATTTTGCTTGGAATGTAAATTACGTGAAGGGGAGTAGTAAGAGTCTGCCAGACAAAGCCTTGCCAGACCAAAACCCAAGTTTGATGTCCCCCACCTCAACGGTAGATCATCTCTCCCTAATATCTTCATCATTATATTCATTTATTACGCACCTACTGTGTGCAGGATGGGGTGTGTGTGTGTGTGTGTGTGGCTGGCTGGCTGGCTGCTAGGGTGACAAAGACAAATGTGTTACATACTTTGTTACATACACCCCCCTCTCCCCCCCCCCCAAAAGCCTGACATAAGAGAGGAAAAAAAAAGTAAAAAGAGAGATGCAGGCAAAGTTCTGTGAGAATTTGAAAAGGGAAGTCCACTTTTATCTGGGGAGGTCAGGTAAGGTTTCCTTCCTGAAAGAGACTGGAAGGTTCTTCTGATAGGTGGTGATTGGATGGTGCAGGATGGATGCTAGGCGTGGGGGGCTAGCTCACAATGTGCGCTAGGAGAAGGATAAGAGCAGAGGGCTAAGAGTAGTTTGGTTTGACTGGAATGTAGGGCACATAAAGGGGAAATAGTGTGAGAAAAACCTGTTAGAGCTAGATCATATACCTCATAGTTTAGACTTTGCATATGTTCCTTTCCCAAGGCATTTAACTCTATAATAATCTGAAAACTTTCCCCTTAGCTCAATCCAAAACTTATGCTTAACCTCTGCAAAGGTCTGGAAGCTTCCCACCTTTTGAATGTAGTATTCCTTGTGGAACCTTCACATAAGTCCAGCTTTATTGGAATGTTTGTTTCCTGTTAATACTTATTATTTGGTCATTTTGTACTGTCTGCAAATTTGTGGCACCACAATTCAATTCTAATTTAATTTCTTTTTCAAGGAATGGAATTGGGATGATTGTTAAATCATACTTTATACTCACACCTGCCTTTTCAACCAAAGCTCTCAGTGTTCCCATATCCTCAGCTTAATAGAGAAGGATTTGTGTGGGGTGGTCATTTTCGAGTAATAGTACTAAACTCTTAGGTTAGAAATGAATGGTTCATGATTTGTTTACTTCCCAGTCTTTAATGATTTGTTTGTTTAACTGCTACCTGATGTCTTCACTGGAAGCTGTTGGTGTATAAAAGTTTTTGGAGAGCCTGGTAGATCTTTGCAGATAACTGGTTACCAGGGTAACTAGGCTTTTCATTTGGTAGTTGCAAGAAGAAAGTGAGAACAAGATGGTATCATAGAACTTTCCAAATTTTGTGAGTTTGAGAGGTGTTAGTTCTAGTGTGGATTTATGTCTGAATTCACAAATTCTTTAAGTATAGAAGTCCATAATGTTAAATTAATCATCACATAATAAACTTCAAATAAACTTTAATCATCACATAATAAACTTTGAAGTTCCATTTTTGGGTGACATTTAACTACCTGCTAGAAGTTTTTTTTATTGACCTACATGGGGTAATAACCTAGACAGGCAGGCAGTATTTCATTTGGCACTCTATTGAGAAAGGCAAAGACTAGAGTGAAAGATGATAAGATTATTCATTGTCTGGCAAAACAAAGGATTACTTTTCTTGATGAGGGACTTTCAATTTTTGAGAAGTATTAGCAAAGAAACCTCTCCTACCTTATATCAAGTATTTTCATGTATCCACAAAGCCACAATAAAATTTTCTTCTTACGGAGTAGAGTTGGTGATGATGGGATTTGGCAATCAGACATTGGGACTGGTCACCCAAACTCCTTTATTAGTGGAATTTGCCCTAATCCCATGGAATTATGTTGAAACTTTAATGCTAAGCTTTTGTGGAGTCCATGACAAGAGACTGTTTTTAATGGTAATACTATGTAGTGCTTTTGCAACTAAACTCAATTGGGATGGTGTTTCAGGACAGCCTTACAACCAATTTCCCTCCTATTGAATTTTGCTTTTTTCAGACATATTGATAAAATGATCATTTGGATATTCAGAATATACATTCTCTGAACTTCTAGAGCAGTGGTTCTCAACCTGTGGGTTGCCACCCCTTTGGTCGCAAAATACATATTTATGATGCTCTTAGGAACCCAGATACTGCTTCTCTATCCATCTCTAGGTGGGTCTGCCCACATGCAGATACACCCACATATGAGTATTAATGGGTCACAGCATTAGGAAGGTTGAGAACCACTGCTCTAGAGGAAATGACTTTTAAAAGTATTTCAAACTCCACTTGAGATATTTCCATTTGTGTTGCTAGGACTTTAAAGAGAAATCATTTGAAACCAGATAATTATGAAAACAAGACCTGGATAGGCCAAGGGAAGAAGTTGATCAACCTGTATGGTGGTTGTGAGCTATGTATCTCCAAATGTTTACTGGGATGAATTTTCATGTCATATCATTTAGCATGTGTGAATTTAAAAGTTCTGAACAAAAAGAGAGAAAAAATAGCAAACTAAATAGTCCGAGTAATTCTGTGAATCTCTAGTTCTCTGTCAGTCTTGGTTCTTTGGTGCTTTGTGCCCCTTTATAGTGGGAATACCTCACTATGGAAGGGTATGATTCTGGAATCTTTTTGTCATCATACACTGACAAGCCACCCATTTTTACTTTGGGTTGTACAGTTAATAAAGGACCACTTTAGTTGGCCTTCCTGGAATTCATTGAGGTCAGCCAAAATGCTCCTATAAGGTTTCCTTTGACTAAATTCTTTTGTATGACAGAATAGGAGGAAATAGTTAATGTGGTAATATAATTGTCCTTGTAATATAGTCACACTTATTTTTGAATGCTTTTCAAGAGTATTTTCCCTAATCATTTTTCCTTTAATCCTAAATATTTCTGTAGGTGTCCTGCTTTTTTTCCTTGTTAATCTTAGATCAGTGTAGTGAAAAATAAAGTTTATATTTGTTTCCGTATCATTCATCTTAGATTTATTCATTCATCTACTCTCTGATCCAGATTTCCTTCTTTTAAAGGGACCTCTAGCCTTTTTTTCCAGCAATAACTGTTTAAAACTCAATCAAGAGGCATTTTTAAAGTACTTTCGAGACTCTGTGGTAAGTACTGTGGTTATAAATAAACAGAAATATTCCCTGCCCTCAAGAAACTTACACTCTAATAGAAGAGCTAATGTCTATGCAAGATACATAGAGAGTTTGTAAATGGGAAGTATAAAGTAAATGGGAAGTAACCTTAGAGGAGAAGTAGTAGCTGAGAAGCCTGGGAAAAGGCCTGCTGCAGGAAGTGTTGGCAAGTGAGCTAGGTCTTAAAGGAGACAAGCAGAGGTTGAAAGGTAGAAAGGGGAGAGGGAAAGAAGGGAAGAGAGGGAGAGAGGGAAGGAGAATGCATTTAGGATCCAGGCATTTGGGATAACCAGTGCAAAGGCACAGAAATAGATATGAAATGTGTCTAATACTCAGCAAATTGGCCAGTAATTATTGGAGTGCATAGAGGGGAGGAATGTGTTAAAACCTGGAAAGACAAATTGTCAAAGATGACAAAAGATGGGAATAGTCAGTGTTGGAAGAGTTATGGAAAAATAGGCATACTTTTGTTGTTCTTGGAGCTGTGAATCAATACCACCATTTTGGAAAGAATTTTGGAATTAAATAAAGTGACTAAAATGTTTATACTCTTTTACCCAGAAGTATTAGACCTTTACCCCAAGGAGAGGTCATAGATAAAGAAAGCCCATATATACACTAAAATATTTTTAGTAGCCCCTTTTTTTAGTGGCAAAGAATTGTAAACATAGTTGAAGCCCAGTAGTTGGGAAATAGCTAACAAAGTGTAGTACATGAATATAATGGAATATTACTGTCCTGTAAGAAACAAGAAATGTGAATACAGAGAGACATGGAAAGACATAAATCTGGTCCAGATTGAAATAATCAGAGCTAAGAAAACAATATACACCATGACCATACCTATTCAGGTTCAAAGAACAACCACCATAAAAATAATCAATAGTGAATATTGCAAAATTTTAAAGAATAGTTATGGCCCCAAAGAAGAGATATAAGAAGACACGCCACTTCACTCTTTTGTGAGGTGTGAGGTCCATGGGTATGAAATGTTGCATTGCAGACTTTTTTGATGTGTTGATCAGTTTTGCTAATGTTTTTCTCTTGTTCTTTTTCATTTTTTTCTTTAAAAAAATATTGTTGTTATATGAGACCATCCTCTGGGAAATGGAAATGGAAAGGGGAGAGATGATGGGAAGAAATGTAGCCAATGTAAAAACAAAAGTGTTCAATAAAAAAATATTAAAAAAAAAAACTGAAGCAATAAAAACCCCATAGGATAGTTAGGAAGGAGATCGGAATATATTTGTATCACAGGGAGATATTCCTCCCTTCTCCCCCCTCAGGCTCTGCTAGGATATTCTTAATATGGAAGTCCACTTTTAACAAAATGAGGGTGGGGGTGGAGGGAGTACATGGGACTGGAAAGATAGGCAAGGCCCAAATTGTAAGGAATTTTAAGTGCCAAACAAAAGAATTTATATTTGATTCAAAAGGGGAGACATAATGTTACAGTGGAAAGAATAATGGGTTTGGAGTTAGAGGGGCTGGGTTCAAATCCTGCCTCTGACATGTACTACCTTGTGTTACCTTTGGTAAATCACTCAACCTTAGTTTCTTCTGGAAAATGAAATTTTTAAGATCCCATTGAGCTCTTGATCTGTACTAATAGGGGAATATTGGAGTTTGAGTAGGAGAGGGAACATGATCAGATTATGCTTCAGGAAAATCACTTTGGCAGCTGTTTGGAGCATGGATTGGATTAGGGAAAGACTAAAACTAGGAATCCAATTAAATGGCTATTTCAGTAGAACAGATGATTAAGCTCTGAACTGGGATAGGGGGTGGCTGTGTGAGTTAAAAGAAGGGATGTATTTATTCAAAAGATGAAAAGACAAATTACAGAACTTGCCAGTTGATAAGATATGTGGGATGAGTGGGACTAAGGTATTAAGAATGACACTAATTTTTATGGACTTGGAATGTCTAGAAGGATATTGGTGACTTTGACAGACAGGAAGAAATTGGGAGAAAGGAAAGATAATAAACTGCAGTCATGTTGGTAATGAGATACCTATAGAATATTCATTTGTCAAGTAGGCAGTTGGTAATGTGGAACTGGGACTCAAAAGAGGGAGCTGGATAAATAGATGTAGGAATCATCTACCTAGAGATGAAAATTGGACCGATAGGAAATGTAGTCATTTAATGAGAAGGTAAAGAAAAGGAAAGAGGACCTAAAACAGAGATTTGGGAAATATTCACAGATGTCATTACATGTGAAGATCTAGCAGAGGAGACTGAGGAAAAGTCAGATAGGTAAAAAGAGAACTAAGAAAGAGTAGTCATGAAAACTTAGGTGGTCATCGGTGTCAAAAGGTGTTGATGAATGAGAAAAAAGCCATTTCCATGTGGTAATTTTGGAAAGTCTAGTTTCAGATCAGTGTTGAAGTTTGGAAGCTAGATTGAAGAGGATTTTATTTTATTTTATTTTATTTTTTTTGTTTTTTGGAGGGCAGTTGGGGTTAAGTGACTTGCCCAAGGTCACACGGCTAGTTTTTTTGTGTTAAGTGTCTGAGGCTGGATTTGAACTCAGGTACTCCTGACTCCAGGGCGGTGCCACCCCGATTGAAGAGGATTTTAGAAGAGGGTGGAAAATGAAAAGAGAGACTGAAATGTTTGTTTTTTTTTTTTCAAGATTAGCTGATTTCCTAAGGAGCTTTTCCTAAAACTCAGGTCTTAATTGTTTCACCCCTGCTGAATAAATTCCACTGGCTCCTTGTTGCCACTGTAATCTAATAAAAAAAATGCTCAGTTTAGGGCGGCTAGGTGGCACAGTGAACAGAGTACCAGCCCTGGAGTCAGGAGGACCTGAGTTCAAATCTGGCCTCAGACATTACTAGCCATGTGACCTTGGGCAAGTCACTTAAGCCCAAATTGCCCTGCCTTCCCCCCTGCAAAAAAAAAAAAATGCTCTGCTTATTACTCAAAGACCTTCAAGATGTAACTCCCTCCTACCTTTCCAGTCTTATTATACCTTACTCTCCGACAGGTACTCTTTCCAGTGACACTGGCTTCCTGACAGTTCCACAGACAAGATACTTCTATCTCCAGACCTGATTACTGACCTCCCTAGCTTCCTTTAAGTTTCAACTAAAATCCCGTCTTTTACAAGAAGCCTTCTCTAACCCATCTTAATTCTAGCACCTTATCTCTCTCATTTTTTTTCCTATTCTATGTGTATCTTGCTCTGTATATTTGTTTGTTTGCATATCTCCCCCTTTCGTTTTCCCCCCCCCCCCATTAGATTGTAAACTCCTTGAGGACAGTGCAGTGCCTGGCACATAGTAGGTGCTTGATGTTTATTGATTAAAAAGAGGGATAGAATGATAGCTAGTGTTTATAGTAGGGTCTAATGAGGGATTTTTTGGGGTGGAGTGTTCCAGGAGACTTGGGCATATTTGTAGACAGCAGAGGAATATTTAGTAGTTAAGGAGGAGAAATTGAAGATTAGAGTGTAGTTATGCTATGTAAGGGATTTGAAGTGTTTCCTTTTTTAAAATTATTTTTAAATGTAAATTTTATTGATGTTTTTTGTTTTTAAATCAGTCACATTTTCTACTATATCCCTTCCCCCACCTCTTCTCAAAAAACCCATCCCTTAGAATAAAGAATAAAAAGGAAGAAGAAAAAAGTTTCCCCAGATTAATCAACATATTTTAAAAGTCTGATATATACAGTGATTTACATCATGGACCCTCTAAGTCTGTGGAGCGGAAGAAATGAGAAGGTATCTTTTCGTGTCTTCTTCAGCCAACCTGAGGAATTTCTAAGGGTAGTTTTGGCTATAGACTGACTATATATGACTATAGTGCTGACTATGGAGCTCACCTCCCAGCTCGTATATGGCAAGAATAGGACTTTCTTATGTTCAGCATGTATTAAAACAAAGCAAAAAACATCATCTTTCCTCCAAATCAGCTCCCTGTTCTTGACTTCATTCTTTCTCTGGTAATAGAACTTGGTCATCTAAGATGAAAACCTTTGTCTCTACCACATTCACTCAGCCACCCAAATCTTTTGGATGTTCCTTTAAAGTGTCTCTTGAATCCATTTCCACTTCCACTACCCTTGTTTTAAAATGCCTTGACTTCTTGTCCATAACTCCTTAGTTTACTAGTTTCCCTTGCATAAAATCCTTATTTCCTCTAAATCCATTCTATTCTAAGTCAAAATATATCAAGGATCTGTGATTTTGTTGATGTAAGACTTCTTTCCACCATCTAATTGGGATTATAGATGGATTGAATAGAACAGGATGATGTAGGGAGATCCCATATCTACCTGCTCTTCTATAATTTACTTGTTTTAGCCACTGCCAAAAGAGGGGCTTTTCTCGCCAGCTCTGTTAAAGCATTGTTAAAGCACTTTGCTAGACGTTGATGGGAATTACAAAGATTAGGGCCTGAAAATTGAGTAGAGAAAATAACACATACACAGATAACTTGAGCACAATATAGGAGGTAAGTGTATCACGTTACTTGCCTGCTTAAAAACTTCCAACTCCTTTACTTGGCCTCTCTTCAGATTCACGTTTGTTAAGCTCTTAAAGCCCTCATTGATCTATCTCTTTTCCAGCTTTATCTCTCTTTTTTCATCCCTGTGTTGTAGCTAACCTGTTCTTCCATTGTTCTTTAAAGAGGTCTTATGCAGTTTCAACTTCTGCTCATACCCTTCTTCCTAAGTAGGATCCATAGACTAGCTGGAGAGATTCACTCAATCTACAGGCATTATAAAACACCCACTTCAGGCTAGCCAGGTTGCTAACTAGTTCCCAGGGCATAAGAAGACAAATTGAAATAGCTCTTTCCATCAAAGTGCTGACGTTTTGTTGGGGGCACAAGCAGTACACATCCAGGTATATACAAAAATATACATTAAAGACTTGGTCGTTTTGGAGGAGGAGGCAGTAGCAGTGAAGAGGGAAAGTCTCATTTAGAAGATACTCATGGGTTATCTAGGTCAACCCATACTTGAACAGGAATTGCGTTTTCTTTGTATCTTCAAGTCTTAGTGCCAGGCAGACACCTGTCAATATTTTGATTATAGTGTCCCTGGCAAATGGTCATTTAACCTCCACTGAGCACTCACTCCCTATCGGTTTGATACACCTCTAATAGATAAGTTTCTGTTGTGGTAGTGGTGGTGGTGATTGAAATTATATATAGCATAAATCCGTCTCTAACTTCCACTCTTTAATCCTTGTTTTGTCCTTCAGGGTCAAACAAAGCAAATTGACTACAGAGTCATTGCTGCTTCTTTCTCTTAACATCTGTCTCCTAGACCACAGTGATTTCTCCTTCTTTTGAATTCAGAAAATAGCAGAGCTAGAAACTCTTAGCCTTCAATTTAACTCATTAATTTTACAATCAAAGAAACAGAGTAGAGAGGTAATTGACTTGCTTAAGATTACACAGTGAGTTAGTATCAAACTAGTCATTAGAACTTGGATCTTCTAAAAAGGAATCCAATGACTTATTTTCTCCTTAAAATTTTTAAAAATTTAATTTGTTAACTTAAAGATCAACAGTTATGAGTATTTCTGTATGCAAAGACTAGAAAAAGATTGAATGTGACAAAAACCATAAACATATATTAAGTTCAACATAATATGCTAAAGTGCTGCTTTGTTTCTCTTTACCTATTTTTTAATCTCCTGTTCTTTTTTGTCCATATTATTTAAAACACTTAGTAAGCACCAAAAAAACCCATTTCCACATACAAAGAACATAAAAATAGTATTATATATGAAAATATCTAATACATTAAGCATTTCAGAAAAAGAAGTATATGATAAATTCCACATGACTTTCAGAGCTATCCTGTTTGTGTTCATTCTTATATATTTGGGTTTTGTTTTTCTTTGTTTTGTTATGTTTTTTGAGGGGGATTCTTACATATTTGAATCAGTTCCTTTTATGTCATATATCAGACTTGTATCAGAGAAGCTTGATGCAAAGACTTTTTTCTAGTTAAATGTTAAATTCTAATTTTGGCTTTTGATTTTGTATATAAACTACACTTTTATTTAATCAAAAGTGTCACTTTTATCTTCTCTGAGCCTCTTTATTCCGTACCTGGTCATCTTCCCTTATCTATAGGAAAGTATTTTCTTCCTTATTTCTCCAATTTGCTTATGATGTGAGCTTATATATCTAAGTCATGTATCCATTTGCAGTTTATTGTAGTCCATGGTGTGAGATCTTGAAGTAAACCACTCTGGAAAACAGTTTGGAACTATGCCTTCCAAATTACTAAACTTTTCATACCCTTTAATACATTTATACTATTACTTTATCACTTTATATTTACAAAGTGCTTTACAAATATTATCTTATCCTCATCACAACCCTAGAAAATAGATGTTATTATAGCTCTCATTTTACAGTGAGCAAATTGAAGCACATAGAGGTTAAGTGACTGGCCCAGGATCCCACAGCTAATAAATGTCTGAGACTAGTCTCTGGTCTTCCTAACTCCAGTTCCAGCTCTCTATCCACTGTGCCACCTAGCTGCCAAGGAGCTAAGAGATCAAAGAAGATAGAAAAATGCTTTCTTTCTCTCCCTCTCCCTCTCCCCCCCCTCTCTTTTTCTCTTTCTCGCGCATACACACACACACACACAGTATAAGAGCTCTTATTGTGGTGGCAAAGAAGATGAAACTAAGAGAATATTTGTCAGTTTGGGGGATAGGTGAACAAATTATGCCATATTAATATAATTGATTAGTATTATAGTATAAGAAATGACGAAAGATGCTTTCAGAGAAACCTGGGAAGATTTGTATGGACTGATACTGAGTGAAGTGAGCAGAACCAGGAGAACAATTTATACTGTAACATAAACATTATAAAGACAAAACATCTTGGAAGACTTAAGAAATCTGATTCCAGAGAACTGATTTTTGACAGAGAGGTGGTGGACTAATATGCAGAATGAAATACGTTTTTGAACATGATCAAGATGGAAATTTGTTTTACTTGATTGTGTTTATTTGTTACAAGGGTTTGTTTTTCTTTTCTTTTTTCCCTCCAATGAAGGGTGGGTGGGGAAGGAGAAAAAAAGATGCATGATAGTTGAAAAATTAAAATTTCATCAAAGGATAAAAAGAAAAGATAGAGGTGGCTCAGTGAACTGAGCATTGACCCTGGAGTCAGGAGGACCTGAGTTCAAATCCAGCCTCAGACACTTGACGCTTACTAGCTATGTGACCTTGGGCAAGTCACTTAACCCCAGTAGCCCTTCCAAAAAGAAAAGATAGAAATCTTGGTTTAAGCCCAATTTATGTCAGACTCCCATCCATTTTTCCCATCCTTTTTTTTTTTTAAATCAAATAATCTCTTTAGGTTTAGTAACACTAGCCTACTGAGGTTTGTTTGCTTTTGTATCTTGTGTACCTAATATGTTCCACTGATGATGCTTAAACCTTACTCTTAAGGAGCTTACCATATATCAAGTATGGGAGTAAATATGAAGGCATAACACTTGTACACTAATAATTACATACATATCAGTACAATGACAGTACATAAAGATGAGATGCAGAATGCTAGAGGAAATTTAAGCAGGAATGATTGCTTCTGATTGGGGTATCTGCTTGTGTCCCTGCATATC
>CM053593.1:157910293-158029212 GCA_028646575.1 Pseudocheirus occidentalis | reverse complement strand
TAATATTCTAAAAGTTTGAGCATAGTATAGTAGGAACTGAATGAGACGGAGAGTCACAGGACCTGGGTTCTAGCCCTAGCTCTACTGCACACTATATTCATGTGACCTTGAGTAAGTTGCTTCTTTTCTGTAAAGGTTCAATTTCTTCTTCTAATGGAATGAAGGTTCTTTGAAAGCAGGGTATAACTGTTGTGTCTTGACCCTTTGCATTCTTATTTTCTTGCATAGTGCCTAACACATAGTAGGCACTTAAATAAATGCTTCTTGCTTAATTTATCTGTAAAATGAAGGTATTAGGCTAGATGATTTCTAAGGCTCCTTTGAGTTCTAATGCTATAATCTGTTTGAACTATTTCAATCAGCAAAGGTCTATTTTTGAACTGAAATATGATGGCTAAATAATTTAAAGGATTGAATGACTTAGAGCCTTTCTAAGCACATAGCTACTTTAGTCATTTATGTTGTAATTATTAACTGGTATGGACTGTGTGCAAGACATTAAAGTACTTGATCTCTCTATAATTGACACGATGGCTGATCACCAATTTGCATATTGACTTCACTCTGAATACCACGATGAGGAAAACTAAATAGGGCAGATATTAGTTTAGTTGATTGAATGTATTTTCAGTGAATTAAAGTCCACACAAGAACAGCAACAGCACGTAAAAATTTTCTCCAGAAAATACTCATCAAAAGGAGAGAGAACACCTAGTATTTCAGATAAGAACATAAGCATTTCCACACTGAAGCCACTCCCGGATTAGGCCATATACTCCTAGGATCATATTCTCATAGCACTAAAGGACATTATGATTTCCTTCCTGAAAGGGAGATGTTCCTTTAATAACTCATTATGGAGTTTTCACATATTGATTTATCTAAGCCTGTTTTTGATGCTGTATCTATTTTTGGTTAGGCTCACCTTTTGTGGGAATATTGAGTTCTGTAAGCTTTTAGTACCTGTTGAAATAAAGTGGTACATTCTTCCCTTTATTTCTTCTAAATTTAACTTATTTTGCTTTCTAAAACTGTCTCCTAGTGATTCCTGGTATATGGGTTTTAGTTAATCTGCCATTGCTTAGCCCAGGAGTGGGGAACCTTCAGCCTTGAGGCTACATGTGACCTTGTAGGTCCTTGGTCCAAGTTTTATAGAACAAGTCCTTTTATTAAGGGGATTTGTTCTGTGAAGTTTGATTCAGTCAAAGGACTTAGAGGGCAACATTTGACCTTTCGACTGAAGGTTACTCACCCCTGGCTTGATCTGTCATTACCATTTCTGATTCTATAGATTTGTATACTCTCTGTATAGATTCTCTTCAGACTAAAAGTACCTCCTCCTTTTAGTTTCTCCTGATTTGGCGTCTTCCGTTCACCTCTCCCATTCTACTGATCACTGGATCACTTAAATTTGTGTTTCTGTTTTTTCTGTGTTTTGAGAAGCCCAAATTGAATATATTCCTAGTCTGATTTGTATGTGCGTAGTATATTTGTTTTGTTTCCAGGATCATTCTTGATGATGCTTTGTTTTTTATTTAACTTACTTGATTTCAGCAGCACATTGCTCATATCTTCAGGAGCCACTCTCCTCCCCTTTCTGGTTATCCCTTTCCTGTGTTGTAATTTGATAACACATGGAGCCCCATCATCGTTCAGTTTAGTTACTTAGTTCAATTTTCCAGTTTAGTTTTTTGCTACATGAACAGAATATTTTCTCTCAATATTCTACTTAAATTCCTATACCTTGAGGAGGTAATGTGATAGGAAAATAGCACTGAACTGAGAGTTAAGAGGTCTAATCCTATTTTTGCCACTAATTAGTTCTCTGACCTTTGGACAAGTCAACTTCAAATCCTTTGCTTCTTAGTATTTGTGGGACCTTGAATCACTTAACATCTCTGAGTCTATTTCCTAACCTATAAAATGAAAGGAGTTGAATTGAATTTTCTCTAAAGTCCTTTATAATTCCACTATTTTATGAAATTACATTACTTCTCTGAACCGCCTTCTTCATCTGTAAAATTAAGGAATTAGACTAGATGATCTACAAGGCCCCTTCTGCTGTTGAAATTTTATGCTTCTTTGAATTCAAAGGGATCACTTTGTGCTCAGAGTGGTCAGAGAAGGTTTCCTGGAAGGGGAGCAGGTGAACTTTTTTTTAGGTAGGAAGAATAATGTGAGCAAAGGTGAAAAATCAAAAAGGCATCTTTTGAGTACAGCTTAACCAAAGAATAATGGAAGATAAGACTAGGAAGTGGCCAGATCTTGGAGAATCTTGATGGGATATTTAAGGAGTCTGAAATTTATACCATTGAAGGCTTTTGAGAAGGTAAATGAGCTGAAATAATTTCTTTCTGGGAACTCAGTTTCTTCATCAGAGAAGTTTGGTGATTATCTTGTAGGGGTCCCTTCCAACTCTAGAAATTCATGATTGCTCTTCCATATAATTTTTCTTATCAGATTGGTGTTTGCTTTTCTAGAACTACTGAGTGTTACCTGTAGACTTAGAGGATTCATAGTGAACCTAAATGGTACATAAACATGTTAAATAAAATTGGGCCCTGTGAGTCCTTATTAGTCATACATCTCTATCTAAAGAAATAATTCTTCCTTTTTTTTTTTCCCCCCTAAGGTACATCCTTCTTTTATACTTTATAGATCTCTGATTCCAACCCAGTATTGTTTTCTCATCCAGAGTGTCTCTTGTCTAACTGTGTCTGCCTCATAGGTGTTGGCAGTCTTCCTCTAGATCTCTTCACATTGTGGCAGTGCATTTTCTATTGATTGTCCTTTGCTCTCACTATTATGTGGCTAGCCAACCTTCTTTTCTGACTGTATATCTCTGCTAACATCTTTTACTTAGCTTGTTCTTATTGGAAATGTTATAGCCTACTCGTGCCCATTATGTATCCCTCCATTCTCCTTTATATGACCCTCTTAATTCTTTGGAGACTAGTATTTGGTTACTTAAAGCCATAGAACATTACTAGAAGAATATTGTTAAAAAGATGGACCTGTGTTTGAGTCAGAAGTCAGTCCATCCTGAGGGCATCCTTGATGAAAGTATTAGAAAAGAACAGGTAGGATTTTTGGGGGGAAGGGGGGAAAGGCAGGGCAGTTGGGGTTAAGTGACTTGCCCAAGGTCACATGACTAGTAAGTGTTAAGTGTTTGAGGCTGGATTTGAATTCAGGTCTATCTCACTGCAGGGCTGGTGCTCTGTTCACTGCACCACCTAGCCACCCCCCTGGTAGGATTTTTTAAATTGTAAAGACAACTTTTTTTTTTGGAGGTTAAGTGACTTGCCCAAGGCCACATGGCTAGTTTTTTTGTGTTAAGTGTCTGAGGTCGAATTTGAACTCAGGTACTCCTGACTCCAGGGCCGGTGCTCTATTCACTGCGCCACCTAGCTGCCCCTAAAGACAACTTTTTATAGTCATAGAATTGACTAAAAGGAATAAAGAATACAAGATACCATTGTATTTGTTATCTTTACTAAAAAAGCATTTGAGTCCTCCAAGTTTCTCCCATGCTTATATTAAAACCATACAAAATTCTTTGAAGGCTATAACAAAGGTGATTTTGTTGAAGGCAATAATGATTAACATAAAATTAGGCATAAGATGGGGATATATGTTTTCCAAAGATGATGGCTACCATGATGGTATAGATGTCTGATGCAGAGGCCAGATGACAAAGGGTTTCCTTATGGATGGTAAAGACTTCAAGGAGCTCCTGTTTGGAGAAAGCTTTGTTTAAACCTCAGAAAATTGCAGGGCTCCTTACATAGAGGCTCAGAAGAATTTAGCCTAACCATATATGTAGGAAAAACCAAGTAGATGATGAGTGCCTGCTGTCCAGGCTAAAATAAGAAGTTAAATGGACACCTATAGAATTGATCCATCCATATGTCTTAATCAGATATTGTTCATGGACAAGGAATAATGGGCCTAGATTTGAATTAGGAAAGTCATATTCTATTGGATAAATTGTCTCCAGCCCATTCTCATATTGAGTTAGTCTATTTTATTTTATTTTATTTATTTTTCATCGACTTGCTTATTTACTTTTAGTTTTATAAGATTCATTTCCACAGTCCCTTGAGTTTCAAATTTTCTCCCCTCCCTTCCCCACATCCCCATGGTGGGGTGCAATCCTGTATAGGATCTGCAAATACTTTCACATTGTTCAATAGTCTGGTTGTATAGAAGGGTTGTAACTAATGGAATGAACAATGCGAAAAAAAGAAACAAAACCAAACATAAAAAAGAACGATAGCATGTATTGCTTCAGTCTCCATTTAAACTCTGGTCTTTCTAGATCTTTCTCTGAATGTAGATATCTCCTTCCAACCTGAGACTTGTAGAGTTGTCTTATAGCTGTGTGTTGCTGAGAAGAGTCCAGTTTATCAAGGTTGGTCATCACACATATGATATATCTATGACTGTGTACAAATTTTTCCTGGTTCTTCTCTTCTCACTTAGCATCAATTTGTATAAGCCTCTTCAGGTAATTATGAAGTGAGTTAGTCTTTAAAGTGATAAATGAAAATCTACATGTACCTTAGACTATGGAGTGATTTATTTCACAGCATAGAATACGGAAAAGACCTGGATATGGTCAAGTATTTGAAAGGAAAGAGACCTAACCTGTCCGAATTGAAGATTTTGGTAAGATTAAAGATGGTCTTAATGGAACGATAATTGTACGAAAAATAGTAAAAAGATGACTGGAAGTATGACCAGTGTAATTATGGTTTGTTTTGCCATTATTATCATTTGTACACAAATATATTCATGGCAAAGTTGGTTTGCTTTTGCTTTGCATTCTTGGAACTGAGTCACTGAGATAGGTCAGGAGGCAGTTTTTCCTTGATATGACCCCCTCTGCTTCTGCAACTAGTGGGTTGGGTCAGTTTTAGTCATCATTCATCAGAATAAATAAGTGCTGATGGAAGTTTGCCTTTTGAATATGTACATATGTCTGTAGGGAAAGCACTTTGGAATTGTTTTTTGAAAATTGTTTTCTAGTCAGGATAGTGTGTTTTCAGATTATGTTTACCAGTGGTGCCTAAACTAGGGATAGTGGATTGAATTTGTGATATCTTAGGCAGAGGGAACTATGAAGTGAAGAAACTTACCAGGGCAGATTGGTGACTTGCCTGGGGACATGTGGCCAATAAATGTCAGAGGTAAGGATATGAACCATGTGTTAACAGGCTTTCTGCTCATTGTGCCATGCTGCCTCTACCTAAAGTAGTAAAAGATAATCCTAAAATAGGTCAATAATAGCTCACCTATCTAGTGTCTTTGTGGTGTAGTTGGTGAAGTGTATAGGCAACTAGGTGGCACAGTGGATAGTGCTGGGCTTGGAGTCAGGAATACCTGAGTTGGACTCAGCCTCAAACACTTAGTAGCTGTGTGACCCTGGGCAAGCCACTTAACCCTGTTTGCCTCAGTTCCTAATCTGTAAAATGAACTGGAAGAGGAAATGGCAAGCCACTCCTAGTATCTTTGCCAAGAAATCCCCAAATAGGGTTACACTGAGTCAGACATAACTGAAATGACTCTACTATAGCCACATGCTGTTAGTGGTTTTTGGTGGGAAGGGGATATCTGGATCCTTTTACATATGATAAAAACCAGATACACAAAGAAGTTAAGCAACTTGGCCAGACTTATACTGCTAATTAAGTGTAGGGTAGAAATTGAAACCAGGTCTCCTTATTTCAAATCCAGCACTCTATCCACTATACCATGTTATCTCAAAATACAGCATATACGTTTCTGCCTAGGACTAAACCCGCGGTAGAGACATGCACAATCTGATCATTATATATTTGTGATCTTGTTGACGTTGCTAATAGTATTGCCCATACATGTCTTTCTTTAGAACATAGATGGTATTTGTTCTAACACAGGGGCTCTTAACCTGGGATCTTATGAACTTAAAATACTTTGATAGCTATTTCAGTGTAACCTGTTTCCATTATGATCCTATGAATTTTATGGATTTGCAAACAATATTCTGACAAGGGATCTGTAAGCTTCACCAGATTGACATACACACAGAGAAAGGTTAAGAAAACCCTACTCTAAAGGATTGGTGCCTTGAAATCAAAACCAGAATGGACTTTTTACCTTGCTTTTTATTTCTGTTCATGCAATAAAAGAAAAAAAAAACTTTTCTGGAGTAAGAATCACCTAGACTCAGAAATTAAATTGTAAGATTTCTTTTTTGGATAGAGAGCCCAAAGGTCTTACAGCTGGTAAGAGATTCTAAATTAAGCTTCTGAACTGAAGTGAAGAGGCAGGACTCAGATGAGGAGTTTTCATCATTTATGACTCTCTGCCTCTGTGATTTCAGAGACTGTAATACTGTGTAATTTTCTATGCATCTGTTTGTGAAAGGCAAGTAGGCTAAATTCTGGAGGGAATGCAAAGACAAATTAAGAAACTCTTGTCCTCAAAAAACTTAAAATCTTGAAGAGTCAAGCTTAGTTATTAGACAATGTGTTTCTAACAAATTTTGTTCTTTTCCGTGATCACTGCCAGGGAGTACCGATTGAACCGAGCCACTATTTATTATATGATAAGATGAATTGGGTTTGGTTTTATACTTCTTATTTGATAATTGATTTCTTATTATTCAGAACCATAATGTTAAAAAGGAAATCAAAAGGGGTCACATTTTCCAGCACTGTTTTATCTTGGGATTTTACTTTGTGCTGTTGAAATCTTTTTTTAAAGAACTGTTTTCTTATAATGTAACTTCTTGTAGCATGGGAATGATATACTCAGTGACAGTTGAAAGTGACAGTTGGTCAGTAAGAAGGAAGAGTTAGAAAGAAAAAGACATCACAAAACAGAATGGGTTAGAGATGAGAAAAGTAAAGGATTTTGAAGAGGAAATAAAAAGGCTAGATCAAGTTTCAAACAGGCCTAAAATTGTCAGTGAAGTTACATCTCTCTCTTTTTTTAATATCCTTGGGGGCCTGTAATTATGAATAAGCAAACTTTGGTAGAGGAAAGAAAGGGAAGGTTTGAGGGGGTCCCAGAATTAGAGATTAATAGAACCACATTGGGGAAAGTGGGGAGAGTCTGTTTTTAAAAGGATTAAACCTTTTTCTTTTCATGGATCTCAGACCTTCCTTCATTCTAACTTGCTTCTGCTGCCCTTTTATATTTTAAAGCAAATTCAAAGTTAAGGCATACAACATACTTGGTTTTTTCCCCTTTCCCTTTTGTCTTAATAGCAGCCATTTCTGAGAAAAAAATGCCAATCTAACTAGAGGGAGAATTTTTTACTATCAAAAAGCCAGAATTTTTGGTAATTTATGCTCTTTGCAGAATTCCCTGGAATTCTAGATTTAAGTTAGATTGTGGCTACTATTTTGTGTGTGTGTGTGTGTGTACATGTGCACGCATGTGCATGAAAGTGGGTATGTATGTGTTACACATGTATATTATATATATGAGAATTGTTGGATAGTGCCCAAGAATGACCTCAGATATGACTTCTCCTATTTACCTCATAGCCTTTGGCATTCCCCATCAACATCAGTGGAAGAAGGGACGTAGGAAACTTTATATAACTTGGAATTCTAGTAAAAAAATTCAATGGCTAACAAATTTCAGTTCTCTAAGAAATCTCAATAAAATTTGGCAGCCTCTTCTTATTGAATTTTTATGTTTTGCCTTCCTCTTGCTTTATTGCCAGTAGCCATTTTCAGCTTCATTAACTGCAAACATTCACTCTTTTACAAACTCTTTTCTCCCCCTGCGTCTTTTGGCTTATGTCTTCCCATTAATTATAGAAGTATTCATTCATTTCCACCACATTTAGGAATTATTTAACTTTAAAAAACATGAAATAATCCTAATTTAGCCGAGCTTTTCTGAAATGGTTTGTGCTATAACTAGGTAGAATTAAGCATTGTAAAAAATACCCCCATATTGACATCAGACTAGAATAATGGATAAAATAAATATTGCTCAAAGTACGTGTATTGTCTAGTTATTTACAGTTTTTTTTGTATTAATGAGGTTGTTTTTTGAGGTCTTTTAATTCAGAACATTAGTACAAGTATAGTTATAACATTTACTTTAAAACCAAGTGAGGTCTTTGCTATATATTTTTTTTTATTTTGTGTTTTTGTTTTTTTTCCTCACAAACCTAAATCTTGTTCAGGTCTTTGAGCACTTGGAAATCTTCAAGTGTTACAAATGAAAATTGTTACTTTTCTAATATACCCTGCAAGTAGCAAGTGTTTGAGTAGGGCTCCCTTTCTTAACTCATTTAGGCAGCCACTTGCCTAGCAGATGCACTGATGAGCTTTCAGAGTTGGTCTTGTGTTCAGTATGTGGGTTCCTTTTATTTATCAGAAAAGCTTTTAAGATTGAAATGGGAGTAATTCGTGCAATAGTAGTAGAATAATTAGTGCCTGCATGTTTGTTGTGTTCATAGTCCGTGACTTACTAGGGTTTGTTCATTTCTCCTTCAGTCCATCTTTCTGTCAAAGTTCATAACTTTAGCAGTTGTGTCTTATGAAAGCTGTGTAATATGCCCTCCCTCTTCCATCTTTATGATACAAATGATGCCTAGTAGCATTAATTCCAATGATGGTTTACTGTGTGTATATTAGTCCTAGTTTTTTTTTGTTGTTGTTTGTTTGTTTGTTTGCAGGGCAATTGGGGTTGTCACACAGCTAGTAAGAGTGTCAAGTGTCTGAGGTTGGATTTGAATTCAGGTCTTCCTGACTCCAGGGCTGGTGCTCTATTTCACTACGCCACCTAGCCACCCCTTTAGTCCTAATTTTTATATGAAACTATTTTGGCCTCCTATTGCTTTTTGCAATTTTCTCAATTCGTATCTGGTTAGAGAATGCAACCAAGGCTTTATGAACTTTTGTGAGGTAGTGCTGAATTTAGTGTCAGGAGAGACCTGTGTTTGTATATATCCCAGCTTTGACACAGGGGTTTTATTTTCCTGAGAGAAATCACTTCATCTCTCTGAGTTTTAGTTTCCTTATCTATATAACATGAGAATAGTAATACTAAACAGTTGTTATGGGCAAGGACTTTCTAAACCTTAAAACCTGTTATATACCTACATACAAGAACACTTGTTACATATCTAAGGAAATGTCTCCAGTGGTTTTTTAAGATTGAAATTGTGTATTAAAAAATGGGATCCTGTTCATTGCTTGTGCCTTTTGGGGGATCTTTCCCATTAAACATTTTCAGTTCTTAAGAGAGAATACAACATTTAAAAAAACTATAGCCACCCCCTAAGTTCCAACTTGGATCTTTTCATCTGTGATTGTATTTTCCCCTTTTGTCATTTGAGTTATTGGTGGCAAGACATAATAGAATACAAGTGGACTGTAAAAATCATAATCCTTTTGGCTTAGGGTTCAAGAGTCAAAACTTTGAAGGCAAAAACTAGACAGTGTTCAGGTGACACTATGATGGAGAATTTTATTTTTTTGTAGTCATTTTCAAATAGTTTATTCGTAAGAATACCATAGGGAATAGAAAGACTGGTAATCAGGCTTTCCTATGAGGTGTGACTAAATTTAAAGGGTACCAAAAGTATAGGGGAATGGCCGGAAATCCAAGCTCTTAAATGGGGGAAGGAGGAGTATGACATTCTGGGCTCTGTTCCTGGTCTAGGGAAGTCAGAGACAGTTTGGTCTCCTCTTCAGGTTACCTTGTTTCCAATGTTCTGAGAGCTTCCTGCCAAAGCTAAGAGTAAGTGGGGTACATTTAAGCCTTCCCATTAGGAATGAACTTGAATATTTATATACTGGGAAGGAGAAGAAGCATATGAGTGACCATGTGAGGGGACTGGGAAGTCAAGAGGACCTATAGAATGATAGCATACCATAGCCAGACTGCTGCAAGTGGGGCCCAGGCTTTCTGTCAACTTCATAGCAGGTTATGGACACAAACTCCCGTGCCTTCCTTCCAGTTTTATGACACCATGATCAGTGCACCCCAGGCTGATAGAGACAGCGAGGGACCCACCCATTCACCCATTGTGTAGGTGAGATTATGTCATCACCCAGGTTTAGCGCTGGGGTCAGGTCATCTGATAAGTTCCCACTGCTTTCTTGGATCTTCTTGGGGTCCTGGCTCATTGTCACCCCATGCTTGGGGTTAAACCTTATTTCCCTGGGTTTGAGTAGCAAGAAGTGGACCCTAGGGTTAATACTTAAATTATTTAAAATAGGAAGCTGTCTTTTCTATAATCTTTTCATAACCAAACTCCTAGAAAAAGCTGTCTGTATTGTGCCTTCATTTCTTCTCCTCCTACTTACTTCTGCTTACCCTTACCAGTAGTCCTTGCCTGGCTGGTTTCTGACCTCACCAGTCAACTGAAACTGCTTTCTCCAAGACTCTCAAAGATCTATTAATTACTAAGTCCAATAATATTTTCTCAGTCCTTATCTTTCTTTTTTTTTTTAAAAGCAGTCTTTATTTAGATTCTCACCAAGAAAGCAAAGATCAATGAAATCCACCCTAACCGTCACCAAAGGATTTTAAATTTTTTTTTTTTTTTTTTTTTTGCTTTTTGGAGGGCAGTTGGGATTAAGTGACTTGCCCAAGGTCACACGGCTAGATTTTTGTGTTAAGTGTCTGAGGCCGGATTTGAACTCAGGTACTCCTGACTCCAAGGCCGGTGCTCTGTTCACTGCGCCACCTAGCTGCCCCCATTTTTTTTTTTTTTTTGCTAGTCCTTATCTTTATTGACCTCTTTACAGCTTTGAAACAAATTATTATGAACTTGAAAAATATCAAATGTGAATGTTTCCACATACAAAGTACAGAAAAGTGGATTATATGAGATTTTGGATCTGTAATATATACTGCTTACTTTATATAGATTAAATTTAATCTAGTAGTATCAACATGACTCTTTTTGTGTATCCCCTTCTGAACTTCCTTTCTGTTCTCGCCTGTATTTTAAAAATGTTTCATTGTTACTGTTTTCGTTCTTGACTTCAATATCTCTACCTCCTTGGCCCCTTATACAATACCCACAACTCTCCATCTTCTCTCATTTCTCTGGAGCTTTTGACCCTGTTGACTCCATAACTCTCTTCTCTCCTGGTTCTCCTCAGTTTTCTTTTCTGTATCCATATCCCAACACCAATCATGGGTGCCATTTAGACTGGGCCAGATTTTATCCTTATACCTTCCTTCTTCATGATATCCTTAGCTCCCATATTTTCAGGTGTTCCTTCTTGATATCTCTTGACACCAACATCTATATATTAATTCCTGGTCACTCTCCAGAACCCTCCAATCTTGCAGACTACCTTTTTGGTGTCTCCAATTTGATATCTCGGACTCCATGTGTCCAAAATGAAACTCATTCCATACTCCCCTCCCCAGTCTACCCTCTCTCCAAACTTCCCTGAGGGCATTTCACCCTCCTTCAAATTCAGTTCTTAACTTTTCCTTCAGCTGTCACATCCAACCAGTTGCTAAGTTTTGTAGATTCTACCTCCATGACATCTCTCTTCTTCATCTCCCACTCATGTGCCCATCATTCTAGTTCAGGCCATTGTAACCTTTCATCTGGATTATTTCAGTAGCCTCTTAAATGAATTTATGGCTTCTATTTTCTCTACTCCATCTGGCACATAGTTGCCAAAATCATTTCCACAAAGCACCCTTCACTGTTTTACCACCCTGCTCAAGAACCTTCTGTGACTCTTCATTGTCTCTAGGAACAAATACAAACTTTTCTGACACTGTAGGCCCTATAAAATCTGGTTTCAGCCAAGCTTTTTTTTTTTTTTTTTTTTTGGGAGGGCAGTTGGGGTTAAGTGACTTGCCCAAGGTCACACGGCTAGTTTTTTGTGTTAAGTGACTGAGGCCGGATTTGAACTCAGGCACTCCTGACTCCAGGGCCGGTGCTCTACTCACTGCGCCACCTAGCCGCCCCCAGCCAAGCTTTTTTACTTCATTTTTAATTACTCCCTTCTGCACATTCTATATTTTCATTGAACTGTCCCACTAGCTATTTCCTGAACTTAACATTCCATTTCCTGCCTCTTTTCCTTTTCTTAAACTGGCTCCTAAGCCTGAAATGCACTCCTTCCTCACCTCTGCTTTTTAGAATCACTAGCTTCCCTTGAGGCTCCTGTTAGGAGATCTTTATTAATATTTTTCTGGATGCTCACTGTTCTCTCTACTCACAAATTATCATGTATATGTTTAATTATTTTGATGTATCCTTTCAGTAGAATACAAGCTCCTTGAAGGAGTTTACAATTGTATACATTTAATGAATGTTTGTTGGATTGGGTTGGAAGCTTTTAGATGATCTACAAGATCAGCTCCTCCTCCCTCCTATTGGTATCCCGAGATCTGTTTCCTTTCTCCTTGCCCCCCTGACCCTGAACTGAGAATGATTTTCTTTCCCCTAGCCCCAATATAAAAATTCTTAGTTATGGCTCTTTGCAATGGTAACTAAAGCTAATAAGGTAAAACCGGGAATGAGCTTTAGACTTCATACTCTTTTATTTGCTCCTTGTGATATCTTAGACGTATACTAATGGCCCTTGCTGAATAGTCTTATATGAAATTTACAAATAAATTCTGAAGAGATAATGAAAATCTTTCTGACAGACCCGGTAGAAATCCACCCAGTCTAGTTCCAAAGTAAACGTGTACAAGAAGCAAAAGGAAATACTGTCAAGTAGATCTTTAACCCTGTTTTACTACTGAATATTTAGTTTTATCTCCTCTCCAAAAGAAATCAGATTCCTGCAGTGTACAAGGTATTATATTAGTAGACAGCAGACTTTGTGTACTGTATTTCTAGACCCTTTAGAGAAGGGGGAACAACTGTCAGATGATCCTGACACATTACCCTAAAGCTAACAAATTAGCTGAAAAAGCAAAACCATTAAAAGTCTCCTCTTTAAAAATGAGAACAAATTGTGTGAGAAATAAAAGTTCAGGGCCTTTTGTCCTATATTTCATCTACTCCCAACTTTTTTGGGGGGGTATTTTTTTCTCCTAGCCAGATAGTTATGTATTATGTGATATTATGGCAGTTTGTGTGACTGTTTAAGTTGGATAGATTTTTATAGGTTTTATTTAGTGTCTAAATTTCACTTGGCTTCAAGATTGACCTGTTTTGACCCCAGTAACTTGGCAGTTTCCATTGCTGCGTGTAACTCTAAACTTACATTTACCAAGGTGAAGTAGAATGCAGAAGCTCATTTATGCCAGTAAAGGTTAAGGGGTGTGTACTCTTTTGCATTATAAGCACCTAATTTGAAAGAAAAGATTTGAAGTTGATTCTTGATTATGTCCCGTACTTGAATTTCAAACCAGGCCATGATCCTGGGACTGGATTGCTAAAGGTCTTTCAGAACCACTCTTGCTCTCCTTATTTTCTTTAATCGTGCTTTGTTGGATTTGGTAATAACTAGAACTGGTGTTATTGTTTAGTCAAACTATATATACCACCTGTGTTTTCAACAGAAACCCTTCCCTTTTCTTGCTTTGCATTAATCATCACTAATCCATTCTTAGTGGTATATGTTTAATGATGATCACATAAAGATCTTCCTCATCAGCTATTTATTAGCAATCACAGGGAACCTGGCTTTCACTAGGCCAGAGAAACTGGCATTTAACTACATGGGTGCAATTTTCCTAATCCATCTCTTTGGAAGAGAAATTATATTTTAATTTATTCATTATACACTTGTGAGGTAGGTTAGCAAAGGTCATCATTTCATTCCTCTTTTACAGATGGATGGACAAACACTTTTTTGCTGTGCTCACAAACTAGCTTCTAGGTCTAAACTTGTTTACCTGGGCCATACGGTTCTCAGAATTGATATACAGAAAAAAGACTGGCAAAATGGAACTGTTTAACTTATGTAGGCAAATAAGGGCAGTTGTAGTAATTTGAACCAATAAATCCCAGTATGTACTTTGTGAAAATTCTCTCCCTTCCCTCCCTTTATGCCAGAGATGTTAAGACTTCAATTAAGCATCTTACTCCTTTCTATTTCTAACTGAACAAGTTGTTTTAGAACCTTCTGAGAAGGATCAACATTTGAGAATGAGAAGATTTTCATTTTAATCAAATTTCAAAATTAGTGTAAATGTCAGGGCAAAAAAGCAAAATGCATAGAGATTGTTAAGGGTCCATAGTGAAAAAAGTACACAGTGGAAGAAACACTGAATTTTAACTCAGACCAGGCAGGTTCTGTTGCTTACTACCTTTGTGACCTTCAGTAAGTCATTTACCCCTCATCCCCCAATTCCCTCCCATTCTTCTCTGTTTTCTTCATCTGTAAAATAATGTCACTGGATTAGATGGTTTCTAAGGCCCCTTTCAACCGCCAACTTTATTTATGTAAAATATAATGTTTATACAACTAAACTGAAGTAATACACGTAAAATTCCCGAAACATTACAAATAGTGCACAGGAAATGTTTTGATAACATAGGGGAGGATGTATTTTAAATATTTTTTCCTGTCTTAGCCTAGAACTCTTTTTTTTTTTTTTTTTTTTTTAGTACTCTTGGGGGATGGGGGTGGGTAGGAGGAGAGACAGTGAGAAAAAGAATTTATTCTTTACACAAATGATAGAAGAAATAAGTGTTTTTATTTAAATTTTCATTTGATGATAATACATCTTAATGGAAAATTCAAGAGTAAAACTTTTTCTCACAGAGTAACTCTCTGGTGTAACTGAAATTGTTCTCTATAAATGGAAATGTTACCTTAAAACAATACATGGGTTTCATTCTGCTCTATAAAAAGAGTTTGACTAAGTAGATTGCCTTATTTGTGTGTTTGACTTAGAGCCTCAGCACTCTGTAACAGTGTCCTGTGTAGTGTGCTTGGAGTCTTGATATTTTACGTATGATAAAAAGAGGTTCTTGCCTAAAAGCCCTATGCAGATTTTCAGTGTCTTTGGATGAAGTGGGTGTTACTGTCTTTTATTCTTTTAAACTCAACTCTTAACCAACAGAAGCCAGGAAATTGAATTAATACTGATGGTCTGTCTTTACTTTTTCAAGTCTGTATGTTGAATTTTGTAATGCATGTTTTTTGAAGTGAATTTCCTCTTCTGAGCCAGTTAGCATTAGAATCCTAATGTTAACCCTTTCCCTCCGATGGTTTTTTCAAAAAATCTTTGATAGAAAAAGAAAAATATGTCAAAAGAAATAGGAACTTCGTTTCTGCTGGTTTCCTAGCTATAGGGAGTTTGTATTTACATGTGGCAAGTTTCTATGGTTTAAAGAAAGAAACCCTATGGTTTAGTACGGAGAGGAGCAGATTAAATGCACGCAGAGATCTGATGTTTCTTTTTAAATTAGATTGAAGAAAGTTTAGATGTCTCAAGCAAAAATAAATCCTTCTAGGGGATTCTAACTTCTATTTTTTAATGTATTTGTAGGTAATACTGAACTATAATTGGTAATCCATGTGGTATAATGGGGTCCTAGGGAGAGGACATACATATTTCAAGTAGCAAATTGTAGGTAATAAAATCATTGAAATTATTACAGTAGAAAGAAACTCGACCGAAACTCAGTGTCTCTCTTGAGATGAAGCCACAGGGACCTTGTCCAACATGCAGTCAAATTGTATTAGCAAGAAGTGGTATTTAAACATGATTTGATCGAGGTTTGTACAGGACCAGAAAGACTGTTGTATTTGGCTCCTTTAGAGCCCAGAGGACTCCAAGAGATTTTGCAACCTCTGTATATTTGTTGCAGTGAAATGACTGTTATGTTTTCTAATCTCTTGCACCGTGGACACATTTTTACATGGTATTGGGGGCCAAAGCTTGAATCTGTTATTTAGATTTTCTGAGCACCTTATAAACAGTAGAAAGGAGCCTTTGAATGAACCACCCCTCAAGAGTCTTTCTTTGGGCTATGATAATTGTAAAATGAATAGGAGGAGCTTTTCAGTTGAGGAAATGTTTTTCTTTTCTTCTTTTCCAGCTCTTGTTTTGAATTAAGTGACAGGTCCTAACCTAGAAGAAGGAATCTCTATTAATGTGTGGTACGTGTTAAAAATTTTGACTGTTTCAAAATTCTTAATTCCTTGTTGCTGTTGGGAGATTTTGAAGATAGGCCCATTTGTTGAATCTACATACAGCTGTAATTTTGAAAAAAGAGAAGGCTCTATTAGAGGGTAGTTTTTCCTTTTTAACTTCAAGTACTCAGAACTGAGCTACACTTTAAAAGGAGAAATGGATGGCCCTTTTTACATCCAGAATATTTGTTTGATCAATTAATTTATTTCTGATGCTTCTCTTGCAGTAGATTCTGAAACTAATGTTTGCAGGACCATAATCTCATAAGTCTTTTGGATTGGCTTTTTTTTTTCCCCCTACCTGGCAGAGTTTTTCTTCTAAGTGGGGTTCTGGTAATAAACAGCAGCATGCCATACCACTGGACATTATTCACAGAGACCCTGTGAATAAAGATTTTGTTATTGTATCACTAGATGTATCCAAATAGATGTTGTCTAAAAAACAGTGTATTTAGCTTAGTAGTTAAGAAAGCATAGGGCATAAGTAAAAAAAAAAAAAATCCACAGATTTGTAAGGCCTAGTCCTGTGTAAATCACTGAGCTTCAGAGTACTAGAGTGGTACAATAGTAAGAACAATGGATTTCTAGTCAGCAAATCCAGGCTCTCAATCCCCCTCCCTCCCCCCCATTGACTACCTTTGAGATCTTGGACAAGTCACTGCAATCAATAAGTACTTAAGCACCCAACTATGTAATAGTCATTGTGTGCTGGGCTCTGGGAATACAAGGATACAAAATAAAACCTGTTCTCAAGAAACTTACATTCTCTAGGCCTCAGTTTCTTCATCTACAAAATGAAGGGTTGAGTTAGATGGTCTTGAAAGTGACTCTTCCAGCTCTAAATCTATGGTCAAATTTCTGTCTTGTTCTAGTTGTAAACCTCCATATTTAAGAGATAACAAGTGTTAGATTCTCCCTGTGTGTATTTTTGGGGTCAGGGAACCATGCCGGTATATTCAGACAGACAGCTAGTTTGTGCTGGGTAATCTAAAAGGGAAAGGGTGATTCTGAGACGAAAGAAAAGATGACCATTTCCCTTTAAATGGCAATAAAATTTTTGCTGTTTTTGTTTGTTTTGTGATAGAAAAAACAGTTTGCCTCTTAAGGTGAGAATTATTTCATATTTTAACCTTTGAGCTGGCTGCTAAAGTCCCTCTAGGGACAAGGGCTATTTGCAGTTATTTATAATCTAGAGAGAAGGGCACTAAGTCTATAAACAGCTGGCTCACACAGAGACTTTAGGAAGCACTGTGGAGTGTTCTGTTGCTAATCCCCTTGACTTCCGTGGTTTGGGATTCCTTCATGTACCTTCTTGCTTATACTCTGTTTGGCTTTGTCAGGAAGAGCCTTGCTGCCCAGGCTACTCCTGTAAAACTCTGTATTATTCTTGGATTGGAAGTGAAAAGTAACCTGAAGATTACCCAGACTTCTCTGTCCTCTGAGTTTCAGAATCCAGGCCTACTGGGAAATAGCTGCAAGCTGGAAAAAAACCTCATAGGTGCTGACATATGCAAGTAACCATGTACTTGATTTGGAATTTTCCTTATATTTGACAAACAAAAACAATTTAACTCTATTAATTGGATAAAGGTTTGGTCTTGTAAGGATGGAAGTTTACCTAAGGCTACTGTCTTGATCTAGCTTTAGAAAAATTCAGCAACACATCTAGTTTTGTGTATGACATGTGTGTGTATGTGTCTTTTCTACAGTGTTTTGTCAAAGCAAAGAATGATGGAAGGTACATTCCATGAGTTAGTTTTAAAGGGCAGTGGATATGAAAATTACAGAACAGATCCCAGTGCAATAAACTCAGGGGACTGTCCAAATTCTTACATTATGCTAGAATTTTATTGCTTTGTAGCTTGAAATAAATGGGGCATTGACTGGGTCTTTATTCTTACCTATTTTAAGTCATATGTTTTTGTTACAGGATGTGGTGTGTGTGTGTGTGTAAATATATATATATATGTATAATATGCAATTTGACAGTATTTCTGTATAATCATTTGTGTGCAGGAAATTTCAAACATATCTCTGTAAATTTTTCTTATAACATTCCCTCTTTTATGACACAGATTATACGAATTGACTCTTCTGTCCTCATCTTCTTACCAGAATGAAATAGAACTAAAGTCCTTTACAGTTGGAGTAAGATGAGTTGATAATTTTCTTTCAGGATTCCAGAGTAGTAGAAATGTGGCCAAATCCCTTATTACCTATTATAGCCATATGAGACAAGCGAACCATCCCACAGTTTGAAAATTTTAATTGCAAAGATTGTTAGTTTAATTTGAAAGTGTAGTTATAAAGTATTGATATAACAAAGAAACAGCCATCTTTAACTAGAACTGTATATTCACATACAAACGAAAAGTGTTTCATTCACAAAAAGTACTTAATTACTAGAAAGAACACAAAAAGCAACTATCTCTATGTCCATTGCTCTGTTTTATCCCTTGTTGATGGTCTTTGGGATTGTCCTAAGTTTCATTTTAAGAGGTGTCTGAATAATAAAAAACCTGCTGTACTTTCTGTAACAAAAATCCATTAGGCTAAGTTGAACTGCCAAAAGTTTGCCCTTAAAAGTCAAATGAGGTTTGATACAAAGGAAGTCAGTGTGACCTGTAATAATCTGTCCTTGGAGTAATGTGAAGGAAGTTATTGAACCCTGGACTACATATTATTGAGTACACAATAATAAAGGAACAAAGAAAACTCTGTAGGTCACATTAATCCTCAAGTATTATGATTTGTACATGTCTTCCTTCCATGTCTTCTATTTTTCTTTGTCAACAGTCTTTTTGGCGTCTTCTGTTTTGGAAAGTGTAAGCGTCTCTCAGTTTTAAAATAGTTACGACACTGGAATTTTTCCTTACTTGAAAACTGAACCATATTTTAAGTCCAGGCCAAAAAAAAAAAAAAAAAAAGGTGATATCTTTTTTTAAAAGGAAAAAAATAGTCTATGATAGGCAGATATTTACTGGAATTTACTTCAAACCATGCAACTTAAACATTTGTATACTGATAACCATATTTCTTTCATTAATCTGGATGTTTTAAGACTGACCCTGGTATAAGGATTAACCACAGCAATCATAAATTTGATACACTTGTGCCAGTAAATAGAGTTTTAGGTTCCATGCATGAGTGGTTTGAATTAAGATAAGATGGGGAGGTCACTCGGGAAATAAAATGAAATATAAAAATGGCTGCAAAATGCGTCTGCAACACTTTGCAAAGACTGTTCTAGCCTACCTCTGCCCACTGCAGGATAAACTACTAGCACTTTATTCCCTCTTGTACAACTCTTCTTTGCCCCAGAAAGAATCCTGGTTATGTAATCCCTAAGCAGAAGTGTTTTAGCTCAAACCATTTCCTGATATACACTAGGAGTTGCTTCTGTGGCTTTGAGTGAAGCAAGTTATAATATCGCTGTAATTATCTCCTTTTTCCTTTCAGTTCCCTCAGCATTAAGTCAAGCATTCATTTACACTTGATTAATAACTCACCTTGGCTCTGGTGGCTGAGATTTTAGGTGCCAAAATGGCATCAAGGCCTAGTTTATAAACCATCCAAAAGTCTACATTAGTACTATTCACTTATGTGATAGTTTTTATTTCATTGTGAATATTGCACATTCAGTATTGGCAGAGCCAAAGAGCCATTGTTAACAATTTGAAATAAAAGGAAAAGAAAAATTAATGAGTTTGAACAGAAATTAGATATTTTAGTACACTATACAGTTTATTTGAAAATATATTCTATGGATTAGAACAAAGTTAGTGACAATTTTAAACTTTTCACCTATTTTCTTTTAGCTTAATACTTGAGGAGTTAAAATTCATGCGGACAGTGTTGTTTTTTCATATTGGTATCACTCTAACTTGAAAAATCCCTAATGTTACAAAAGAATAACAGTTTCATACTTTCATAATGCCCCTTGTAGGCATTTTGGAGGATCATATGGGGATTACTATTAGCTGTTTGAAAATGCCTTCATATTGGGTGTTTAGCCATGCTGCAATATTTTTTTATTTTTATTTTTTAAATTTTTAAGTTTTTGCTTTTTGGAGAGCAATTGGGGTTAAGTGACTTGTCCAAGGTCACACCGCTAGTTTTTGTGTTAAGTGTCTGAGGCTGGATTTGAACTCAGGTCCTCCTGACTCCAGGTCCAGTGCTCTATTCACTGCGCCACCCAGCTGCTCCTGCAATATTTCTTGATATGGAAAGAACCCAAATTCTTTCAGGTTTAAGATAACTGAGGGCCTGGCTCTAAGAAAGGTTGTTGCTTGGGCTTGCCAGAATTTTATCAAGTTCAGTAGTCTTTGAAAAATAACATTAAAAAATTTTTTTAAAATTTCAAATAAAAATTTACAAGCATTTAAATGTTTTGTTTAAATTGCCTTTCACTAGAGAGAACTTCAGTCTAAATTTGTGTGAAGCCAGTAATATATTTTATTACTAGCTGTTTCCTATAAAAGTTCTCAAAAAGATGACCCCCAAATAGATTTCTTTTCTTTTAAAATTGTTTCTCCACTGGGCATCTGTGGCAACTGGCATGGTGTGCCAGAGAGTTCATGTAGCACCAGGATTCTGTACTGATGAAGCACTTTACCAATGGTGCCTGCTATGAGTGAAATTAATTAGATCTGTGCTATCCTAGTCAATTTCCCTCTCAGCAGGCATTATGGATAAAGCTCATCAATGTGGGAGGCAGAGTCTAGTTCAGCCAGCTGCTGAATTGGACATGAAAAGAAAGAAAAGTGGAGATAGTAAAGAACTGGGTAACAAGAATCTAAATGGAAAAAATTCAAAGAAATGTCCGTGACCACAGTAGGATTTCTTCCATCTTTATGAATGCACCTTAATTTTAATGAGTATTTAAGTTTATCTAAGTAGATGAGTTTGAGGAATTTGCCATTTCATTAGCTTCAGAAGTTATTTAGTTGTTAGATGAATTTGTTTTTTAACTTCTAAATAGCGTATACAAAAAGCACGGCCAGTTAGATGCACACAGTTTTAGTCTGGACTGTTTTGTTAATATGATACATGAACGAATTGACAACAATTCAGGCTACAGGTTCTGTGTGGTTCTGTTTCAGGTTTATACTTGCAAGTTCTTTTGCTTCAAGGATTAGGGAAGAATATCCCTGAAAATAAATGAATAATCCTTGGAGTGCCTTGACTGAGTAGTTAAATGTATTTGTTCCTCTTTTAAATAATCATTTCCATATTAGCTTTTTCATGTAGACTTGAAACCAAACTCTTTTGGCTTAAATTAGTATCGTCTTGAGAACCGAATGGGTGATTTTAAATACAGAGTTGAAACTGATATTGTCAGGAAATTAGTTTTAAAATGTTAATTTTCCAAGTATTTTTCATGTCCAAGTAATTTCTGTTAATTTCTTAGTTTTTTTGTGGGGAGGGGAAGCAATCAGGATTAAGTGATTTGCCCAGGGTCACACAGCTAGTAAGTGTCTGAGGCTGGATTTGAATTCTGGTCCTCCTGACTCCAGGGCTGGTGCTCTATGCACTGTACCACCTAACAGTCCATTTTCCTGTTCATTTCTAATGGATTTTTTTTTGTCCAAATGAGTATTGTTTTTAAAGTGGAATTTTGAACCTTACCGCCACCCCCAACCCCGACAGAGGTGACCCCTACTGGTACCAGTAGCTTAGTTGTGGAGCTCAAGATATAGGTCAACTGTCAAAATAATCTTCATGCATTCGTTTAAGAATGTTTCTTTTTTGTCTCTAAAATAAGTTCAAACTTCTCAGCTTGGCATTTAAAGTGCTTCCCAGTCTAGATCTAGTCTAGTCTTTCTTTCCAGACTTTATTTCACATTACTCTTCTTCTGTACCTTTCCAGCAAGGACTACTTGCTATTCCCTAAATTTGAAATTCCATCTCCCATCTCTCCATGCCTTTGCATAGACTGATTCTCTTCATGCCTGGAATGTACTCCTTTCTCACATTCAAATCTTAGAAACTTTAGAATAATCAACCTAAGAGTTGGAAGGAACTTTTAGTGGCCATTCCTTTATTTTACCGATGAAGAAACTGAGGTCCAAAAAAGTTAAGTGACTTATCCAAGGCAATAGTTTGTGTCGGAGGTAAAATATGAACCCAAATTCTCTGTACCACTACTCCCCTCTCCCCTTCCCCCCAGCATAGACTATAGCTCTCATAATTTCTTTCAAAGCCTAGCTTAAGCACCAAAAGCAGGCTTTTCCTGATCCCTTTAGTGCTTAGTGCTCTTTTCCTCCTCACATACTCTTGTGTATATTTATCAATTCCAAACATCCCCCCCCCCCACACATACATACATACTACCAATTTTTAAGGGTACTGAAGGGAGAGACTTTGTTTTGCCTTTATATATTTAGGGCTTAGCACAGTGCCTGGCTGCTGTTGAATTAAAATTGAATTAGCAGATAAATTGTAGTATGGGGATACATTTCAGAGGAAATGCAAGCTGTCTTCTTCTTGGTTATAAGATCATCAGATCGTAGAATTTAGAGTTGGGAGGGTCTTTCAAGGTCATCTGTTCTATCATTTTCATTTTATAGATTAGGGAACTGAAGCTCAGAGAGGCTGTGACTTGCCCAAGTTCATACAATTAGTAATTATCAGAGATAGGATAGTAATCAGTCATAGAAAGGCAATTAATCTCTTGATGATAATGTAGAGTTACACATTATAGAAACTAGAAGGGCCCCCAAATCACTATGTTGATTGAAGAAAACCAGCAGGACAGCCTTTGGCTGGTATAATTGGGATAGATAGCTATGCATTATAATTATATCACATTATTTCTCAGAATATGTTCTATTTGTAAATGCTTAAAAGGCAGAAACTCTGACTTCAGTTATGTTTTATATAATAGCACCATATAGGAACAATGTCTGATTGTAGCTAGTTTTCTCTCACCAAGTGAATGCTTTTCATTCATTAACTTATGAGAAGGGTCTTATCCTCATTGAGAGCAGCCTCAAAGGCATGCTGCAGCTAAAAAAAAAGTCTTGTCCCTGAGACCCATTCATTTCAGTGTGAAGTTATCCATCTCTATCCTTGCCATAGTAACTTAAATAAGTACTGTCTTCTAAAAAACAGCAGATAGTCAAGCCAAGCATTTTAACCCTTTCTCTGTAATTTTATTTCCAAGTTGACCTTAATATTTTTCCTCATTCCTTTATAGAAATAATCTCTTGATAAGGAGACCAGGGTTAACAATGAAAATATATTGAGATTTTACTCATCACCAAGTACCAAGTATTTTCTTAGCCTCTGGTATATCTAGCATCTTTGTGACTAAGTCCAGATCCCTATAAGGTATTTCCTAGGCAGTGTAGGAGAAAAGAGATTGACAATATTGGGAGGTAGCAAGGTCCTGGTTTCTTTATCTGTAAAATGAGAGTGCTGGATTTCGTGATCTCTGGGATCCTTCTAGCCCTAAAGCTATAATCCTATGGAAAAGGAACCTCAGCTAAGCACAGATTTTCTTCAGAGAAACCACTGTCTTTGTTTTTTCTTGGCTTTCTACTTCTCTGCCACCAATCCTCATTCCTAGCAGCCTCCAAAAGAACCCAAATCCATTTTAGCAACCCTGTTTTCTTACTTTAGTGGCATTTGACCAGCAAAACTCCAACTGTTTATTATAGTGCTTAGAGAAAGCAATCAGTTTGAATGGGAAAATGAAGCCCTGAGAAGTGATATTTAGCTTCATTAGATACTTAACCTCAGATGGAAGTGGTATATATGATATCCATACACTTAATACAGTGGTTAGTATTTCCAGGATCAGTGTTTAGTGACTGTTTCATTAATTTCTTAGTGTGAAAACATTTATCACCTCTTTAAAAGACTTTTTTTATTGGTGCAAATTAATTAAATGTCCAATGTTCTTTTTGTAACTCTAGCATATACATGGTATTCAAATAAGAGTTAGATCAGAAATAATGTTTCCACTCTCAGGCTCGTAAGACAGATAATAAGTAGTGTCCCTGGAGTTCTAACCAAAGTTCTCTTGTTCTTTGGGATTGACAGGGTGAAGACTAAATAGAAAGGGTCGTTTTTTTTTTCTTATAAACTTGGAAATTGAGTTTAACCTTCAAACTGGCGATGTCAAGGGTCCCGAGTCCTCCTCCTCCGGCAGAAATGTCGAGTGGCCCTGTAGCTGAGAGCTGGTGCTACACACAGGTAAGTTCATTTTTTTATATATTGATCTTAGAGGATTTTTGGAAGTCAGAAATATGAAATTCTTTTCTACCCTGAGGCTTAACTTTTAAGTCCTTAAAGGGCAGGGATCATACTAGGAAATGGCAATCTAGAATAGGAAAATATGCCTGTAGCCATGGTTTTTTCAACCTTCCAGACCATTGTGACACACAGCAGAACCTACCTGAATGTTCTAAACTTGGTTCCAAAATAACAACTAACACAAACTATTTGGAGAAAAGGCAAAGAGAAATTAATGGATACTTCATTTACTTCATTCTTTTGCCTCATTGTTTTTCTCACTTTCGAACAAGTGTTTCAGGTATTCTTTTTTTTTTTTTTGGAGGGCAGTTGGGGTTAAGTGACTTGCCCAAGGTCACACAGCTAGTTTTTGTGTTAAGTGTCTGAGGCCGGATTTGAACTCAGGTACTCCTGACTCCAGGGCCGGTGCTCTATTCACTGCGCCACCTAGCCGCCCCATGTTTCAGGTATTCTTAAAAAAAAAGTTGTGAAAGTGATCGCCAGATATTCTCTGCATATTGAGGCTGTCCTTGTCCCTGCTTACCTTCCCTCGTTCACCCAGTGGTGTTACCTTGAATTTGGCATTAAACACAGGGAAAAGAGGGAAGATCTGAGTTTCTCCCTGCTTTTTGTGGTTGACTGTTCTTCACTGAGTTGCTTTCTGACTTTCTGTCTATAGATCAAGGTAGTGAAATTCTCCTACATGTGGACCATCAATAACTTTAGCTTCTGTCGGGAAGAAATGGGTGAGGTCATTAAAAGTTCAACATTTTCATCAGGAGCCAATGATAAACTAAAATGGTAAGGAACACATTCAGCATAATGAAACTTATAAGAAGTGTTTCCAGCTTGTCCAGTATTAGGGTTTATCTAACACAGATACAGGAGAATGCGGTCAAAAAAGCCTTCATTGAGTACCTACTGTGTGCATAGGACTGTATCATGTGCTTAGAGAAATGTTTGGTCCTTGGCATTTTATTCAGATACATGTTCTGGCAAAGTATGTGCTAATGATTTGGGTAGCATATACTTGCTGTGAAGAGAGGCATAGGGTTAGGCTCCTGGCCAGGAAGAGGTGCCATAACTCTGGCATGGCCTAGAAGGGTACATATGGCTTGTAGATTGAATGTGGCAGGAGCAGCATCTAAATCCACATGCTGAGGATTCAACTTGTGACATTTACACTTCAGATAGAACACCTTAAGTATATAACTCTCTATATAATCTTTGTTTTAATTCATCTTTGGATTTGCATCACTAGCTATCTTTGTAAATCCAGTTAGAAACTCTAATCTATAAAATCATTTCCAGAGGAAATGTAATAAATTTGCCTTTGTCTAAATTACCTTCCCCACTCTTCCCCTCTCAGAAAAACTGAAAAAAAACCCCAACAACCCTAAATAACCCATGCTTAAGGGGAAAAAAAATGCCCAGAACTATGCAACCCTCCCCCCAACATTTATTAAACCCTTGCTGTATACAGAACACTGTGCCAGGTATTGGGACAGATGTTTAGATAAAGCACAGGTCATAACAGTGGGGGGTTGGGAAGGGCAGAGTAAGAAACCAGTTAACAAAAATAGCTATAATACATCATCAAATTACATTAGTGTGTTAGATACAGGATGAAGTGATCTAAAAATGAAATGAATCAGATCTACTAGAGAGCATCAAGGAAGACTTCCTGGAGGAGATAGTATTAAAGATGGGCTTCAAATGTTAGCAATCCAGCTGACTAGTATGGTAGGGGAGAGGATTCTGGGCACAAGAAACAGCCTTCGAAAAGGCAGGAAAGCATAGTGAAGGTTCAGAGTGGAGAAAGTTGTTCATTTTGGCTTGAGCATGTGGAAGGCAATAATGAGAGACAAGACTGGAAAGGGAGTGTGGAACCAGGTTGTAGCCTTGAAGCAGAAAAGTCGCTGAAGAGCTTTGAGGGGAGGGGTGATATGACAGATTTCTGCCTAAGAAGGATTGGTTGTAAGAGAAGAAAGGAGAAGTTTGAAATAATTGTGGGGAAGGAGTAGTTCACAGATAAATAGTTCTGCAAAAGAGAATTGCTGCTTCTCTGAATCTATAGGGGAAGAAAGTATCCAGTAGAAGAGAGATGGTCTTTAGTGTTAGAAGCTGAAGAGATGGGGCTGTGGATGACTGAAAAGAAGGCCATTGGATCTGGTTATTAGATCATCATTGATAACCTTATAGCAATTTTTTAGAATTGATATGGTTGAAAAGCCTGATTATAAGTGATTGAGAAGAGTGGGTATGAAGAAAGTGGAAGTATCCGATGTAGACAGTTAAAAAAAAATTTTTTTTTTCCTTTTTGGAGGGCAATTGGGGTTAAGTGACTTGCCCAAGGTCACATAGCTAGTTTTGTGTGTGTGTGTGTGTGTGTGTGTGTGTGTGTGTGTGTGTGGTGTGTGTGTGTTAAATGTCTGAGGCCAGATTTGAACTTAGGTACTCCAAACTCTAGGGCTAGTGCTCTATTCACTATGCCATCTAGCTGCCCATGTAGACAATTTTTTTAAAAGAAGTTTAGCAGTGAGGGGGGATTAGAATGGTCAAGGGAAAGTGTTTTGTGTTGTTTTTTTTAAAGATTAAGGAAACCTGAACATGTTTAGACAAATGAGGACTACCTCTGGGAAAAATTGGTGACACACGAGAAGAAGAGTTAACTACAGGAGCAAGGTAGAAAGAGTTGGAATTGAAGCACAGGCTTGGGATTTGAATAGAATTTAAGCTAGGTGAGAATTAGAGCTATCCCATCAGTGTCCAGAGGAAGTGATGATACTGACAAGTTTTTGAAGAGTAGAGAAAGGGACCTGAAGAAGCTGTCGGTCAGTGGGCTTCAGTCTTTTCAGTGAAACTGCCTGTCATCGTCTAAGAGAATGGTGGTAGTGCTGCTGCTGCTGCTGCTGCTGCTGCTGGAATGAAGGCACAGTTGGTTGTAAGAGAATGGAGGAAAAATTTGAAGTTGTGTGGGGAAGGAATAGTTTACAGATAGAAAATTTGCAAAATAGAAGAATTGTTGATTTTTCATTAAGAGCTCAACTAAGGAGTACTTTTTGGTTTTGTTTTTGTGGGGGGCGTCTTTTACCTGTGATTTCATTGGTATAGAAAACTCCCTCCACTGACCCTCTCCAACATTGAGAAGGTGGAGTGACTGGCCTACATGGTCAGATGGCTAGTAGATGTTGTCATAGAGAGAGAGAGGACCTGAATCTAGGTCTCTCAGACTCCAAGGCTGGCACTCTTTCCACCAGTTGAGGTTATGTACCAGCAGTTAGGGTGAGGACTTGGGTAGAAAAAGGTTGACAGGCCTAAACCAGTTAGGCTATTTAGTTAGAAAAAAGAGGAGAAACAAGTAATTTGGGGGATTATGAAAAAAGGAAAAGGAAAAATTCAAATACTAAGTGAAATTTTGGTCAATCTAAAATGTCCCTGATTTATTTTATTAATAAATGAATAGGTGAGCTATGGTCCTCAAGGGAATGTTCCACATTACTGCTTGAGACCAGAGCCATGAGAACACAGTCACAGCCACTTTTAACTTCATTCCTATCTTGTTTGTCCTGGATAGGTGTTTGCGGGTGAATCCAAAAGGGCTAGATGAAGAAAGCAAAGATTACTTGTCACTGTACCTGTTATTGGTCAGCTGTCCAAAGAGTGAAGTTAGGGCAAAGTTCAAATTCTCCATCCTGAATGCCAAAGGAGAAGAAACAAAGGCCATGGGTAAGTCTGCTCTTCTTGGGGTGTCTTGGTGCTTTGACCTGTAGCAAATCCCTCTGCTGTCTAGTTGTGACTTCAGACTGTGTTTTTGAATCACCTTATTGATGTCTTTTTGTAGAGAGCCAAAGAGCGTATCGGTTTGTACAAGGCAAGGACTGGGGATTCAAGAAGTTTATCCGTAGAGATTTTCTTTTGGATGAGGCCAATGGTCTCCTTCCTGATGATAAGCTCACACTCTTTTGTGAGGTAAGTCCACTGATACTGTTATGAGGCTGGCTATTCCTAGAACTGGCTGGAATGCTGGGGAATCCACTTGTTTTGTACTGGGGAAGAAAGAAGACGGGTGGACCCTTAAAGGGCAATGCCACGCACAGGTAGATTTGAAATGAGAGGATCTGGGTTCAGATTTCATCTCTGCTATTTGCGACCTGTGTGATGGGCAAGTCACTTTACCTCTCTGGGCCTCAGTTTACCCATCTTTAAAATGAGGACATTGGATTAGATGATCTCTAAATCATACTCTAGCTCTATGATCTTATAAACCCCGATTTATGGGATCAACTGAAGGCTGACTTTCATGATTTTCAAAGCTCCTGAACTGAAATGCCCTTTCTTACAAGATTAAATGCAGGGGCTTTCTTGGTATTTGTAAGGGCTGTATTATTTACTTCAGGATCTTGGGACTTTTCCATTGAAGGCCTTTTTAGGCATCCTTATGAAGGGCTGTCACTGACAATAAGTGCCCTCATTTGCTTTTGAAAGTTCGAGGACCTTATTTCAGAGGGGTGTGTGTGTACGTACATACATCTGTACGTACGTGTACACATGTATGTGTATGCATGCATGCATGCATATACATACACATACACACATATATTGGATCAGTTGCTTGCTCTTTTTTGTACCCCAGGACTCTAGTCAGGATCTGAATATTTGTGGCTTATGCTGCTTAGGTACATCTGTAAGTAACAAGCAGTAGTGATAGGAGAGATGCTCTAGGCTGCTGCTTAACCTGTATTAAGAGGTACCAGCTGTCATCCACTAGGAAAGTGTTAGGAGGGGGGCAGTCCTTAGACATCAGTGCTTTGTTTTTCCCCATCCTGTGGTCTGAGAGCCACTTTCTTATCAGTGCCAAGCTGCTGTGCCACCTTCAGCTTATATACAGACAATTTCCCACCTACTCATGAGAACTGTACAGTGGAAAGATCCAATCTGGAGTTAGAGGCAGCTGGTGGCACAGTGGGTAGAGAGCCAGCCCTGGAATCAAGAAGACCTGAGTTCGAATCCAGCATCAGACACTTAGTAGCTATGTGATCCTGGACAGGTCACTTAATCCTGTTTCCCTCAGTTTCCTTATCTGTAAAAAGAGGATAACACCTATCTTGAGATAAACCCTGTATAAATGTTAGTTGTCATTATTAAGTTAATGCTCCCATCTGATCAACAGAAAAGGAATCCTTACCTCTAGGGATCTGTGTGGGCAACAGTGATCAAAGTTGGCAGTACCTATTTTGTTTTCCACGTCATAGCTTTTCCTGTGCCTCTATGGAAAAATTTGATGTCTGGTGTAAAATTTGGGGGGAAAATGTTTTTAAATACAGCACTCCTTTATGTAAAATGTGGTTTTATGCTATAGCTACTTCCTCCTCCTTTCATTGCTGGGGCAGAGAGGAGACAGTCCAGCAAGAAGGGATGTCTAACTGTGGAGAATGTGGACTTTACTCTGTATCTAATGATTGTGGAAATTTGAATTCCATGTAGGTCGAACTGGTCACAGATGACAGCCAGAAGGAGGAGTGGGGAACAATCAGGTAGTTTAGTGTGAGGTTAGATGCTATTTTAAAAAACAGAAACCATGCTCAAGCTTTCAATTTGTGTGGTTTACACCATCTGATCCAAAGAAACTATGCTAAGAACAGTCTTCACCTATCTTGAAGCTTATTTCAAAAGTGACTAGTAAAGGTAGAAGAGCTTAATTCCTACTGGAAATGAAAGCAAGTCACTGAAACCTTTGTTTTCTGAAGGAAGAGAAACAATCCTCTATGTGTCAGCTCCAATTTTTTTTATTGGCATTTTAGACATTGCCACAGCCTTTATTGCAACATTCTAAAATTTCACAATGGAATAGCAACAATTTCTCTCCCCATCCATAGGTTCAGCCTCTTCCCATTTTTTCCTAAGCCCATTCCAGCTGCTTCAGCCTGTTTTGTGTCGACAGTCTTCATTTGGAAGCCAGTTTGCCTACGTCCTCACGTGGCTGCCTATTTTTCCGCTGTTTAGTCCATGGCTGTTCTCCAATCCTCTTTGCCCTCACTTTTCCATATGAGATTCCCTCAGGAGGAGAAGCCTTGTGGTTAAGTTTAGCTTTGCCTTGCTAACTTGGGAGGGAGGCGAGATTACACTTTGGGAGTTGGAAGATGTTGAGCTGGGAAGCGTCTGCTGGATTCTGCTGACGCCATCAGTTTCTTCCCATCAAACCAGGTGTGCCATATGTTCCCCTCACACTTCTTAGTTGGCCACAGGTGCGGAGCTCTGTTTCTTGCTTTTGGACTTGTGCCCAGTGAGATTTTGTTTCCTGTTCCAAAGCTCTCTATGGACTTTTTAACATTCATCATTGCAAGATGGTTGCATAGGGTGTGTGTGTCTGTATGTGTCTGTGTGCATGGATGCATGCATGCTTGTGTCTGTGTATTTTTAAAAAATCTGTAGCTTATCCTACCTGTATAATGAGGAGATGTGAACTAGATGACCTTTAAGGTCCCTTCTGATTCTGAATCCTTTGATCCAAGTTTGTAACACTTTTTCATGGTGTGTTCATCCTTGGGTTTAACTTCCAACTCCCTGATCATTGCTTGTTTCCTCCTTTACATGGAATTTTTATTTACAGATACAACGTTTATTCATAGTCATATTTAATTTCTATTTGGTAGCCCTTGATGGATGTGATACGCATATGGCTTTACACTGAATACTTAATAGTTCTATTGCCAGTTTACTGCTTTGTTCCTATCTCTGGTTTACAGACTACTGGTTTATCATGGTATTGGTTTATCATGGTATCAGCTGTATACATGATGACTTTGTCACATCTAGAATCCACTGGAGAAATCTCAAGGTGAAAGACTGAGAAAATTGATCACTTTTGTTATAACATTTTGGGGTGTTTGTAGTGGCGTTATTAATGAATGTTTAGATAAATCATAAAATCTTAAGGCATGGGAGCAGTCTGTGCATGTAAATGTATAGTACAGAATCCACTTTTGGTGACAAAATAAAAAAAATCATTCCTTGTCTGTGAGGAAATGTAGTGACCCTGAGTATGCCCTCCCCTCATATATAACTTGGACTACTTCATTCATATAGCATTCTTTTTTTATTTTCTTGCTTTTTGGAGGGAGAAGGCAGGGGTTAAGTGATTTCCCCAAGGTCACTCATCTAGTAAGTGTTAAATGTCTGAGGTCACATTTGAACTCAGGTCCTCCTGACTCCAGGGCTGGTGCTCTACTTGCTGCGCCACCTAGCTGCCCCACATTCATATAGCATTCTAAGGGTCACTCTTGACTCCGAGAACCTTGAGAGTTCAGTTTCTCTTGTTTTATGGGCAAGAAAACTAGTGTCTGGAGAAGTCAGTTTGCTGAACATTACACCACAAATCAGTGTAGTGGATCTATCATTAGAACTCGTAGCCTCCTACTTTTTTCACTTGTTAGTCAACTGAATTTCATTTTAAACAATAAAGTTTCATTCCGTAGAAGGGAATAGAGGTGGTACTGTATTTGAGAGGAAAGACAAAGTTACTAGTAATTGACTTTGGAAGAATGAGGAAGGGAAATAAGGACCTTCCACTTGCATTTTTTATATTAAAATTTATTGATTTTTTTTTTGTTGTTGTTTTCATAACATCTACATTTCCCATAATGAAGGCTAAAAAAAAAAGAAGAAAAGGAGGAAAACAGGCTGAGCAAAACTAAAAACATAAAACTTTCTATTTAGCGTTTCATATTCATAGTTCTATCAGTGCTGCAAAGAAACCAGGGACAGTGCCTTCTTATAACTCTGGTTTGGAGGGGAGTTTGGTTATTATAATTTCATAACTTTTGATTGTTTTGTTGCTTCTGTTCTTTCTATTTCCATTGCAGTAGTTGTGAATGTTGGCTTCCTGGTTCTATTTCATTTTTTTATAAGTTCTAGTAAGTTCCCTTACTCCGTCAAAGCCTCTCTTTATTAATTGTATTCATTGTTTCTTACTTGACAATAATATTCCATGCCACTCATCATATTCTCATAACTATTCCCCCAGTTAGTTTTCCTTCATTTTGAACCTTAGAACACAGAGGTAAGAACATGGTTTGACTCCTGAATATTTTTGCTTGTGTTGACTAATGTCTCTCCTAAAATGAGCTTCTTAATTTTGAAAAAGTAATTCTTAGCAGTAAAAATACATATTATTTACTGGGTTTGTGTCTTTGAAATAGGATGTTTTAGTACCCACTTTGCAGTATTGTGATTAAGGTTGAGGTGATCATCATTCAATTTCCAGGGGTTTTTAAAACTTCAAAAAATTCCTTCTGACTTCAAACAAAACCTATCCTTTCTTAGCCCAGGATTATTCTGGCCAAATTTGAAATAAGTGGTTTAGCTCATTTTTGTTTTCTCTAGATTGTATTTAAAACACACAGATGTTTTTGTTTTGTTTTTTTTGAAAGGGGCAGGCAAGGCAATTGGGGTTAAGTGACTTTCCGAAGGTCACACAACTAGTAAGTGTCAAGTGTATGAAACGGGATTTGAACTCAGGTCCTCCTGGCTCCAGGGCTACTCACTGCGCCATCTAGCTGCCGCTAAACACACAGATGTTAAACAAAATTTAACTTTCCTGTTTAACTATAACTATTGTTATTGTCAATATAGTTATAGTTAATGTAGTTAATCTTTCAAGAGAAAGTTTTTTTCAGTTTGGCAAACTCTATATGCTCTTAATGAAAACTGATTTTTTTTTAGAAAGAGGAATTTTTTTTAAAAATTCTTACAACCCTAAATTTAGGTTTATACAGCCTGAGTGATATGTTTTCATGCAGCCATGTATAAGAAAGAAATGTCACATTTGTGTCAGTTTTACAGCTGCAATTCTCAATGAGTCTATATAGTCAGTTTTATGGGCATTGGAAACAAAATCTTTGCTTTACCCCAGAATTTGCCCTTTTTAAGTATCATTTGTAAAATTTAAAAATTCTTTTTAAAATTAAAAGTTTGAATGCTCAAGACTCATTGTTAAATATCATTTAAACTTTATTTTTATTTGCGTGTATTTAGTGATGGTAAAAGGTACCAGATCTGAGGGCACTGGTGGTTGTAGCCTTCTAGATATCTACAGATCAAAACTAGTCTAGGCAGCAAAATTACGCATGAGTTTTGACTATATGTGTGTGAAATACAGTGGTGACTTCCATAGTTCATTCCACTCAATCTTTTAAATGCTATTGAGTGTTAATGATTGAGTTGCTCTCAACCTAGTTAAATTTCATTTAAACTGATAATCCAGATCTCCAGTCTCTTTGTCCTCAATCACATAAAGCCTCTACTTTTCCTTATGTAGAAGTTTGGTTTAATTGATTTTTTTCAATCCATTCCTTGGTCATCTGTGTTTGGGTGCTATAACTGGAAACAGACAGTGTGTTTGGCATTTAATGTCAAAGGACAAGAACTATTACCATGATTATACACAGGTCAAGAGGGAAGTCTCCATGGGGTGGATTTAACTATGCCCCTGGCTATCAAAATATTGCTATAATCTTTTCTGATTAATGTGCTGCTAAGTATATCCATAATTTATCAGCTTGGCTGCCTCACTGCCCAAGACCATAATGGCTAGTTTAAAACAAATGAATAAATTTCCAGACATGACAGTAAATATCCCTCTCCTGCACAGAAGAGACTAAGGGTGAATTGGATAAAGCATTAATTTTACCTCTGGGTTTACTGTAGCATTCAGTGGATGACTTAAATCTTTATTTTAAAAAGCAAAGTGAGTATTGGGGTGTCCCTGAGTTATCTTTCCCATCTAGCTCTACCAAAAAAGAAAAAAAGTGGGGAACTGAAAATTATACCTCAAATTCTTTTTTCACCTAAACAGGGATGACTGTAAGTGGTTTCATCTTATAGATTTTCTCATTTCTTTAAATGGTGATAATTGCATTTATTACCTAATGGTATAGGAGGCAAAGTTGGAGGCTGGCTGTCAACAAAGAATATACCTATAAAGCTTCAGTGTCTATAGTCAGTCAGTTAGCCAGTCAGCTGGCATTTATGTGCTATTTATTATGTGCCAGGTATGTGGCTAAGTGCTGGGGAGGCGGAGAAAGGCAAAAGATAGTCCCTGCTCTCAAGGAGCTCACAGTCTTTTGGGGGAGACAACACAGAGACCATTGTGTATGCACAAACCATAGACAAAGATGAAAAAATCAACAGAACAAAGGCACTAACGTTAAAGAGAAGGAAAAACTTCTTGCAGAAGATGGGACCATAGGTGGACTAACTTGCATTTAAGCAAACAGTGAGGTGATCCTATTTCTTTTGTGTTCTAAGGGATTTACCCAAATTTCTTCGACTCACCTTGGAGAAAATACAGTTGCCTTATTACCTGTGAGGAGTTAGCTTAGTTGTTTAAAGCATGCTGTTAATTACAGAGGCCGTGGGGTACTAAGCAGGAGAGTGAGTGGCTCAGCATAATACATTACCTTACCTTTAATGGAAAAAACAGCTTCAAAGCACTTGCCCTACAGATCATTATGAGTTTGTAATGTCAGCTTCATAGATAGAAGATGACACATTTTATTTTTCTTCTTCTGTATCCCCAATTGAGGGGATATCTTTGGGGCAATGTACTTTTAGTTTAAGGAATTAGGCTAAATTCTGACAAGGCATCTGATTCAAGCAGTAGTCTTTGTAGGAGCTCTTCGTGCCTGATGTTTTGCTCAAGGCAGAATATCGTGGGTGCTGTTTTTTTCTGTCACATCTGGGCAGTATGAACAATTCAGGTTGGGAAACAGGGAAGGCACTGTCCCAAGAGACGAAAAAGAAGAGGTAAATTTGTTTTCGAAATTATTTGATTAAAAAAGGTAAGGTAAGGCTGATTTTAGAGGAATGCAGCTAGCCCATATTATCATCTAATTGCAGTTTAGAAGCTTGGGGGGGGGAAGTAATTGGCGAGACCAATATTTCCCATTTCTCCAAAAAGAAAACTGTCTGATGGAAAAAGCTTTTATGTGCATTTCCTACTTTTCGCAGGTGAGTGTGGTACAGGATTCAGTCAACATTTCTGGCCAGAATACCATGAATATGGTGAAAGTCCCTGAGTGCCGGTTGGCAGATGAATTGGGAGGACTCTGGGAAAATTCTCGCTTCACAGATTGCTGCTTGTGTGTTGCTGGCCAAGAATTCCAAGCTCACAAAGCTATCTTAGCAGGTTGGTATTGATTCCAGGGGTGAGCTTTAGTTTCAAGGTCAGATCTGGAGAGTGGCCAGGTAACCTTCCAACTTTTGGAATTCACTTCAAGAAGCATTTATTTAATGCCTGCTGTGTACAAGGAACTGTGCTAAGCCCCAAGGGTAATATAGAGATGAATAAGTTTAGTGCTGATAAGGGAGAGGGTAAGAGGGGGTGTGTGGGGGGAATAAGCCATAGACAAACAAAGCAGAGTGGGAAAATGGAGGAGATGTTAAAATCCAGTGCTTCAGGAATTCACAGTGGGGCAGCTAGGTGGTGCACTAAATAGAACACTGGCCCTAGAGTCAGAGGGACCTGAGTTCAAATCTGTCCTCAGACACTTAGCACTTATTAGCTGTGTGATCTTGGGCAAGTCACTTAACCCCAGTTTCCTGGCCTTCCCCCCTCCAAAAGCCAAAAAAAAAAAAAAAAAAAATCCCAGGAAAGGAGGTCCTGTTTTTGATGGTTGGAAGTAAGGCAGGGTGATCAGAAAAGCCTTGACATGTGATGTGAGCTGAGGCTTGGAAGGGCAAGTAGGTAGCAGTACAACATGCCAGGCAAAGGAAGACAGCAGACAGTGTGAGGAAAGGCCCAGAAGTGGGGAAGCATGTACTGACTGGGAAAAGGCAAGTGGATGAATTTGTACCATTTACTTTATGACCTTGTGCAAGTCCCTGAATAACTGTGAGGTTTCATTTTTCTCACCTTAATACAACATGGTTGAACCTGGATAGTTGTTAAGGTTTATTCCAACTCTGATATGCTATGAATCTGTGATCTTTAAAATAAATATATGTATTCCCACACTGGTCATGTCTAAAAATATAGGTCTCATTCTGGATTTTAAGTCCATTACCTGTCTAGCAGGAGGGTAGTGGTTAGCGTGATTTATCTTTAGTCTTCTAGACTTGTTTATGATTATATTAATCAGAGTTCTAAAGTGTTTCAGAGTTTTTCTCTGTAATGTTATTGACATTGTGTGAATTGTTTTCCTAGTTCTGCATATTTCACCCTGCATCAGATCAGACAGATCTTCACAGTTTCCCTTAAAACTGTCCTTTTCATCATTTCTTATAGCACGGTAAATTCCTTTACTGTCTTACACTACAACTTGTTTAGACATTCCCCAATAAATGGGTGTGTGCACGCGCACACACACACACACACACACACATCCTTTAGTTTCCAATTTGGAGCTCCTACAAAGATTGCTGCTCTAAATATTTTTGTACACATGGTTCCTTTTTCTTTGATTGCCTTGGAGTATGGATGAGTCTTGTATCAATAGCTTTTTGCCCTAGTTTCAATTTGCTTTTCAGAATGGCCAGACCAATTTATTAATCTAAGATTCCCCTCTATAAGACAGACTGTAAGCTACTGAATGTTTTTGAGCAAAGCTGTGACCTCATCAGACTTGTGAATTGCAAAACTTTAATTATGGCCAACATTTACCAGATGGATTGGCACAGGAAGGGAATTGAGTCATTCCTTTTACAAGTTTGTTGCAGTGATCCAGGCAAGAGGTAGTTAAAACCTACCTGAAAAGCTTACGATGAGATTGGGGAGAAGGTACTACTAGGCGAGGAAGCCTTTCGTGATTCCTCTCATTGTTAGTGTCTCTTCCTTCTCAAAGTATCTTAAATTTACTTCTTTGTGTAACTATTGTATTTTTTCTTCCCCAAAATGGAAATTTTTTTCACGGCAGACACTGTCTTTTGTTTTGTCTTTGTATACTTGGCACTTAGTCCATTCCAGTGCCTCATACTCTTAATAAAATGTTTGTTGAATTGAATTGTTACCACGGCTAAGAAGCTCACTCATTCTAAAGATGACCAATAGTTCCTTCTGTAGTGCTGACAATGCCAGAAATTCCACTTCTTTATTTCTTTATTCCTCTGCCTGAAACCAGACTCCTGCTTTCCGCAGTGCAGATGAAGAAAATCGTTTTTAGGCCTTTAGGAGATTCCACAAGCACATGGAGTAGGGACAGATTCAATATCAAACATTTTAAAAGGTTTTCAAAACGAGAGTGCTTTGCACACAGTAGAGTTTAATAAAATGTTTGATTTTGAATTTTTTTTTCTTAAAGACATAAAGCAGTATACTGATACCAGGTCAATTAGTTATTTGAATCTGCTATAATGGGTTCTTAACCTACTGCCCATGAACTTTTAAAAAACTACTTCCTGATAAATGTACTTCAGTATAATTGGTTTCCTTTATAATTTTATGTATTTTATGCATTTAACAAAATTATTCTGTGAAGACATCCATAGTCTGTCAAAGGGATCTAGGACACACAAAAAAATTCTAGACTATAAGCTTCTTGAGTGCAGAGACCTTATATATGTAAGTTTTGTATCTTCCTAGGGCCTAGCACTATACCTTGTACACAATAGAAATTTAATAAATGTTTGTTTATTAAACTTTTTAAGTTTTGAAGTTTCAGTGAGAGATTGTTAACAGAATCATAACATTATAGAAGATCATCTCCTCCATTCCCTTCATTTTATGGCAGAAACAGGTTCAGAAAGATCAAATGAGTTGCCCTAAATCACAAATTTATTGGAACCCAGGTCTTTTGTACTACACTGTACCCACCCCACCTTTCTACAAGGCAGCTTTGGTCATGTTTGGGGCTGACACTGCTGGTAACCGAGTCCCTTTTCTTTGGCAGTAACACAGGAAGCAGATTACATGTTTTATCATAACTGGATAGAACAAAACATCTCAGTGGTTATAAGTTAATTCTATGTTTTTATTCTACTTCACCATAGCCCGTTCTCCTGTTTTCAGCGCCATGTTTGAACATGAGATGGAAGAGAGCAAAAAGGTACGTGCCTGATGAAATGTGAAAGCATCTCTTTAGACAGATTTCTAAGTCTCAGGTCACCTGTTATTAATCAGTTTTCAATTATCCTTGCCAATAGAGGGGAACTGTTGTGTAGATGATAAAAAATGATAGATAATCCAAGGTCTATTAATATTTGATTTAGAAACGCAAGAGATTTACCTTCCTAATTCTGTTTCAGTTACCTTAGTATAAAAATCCCTCCAGAGTTCACCTTGCATATGTTATTATGGTTTGAGGTGACCCAGTGTTTTCCAAGACTGTGTTACTGTAGCACAAGATCCTATGAAACCGGGAAGGCTTAGCATATGTGCCCAGGAATAGACTCTGTGCCTGTCTTCTAAGTATCAGCCAAGCTAACTTCAGAGAGGCTCTTCTTCTGGGAAGTTGGACAGAGCCAAGTTATTTTTGGCCACAGCTACTCGGGAAATTGTGATCTGCCTTGGTGGAGAGAAGGAATTAAATCACAGATTCCTAAAGCATTGAAATATATTAAAATTTTTTAAAATATCCATACATAGTCATTGAGATCTGTCCCTTCTTAAAGGTTATCTGGGAACCACTTTACAAATTGTTTTCCTATTCATTATGTTGATGAGAGTATTAAGGGATGTAGGGAAGAAGGGGCATTAGATTCAAATAAGACACAACACATTTTTCCTAACTCATTATAATACTTCTACTAAGTATTTTAATACTACAAATCTCTCTTGGAACTTAAAATTAATAATAAAAGTAGCTGATGAATTGTTCATTTGAAGTCTTTCTGTGTTTGGGGTGTAGAATCGAGTGGAAATCAATGATGTGGAGCCAGAAGTTTTTAAGGAAATGATGTGCTTCATTTACACTGGCAAGGCCCCCAACCTGGACAAAATGGCCGACGATCTTCTGGCAGCTGCAGACAAGGTAAGGCCAGCATCTTAGAGGCCTGTTGTGTGCTCCAGTTTCCCGGCAGGCCTCTTGTTTTGCACTGTCAGGAGAGAAACATGAATTTTATGACCCCTACCTTTCCTGTTCTCCCTCCATTCCCAAACTGAGCCTTGTCATCTTAATGTAATGAAGCAGTCACCTGCTGTGAAATTAGCTATCTAGGAAAAACATCAGAAGGGAGGGAGAGATGGACAATGAGCCTTTTTCAGTTTGTTTCTTAGTTGGCATTTTAGGATTTTCTTAAGTGGTCAATTGAAATATTTGCCAAATACTCCAGAGCATCTGAGTACACCAAGGCATACTCCCTGAACCTCTCCTACAATATCACTTGGTAGTTAATGAAAGCAGGATTCCAGGAGGAACGGCTGGTGAGGAAACAAAGACTGGCTCTTTCCTTGTTATTTGGTGTTTGCCATCTTGAAAATAATTCTGTTTATGGAGGAATTTAAGGGAAGCGTGCTGGGAGGATTCATGTAATTGAAGTATTAGATGTTGTTGGTGGAGAAAGGCGATTTTCTGTTCAAAGCATCTTCTCTTCCTGCTCTGATGCTGCAGAACTCATCAGAGGGAAAAGATGGCTCCAGCCTAAGGGCTCAGAGCCTTCCTAGGATCTGCTCATCGTCATGGTCTCCCTCCACCTCCTTTTGCACCTCCTCAGGATGGAGGAGAGCACTCTGACTTCTGTTTACAGGTGGAGATTTTTTTTTTCTCAATCAGATGTGTTTTGTTAACTTTGTTTAATTGAATTGGGGGCCTTTTTATGGGGTGGGAATATTGTTTATGAAGGGTAATTTAATGCTGATATCAGTTGGTTTGATAAGACTAAAGATATTTTCCTCTCTTTAAGTCCTTTAGAAATACACAAGCTATACATAATAGAGATTTGTGACTTCATGTACAGTCTTCTTCTGTTCTTCCTGTGTATCTGAAAATGTTTGATGTTTGTCAGGTACAAAGGGAAGAAATTTTCATTTTAATTAAAAAAAAAATCTTTTGAAGGGAATAAGGCAGTGTAGGTTCCTCAAATTATTCTTCCTCCTTGAGGATGCCCGCTTTCCAGAGAATCACAGAATTATAAAGTGTTAGAGCAGGGAGGGTCTTCCCAGGCCATCTGGTCTACCTCCTTCATTTTACAGATGAAGAAACAGAGGACTCAGAATGGGGGGATGTGATTAACCCAAAGTTATACAATGACCTTTGCAGAGCTAAGACTACAAATCTCCTGAGTCCCAATTCATTGCTTCTTCCACTCTGCCAAGAGATAGTGATGATTAGCAATCAGTAACTGTTTATTAGTTATTGGTTAGTTTGAAAGTCCTGAAGATATACAACAGACAGAGATGTAAAAGTAAAAGGCAGACTGTGCTTAAAGTCTTTGAGCTTATATGCCCTTTTCAATTTTTCTGCTGGGATTATTGTCACCTAATGGATATTTGTCCACTAGAAACTAAGACTGTCCTTTTACACCTGGGTACTTTGCAGTCCTTGGATAATTTTTCCCAAAATTTCATGAGACAAGTTGACACTGATCCCAGTTTACAGATAAAAATACTGATTCGCAAGGCATTTAACTCGCTTGTCCAGTATTTTTCCGCATGCCACTGGTAGAGTCAAGATTAGAACTCTGTGCCCCTGGGTTTTTCTTTGGTTGCTTAGCCAGGGAACCATGTTGCCTTTGACCTATTGCAGCTCCACGGGGGAACAGCTTCTGCAGCTATTCCCAGGCAGGATATTGTCAGTACAACATGTTCACTGGTATTAAAAAAATCCAGTAAAGTCATTGAATCCCAGCTTCCCCTTCCATTCATGAAAGAGAAGCTGACAAAGGGTAGAATTTTCATGTTCTAGTCAAGAATGGCCCAACTTTTTGGGTCTTGCCCCAGCATATTACTTTTAAATTTCCTTGTGAACTTAAAGAAGGCAGAAAAAGAAATCATTCATGGAAGGACCTAAACCATCTAGTGTTTGCCCAAGAGGCTAAACCAGCTTCTTCAGAGCTTTTCTAGTCTCTTGAGAACATGTGTAATTAGACCAAAAACAAAGCACATCACATCGGCCAGGCCCAGGAGACACAATTTCAATCTCTTGGGTAAGTACCGCTATTAGGCAGGTTTTTCAGAAGTGTAATTAAGAAAAAAAAAAACCTTAGTGTTCCCCACCCTCCCCCCTCCCCCATGGGACCAAAATGGCTACTTTTGTCTAATTATGCAGTTGGGATCAGAGCTATTTGTAGTACAGGTCCTTATAATACATGTATGGAGGAAGAAGGGGAAGATAACTCTCCCATAGCTATAAAGAGCCCACCCCAAGCTGTCCCAGCTTTAAACTGCAGAAATCTCATACTACTTTCTTAATCTGGTGTCACTCTTCTTTTACTAAAAGTATTTTCCCAGTTGCACAAATGCAGAGACCGAGGGAGCACCAAAACCAATAAACCTTTCCCTCTTCTTCTCTCTCTTTTTGCTCCTGGAGATCAGAGTGCCCAGCAGATTTGCCCTGCTCATCCAGAATTCATAAAAATACAATTGGCCTCATTTTTATTGCCGGAAGGGATGTTGCCCCTTAGAATTCTGAAACTCCAAAGACAGATCCTGGAAGGAACCTCTACATGCCCCTATAGCACAACAGCACACCGGGGAATGCTGTTGAATTACATTTATATTGTGTTGGCTTGGTTTCTTCCTCCACAAAGTCCCAAAGTCAAGTCATAGTTTCACATTAGGAACTAAACAGCACTGTTGCATTGAAGCCATCCAGATAAATTGTGTATTTTGTGCCCAGCCACAACCCAGCTTCCCACAACCAGGAATATTTAGACTTTTTAACTTAAACAGTAGGCAGTTTTGAAACCAGGATTGGAGGGTTGGATTGGAAGACAGTCTCTTCTGCTTTGTACTATGTGGATCTTAACCCTGATAGAATGGGATTCCATTTAAGCCTTTCTAGTCAAAAGCAGGCCTTGAACGAGATCACTAATAGCAGAGGTTCTGGTAAAAAGTCACCATGGGATTCTTTTTCCCATTTGGATAACAAGTTGGACTAATGACAGTACTCAGGCAAGAATGTGTTAGAATAAAGCCATATTTCATCTCACTCTGGTTCCAAAACAGTATGAAACAGAAGTTTTAAAGTGAAGCTGCTTTTGAACTGTGTAAACAGTAACAATACGATATACTGCTGTGGGAGTGGATGGGACTAGGATACATTTTGGGGAGAGAGACTTTTATGAATTTACAAATAATAATCTTTGTGTGCCTTATACTTAAAATCCTTTTTGATGCCCTCATTTAAAACTTAAATAATTTACCCTCAAAATGTGTCAGTAAATGAGTAAATGAACTACTATTTTTTGTGGTCTTTCAGTGTGCACAACTCTATCCCTATGTCTAATGGAGTCTGAGGTCTGTCTAGGGGAGGGTGTACTGCCAAGAAAAGCAACTTAAGGATCATTTTGCCCACAGCTATTACTGCCCTGACCATGGTGGTGTTTGTGTCTCACAGTATGCCCTGGAGCGTTTAAAGGTCATGTGTGAAGATGCGCTCTGCAGCAGCCTGTCCGTGGAGAACGCAGCAGAGATCCTCATCCTGGCTGACCTGCACAGTGCGGATCAGCTGAAAACGCAGGCCGTGGATTTCATCAACTAGTGAGTTGGCATTTACAAGGTCTTTTTTGGGCAGTGGGGAGAGAGGGGGATTGATGAGGGAAAACTTTTTCAGTGGTGGTGACTTCATTAACCCTTCAGGTAGCAAGTAGGGATTTGTATATTTTAGGCATTTCTTTACCTGGCAGTCTGGAAAATAGTTTTGCCTTTGTGAGTATGATCTTTCTGGTGAGTTTTAAATTAATTTTAAAAGGGAACTATATTAGTTTATTTGTAACTTACTGACTTCAAAGTACGTTGCATCCTCAGAAAGTAGTTCTTTTGCTTTCTTACTTTTCTATATTGGCATCTAGTCCAGTCAAAGTTGATTGTGAAGATCTTCTGAGATCAGAAATGGTATATTATGAGTTAATGAGATTTATCTACAGTGTGAAATGGGGAAAAAGAAGTTTGGGCTAATTAGAAGATTAGGCTTTCCAGATGGAAACAGTCAGTTCCACCAGATCTGTTCTCTTACCCTCAGTGAAAAACTTATCTGACCATGAAATAATCTCAGTTTGCAGTGGCCATCAGGATCAGGTACATGAATTGTGCCAGGAGAATGTCAGTTTTCTTTGGGCAGCAGTATCTCTTCTTGCTCTTGGATGGGGGTGTCTTAAGAGAAAACTCAGGAGACAATTCATCCCAGAGATGGGACAGAGACAAGAAGCAGAAGGTGTAGAGCTTTAGGACTCTGGAAGATGGCAGACCTGAGACACATTGCTAGAGGAGCCAGTGAAAAGCAGGGCATTTCATGGCCAGATTGTTTTTTTCACTTAGGATAAAAGAACAAATGTGTTAACAGTATTTAAAACAGCATTTCATATTCGAACAAAAGTAACTTAGCCACCTTAGTAGATAAACTTCATTAACTCATAACCTTTCTGGTTTCAGGATCTTAGCAATTAGCCTTTTTTTGGATCAAATATGTTGTGGGTTGCGGGGGGTGGGAGGTGGTTCCATAAAGTAAACTTCTTGATCAGTCTCCTAGAGAGGGTGATCAACATCTAGTACTGGAAATCCTCAAAGAGAGAGAAATATATTTCTGTGATAATTCATGAGATTTTTTTTTTAAATCATTGGCAGGAGTAGAAGTCGCGATTTTGACTGCATAGAGGATTGTAAAGCATATCGACCAGTGAGCATTTATTAAGTGCCAGGCACTGTGCTAGGGAGTGGGGATAAAAAGACACAAATGAAACAGTTCCTGCCCATTAAGGAACATTTTTTATGTATGTACATAAAGAAGTATGTGCAAAAAAGATAGAAACAGTAGATACAAAATAAATGCTACGTAATGGGAGGGGTGAGAAGGGGCACTAGGAGCTGAGTCTGTCAAAGTTTCCTATAGAAGGTGGTGTTTGAGCTGAATATTGAAGGAAACAGGTGTTGTAAAAAGAGTAAATGAGGAGAAAGTGAATTCCAGACACCAAAAAGACATGGATAGTGAAGATGACACATCACAAGGAAATAGCAAGAAGTCTTAATTTGGTCAGACTGTAGTCTAAGAAAGTAATGTATAATGGGCAGGAAAGGTATATAGTCTGGGTTGTGAAGAGATTTAAATGCCAAACTGGATTTTATATTTTATCTTGGAAGCAATTAAGAGCTTCTGGATTTTATTGAGTAGGGAAGTGACATGGTTAGGCCTGCACTGTAGGTCTTCTTCCTACAGTGACTTTGGCAAAAGTCATCTTGGAAGGTGGATTCAAGTGTGAAGAACCTCAAGGCTGGAAGAACAATTAAAGGCTCCAGTGCAGTAGTCCATATGACTGGTAGTTAGTGTGTCAACTAGGTTAGTAGCTAAATGAGGAGAAAGAAGGGATCAGATGGGAGGGGTGTTTGTGGGAGTAGAAATGGCAAGTTCTGGCAACTGAATAGACTCAGAATGGGGTGAAGGAGAGAGTGAAAGAAGGAGGGTGATCCTTTGAATAGAAATAGGGAAGTTCAGAAGAAGAGGGGTGGATTTTGAAGCCAGAGATGAGTTGTGTTTTTTGATGTGTTGAGTTTAAGATATCTTTGGAACATCCACTTTGAAATGTCCAGTAGGCAGTGGGTGATTCAGAACTGGAGCTCAGGAGAAACACTGGTACTAGAGATCTGGGAGTCATCTTAGTAAAGATGATGATTGAACCCATGGCAACAAATGACATCACCAAGTGAAAGAATGTAGAGAGAAGAGAAAATAGGATCCACGACCTAGCTTTGAGTACACCATCAGTTCAAGGGAAAATATGGGTAAAGATTTTGGCAAAAGAGATGGAGAAGAGATGGTCAGCTGGATAGGAAGACAGACTCAAGAGGGAAAAGTCTTACAAAAATCTAGGCACAGGAGAGTATCCAGGGGGAGAGATAATTAACAGTGTCCAGTGCTGCAAGTCAGGAACTCTGAGGACTGAACAAAAAGCTATCAGACTTGACCTTTGAGGTCATTGGTAACTTTGAATAGTCTTATTATCCTTGTCCGAAGACCTGAATTTCGAGAAGTGCAGCAAAATTGTAGCAAGCAAAACTATGGAATGCTGTTGTCGTGCCTTCACATCACCCATTATATGTGAGACTGAATATTTTTGTTTCTGACATGTTTAAAAATTAGGCTAGAGGTAGATATATGCTTCATAATTTGCTTGCCTTTCTCTTCATCATTAACTGATCTTGTCTGTGTTTCTTCTAGTCATGCTTCAGATGTCATGGAGACCTCTGGATGGAAGTCCATGGTGGTTTCACACCCCCATTTGGTGGCCGAGGCATACCGCTCCCTGGCTTCAGCACAGTGCCCTTTCTTGGGGCCCCCACGAAAGCGCCTGAAGCAGTCCTAAGGCCTCTGCTTATTGCAGGACCCAATTTTTTTTCCCAGAAGCAGCAGCACGTTTGCTGCTCTTGACCACTACGTAGAGACAGCTCAGTCTGTGGAGCTTTCACTCTATTATGGGGGAAAAGACTGTTTCATGACACCCTGACTTTTCAAAACAGCACCAAGTAACTTGAGGGGACATAGGGGGAGGGGAGGGCCTGGGGCTCGGGGCAGTTCATCCTAACGAAAACCCTGTTGCTGCATTGTCTGTGTGTTCCCTTCAGCTTGGACAAGTCAATCCTCCAGGGATTTGGTTTAGGTGCTGACATCCCACGAAGATATCCAGAAGTGGTACTAGGGTATAACCCATCTCTGCATCTGACAGCACAGAACAGATCAAATCGTCAGGTGCCTGAAGTAAAAAAAAAAAAAAACAAAAAAAAAAAACGCAAAAGGATGCTTAGTTTTTAAGAGAAGGGGAAAGAAAAAAGGAAGAAGAGAAAAGAACTTTTGATGGAATTTCTCAAAAGACTGTTTCTGGAGGATTCCAGTAGTATTTATGTTGAGAGAAAGAAACTTTAGTCCTTTCAGCTGTGCTAAAACTGGGACGTTTACAAAAACGCCTTACCATCGTACAGCAAGCAGAAGAGCAGTTCTCTTTTGTTATTAGCACTTATATGTTGTTTGCAAAACAAACGGGAAAACACCTTTTATTGTTCTGTGGGGAAGACAGACCCATGAAGGTGAGAGGCGGAAAGGAGGCCCTCTGGTCTGGGAGCCAAGAACTCGACATGGCGCCCTTTGCAAAGAGTCTTTATTGGTTTTGAAGAACTGGGGGAAAAAAACAATCCTTTATCCCTATCTTGTACTTTCTTGACAAGAAACAAGAACTGTGGTTTTCTGTTTTTAGATATTGTGGAAAATGTTTTTTGGCATTTTTCTCTCATTTTATTTCTCCCTCCTTCTTCTCCCCAGCCCCCTTTTTTAAAAAGGGTGGGGAAAAAAAAACTAACACATTGTTAGTTGTTCACTAACACTGCGTGGGGAAAAAATAAACACTGAAAACAGTGTTAATTGTTCACTAACACTGCGTGGAATAAAACACTAAAAACACTAATACGCAGTGTTGTTCACTAACACTGCGTGGGAACCCCCCCCCCCCCCCCGCCCCCCTCCCTCCAAAACACTAATATGCCGTGTTAGTTGTTCACTAATACTGCATGAAAAATTCCTGGTCCTGAAATGCTCAGTTCTTTGTACCTGACTTGCCACCTGCATAGGAGCCAGTCCTGTTCTTTTCCTTTCCTGCCTCCTGTGGGGAGAACTTCCAAATGGTCATTTTTTTTTCCTTTTTGAAAATATAAATAATTACTATTTTGTACTGTGTGGTATCCCTGGTTTTCCTTTTTTTTTTTTCTTCCCACTTCCTTGGCCTGCCTTCTGGATCGGAGGCACCTGTTTAAGGGACTTTCCAGGTCTAGTTGGCTCCCTAAAACTACACCTGGCCAATGCTACTCTTCTAGGTGTTCTGTTGAAAATAGTGATTCTGATCTCAATGCCTGAGCAGCACAGACACAATGTCGTTTCATGGAAAATAGGGTCAAAATGACCTTTTTGACCTGCTGGCCTCTGCCAGCTCCCTGCCCTTGCCACCTTACTGCTGCCCTTTACTCCTCTTTAGGGTGAGTATTAGGTAATTACTTCTCAGGGTTGCCAAGACTGGAGCCTAGTCTTAGAAATAAGAGTAAGAAAGTCTGTCTCTTCTGAAAGACCTAAGAGCTGTGTCCACTCTCCACACCTGATTACAGGACTACAGAAATTACAGCCCTCACCTAGTAGCAAAACAGAGGGAACAATCAAGGGATTGTAATCACAGAATCTCTAAACCAGTGGAGTTGGTACTGTGACATCCTGTGACTGAATTGAGGGTGGCTTGGTACCTTTTCCATTGTTGATCCTTCTCCAGTTATAAAAAGAGCTAGCACTCCTGTTATTATGCTTCTAGGGGACATGCTGTCAGAAGAGCTCCACTGCCAGAGCACCTCTGGGCACCTTTGATGCCCCATTCACAGCAGTGCCCCAGATGGTCTTAAGCTGAGAAATGCATGTGATGTCTAACTCCATCATTGGAGCTGGGGGTTTTTGAGCTTGGGTCAAGGCTTAACCTCATTCATTTAATTCATTTTAGTGTAGACTCTAACTTAAAAGTTGGAGTGGGCATTTCAATCTCTCTCACAACATAGAGGAGGAAAGTCCTGAATTGACACTCTCTTATCAGTATAACCCAGGGCAAAATTTGGAATCTGCTAATCTATCACACACTCTCAGAACTAAAGTCTGATCTCATTCTGTTCACGATACCTTTGTAAAGGAATAGACTGTAAGTTCTCTCACTTGTAATTTCACGTCTACCCAACCTTTGAAGTTGATACACAGGACAAGCCAGTAAGGTAGCTGGCATTTATCCACACTGTCTCTTACATAGTTAATAATAATGCATTTGTATTGTGCTGTAAAGTTTTTAAAAATCCTTTCATATGCATTTTCTCATTTGATCCTCCCAAAGGGTAGGGATTGTTATCCCAGGTTTTATAGATAAGGAATGGGAGTGATTTGTCCAAGGTCCCACATCTACTAAGAGGCAAAGGCAGGGACAGACCTTTCCAGTGCTCCAAGACTCAATAATTAACCCAAGAAAACATTTTTGGTGGGAAACCTGAGATAGGGAAGTTTTTTCCACTGGGGGAGGGGGGCAAGCTAGGATGATTCTATGTTGTGATACCTTAGTTGGTTCCTGGTGAACAAACCATATTTAGAATTTGATTTCTTATTCCTTCACTGGAAAAACTGGAGATTTGGGCAAGTAAACAGGAATTTGTGTCACTTCTAGAAGGTTGTAAATCTGGGCCTCTGTGAAGGATATGTTTCTTCTGGGATTATCTAAGGTTTGTGAAAATTCCAATTTGAGCTTTACACAGGAATTAATATAATCCAAGCATCCCAGGTGACGCTGCTTTATAGGTTTCCTATTATTGTTACTGTTATTATTATTAGGTGGTGTTTGTTTTTTTTTTCTAAATGATACAGTTGAAACCATCTGGTTTTGACAACATCAGAGCCACAGCATACTGTTCATAAACCTCCCACTGTCACTGGCCCCTCCCCCAGCTCCCTCACATCTGAAATTTAATTCGAGTTAACTCCACAATCTGTGGCGTGTGCTGTCACTGCAGAGATGTCCGTGCCAGTAGAACAGTTGGAGATTTCAATTCCACAAGGATATGGCTTATTTATCAAAACAATATTTCAGGCAAGTGATTTCATAGAACCTTAGGAGCTATGGTTTTGGGTCCAAATGGAACATTTGAAATCAATATCAGTCATCCTCCCCTCTACCCCTTTTGTACCTCCCCCCCACCCCAATTGCATATCAGGCCCTTAGAATTTTTTTCCATTCTTCCTAAGGAGATCAAACCTTAGCTCCAACTCCTTTTATTGGATTTTAGTGACTTGGGTAAGAAGTCCCTGTTTCCTTATCATTAATAAAGTAACTGGCTTTTTAAATAAGAGGTGGAAAATCGACTTGGTGTTTTCAAGGACTCTGCTATCCTTAAGTGCAACCATGGACCAAATCACCGATGCTTGTAACCATTGGCTTGCTGCTGCTGCTTGAGCTCTTCTGAGTGTTCTTTCATTATCTAGAGAGATCCTGGGGTGCCTGGGCTAGAGGTTCTCTCCTTCTTGTGTAAGTCTCAGCAGATGAAAAGAAACAGCTTGTCTGTTTACGAGGATAACAACAAACAGGGGGAGTTCAGCCCGCACTTTGAAACGGTCTGTTGCTTTGTTTTGGCTCTTAAACTGCTGTTAAAAGAACAACAGCTAAAACCCTATAACGTGTCTGCCATGGCTCCTTTGGTTTAAACTTAGAGTTAAGTACAAATTCTCTACCATGTTTTCCACAAGTAATTATCTTGTTTAACTTTCATTTTCTTTACCTTGTGATTTTCGTTGAATTCTGCCACAGAATTATTGAGACTAGATTATCCAGTAGACCATTAGAAATTAGCCAGTGGTCAGGTAAATCTTGTAGGACTAATGTCTGCAATGAGAATTTTCCTTTTTTTTCCCAACTTTTGATTTCAAGGGGGACAGACCAAACATAGTATTCTGAATAGGCTAATAGCACTGTTTAGGACCACAAGATTTTGCATAGTATTTTAGATAATGAACCAAAGGAGACAGGTTGAGTTCAAGGGATGAATGAGCAAATGAAATGGAGACTTGAACAGTATTGACTCAAATTTTTGAGTGAGTAAGCCAAAACAACCACATCCTAGTAAGATGATCACCATTTCCCCTTCCCAATTTGTATGGCTGATTTGGGAATGGCATCTGGATTTTTGTTTGGTTCTGATTTCTACAGCGCCTGGAAAAAAAATAGTTTCAGACTGGAGGGAATTCAGAATAAGCAACAGAAATGATTAAGGGTTTGGGAAGGATCAACTCTAGGGGAAAACATGAAAATGAAATCTGTATAACTTGGCTAAAGAGGATGTAGCAATGGTGCCTTCGATTTCCACATCTCCTAAGAGCTCAGAGCACTTTTTGGACATTTTTTATTTAACTCTGGGTACATCCTTAAGAGACAATCTTCCCCAGTATATATGTTGGGAAATTTTAACTTCAACATCAGCTTTGGCTTCAATGGTTTTGAGAGCTGAGGTCTAGCAGAAAATAAAAGGGACTATTCTGGCACCTGGGGACAGTGGACCAAAATGAGAATAGAAATCCAGAGTTCCCCTGATAAGTCAATACAGAAACTATTTACTCAGGAGAAATAGAAGCTCCAATGTGCAAGACACTTAGAAAAATATGACGTGAGAAAAAATATATGACGTGGCTTAGGTAAAAGGATAGAGGCACCCAAATGGGTCTGTTTCTTCCTATGAAAAAGATGATAAATGTTGAAAAGGACCTTGATATTCATGTAGGCTATTTCTTTCATGTCACAGATATGGAAATGAGCCCAGAGTGGAGAAGTGACTAGTTCAATGTTAAATAACTGGTTTGGAGATAATCTTGGATTAGAACGCAGGTCTTTTGTCTCCTGGCCTAGTGTTGTTTCCACTGCGTCATTGGTTTGTCTTCATATCTGTGGGACCTCTGTAAGATTTCAACTGGCTGGCCAAATACAATCACCTAAGGGAAGAAGGAACCTTAAAATGATTATTTACCCTAGTGGTGAGACTCTTCAAACCATATCCCCATGTCTTCCATAACTCTTGAAAGCCTTAGGTTCAATTGGCCAAGGACAACCACCTAAGGACAAGAGGGAGTCTCAGAATCTTTGCTTGTTGCCTATCGTAGGGATGGGAGTCCTATCAGTTTTTTTAGGCTAGTGGTTATTCATGGCCTGTTAGTGATCCTCAAAGGTCTTGGAGTGATGTTTATATTGTAAGAGTTAACAATTACATTCATTATCACAGTGACTGCTTATATTTTTTGGCAAAGTAATGGTACTGTGCCATATACAGGTGGTTTCAACAAAATATATACAATACTTTAGTAGCTACTTCAATAACATTTGTGCTATAAATTGTGATGTTAGAATGCTATAGCACATAACAAGGAGGAAAGTGACCACCATTAGCTTTTATTCATTTCTGAGAATGGCATGCAGTAGATGACTTCTTCAACTTACCTGTCTCCCAGGTGAATTGAATATACAGGTATTCAGATAAGCTTAGCCTCGAACAAAACTTAAACTGGCTGCAGATACCTAGATTTGGAACTTGCCTCTGTTGAACTAAACATTTCATTTTTCAGTAACACCTTAAATTCACTTAGTGTTGTAAGATGTGGTCATGTCATTTTAAGTTTCTACTTTTGTTTTACCCATACTGCAATATGGTCATAACACATGTCACTAAGAGCAACTAATAGGCTTGTTACACCATAGTATAAATTTGTTGCGTTTCTCTTGTGTTTATAACTACCTTAACATTCAGTCTGTGCCTTCCTTTTCTTCAGACACTTAAAAAACAAAAAACAAAACCCAGACATTACCATGCTGATGCCGTTCTTCCCATTCACTTGGTAATGCCTTCAATTCCTCACCATGATTTCCTCAATCATTTGCCATCTGGTTTTCATCTTTGCTACTGTATTTACTGTTATAGAGCAGCTAATCATGAAATCCCATGGCCTTTTTCCCATGCGTAGCCTCCTTGATCTCTCAGCAGTATCAACTTTGTTCACTAGCCCCATTTTGCATTCCCTTTCATATGTAAACTTTGAGACTCTACTCTTCTAGTTCTCCCCTCTTTTTAACCACTTCTATCTCTTGTTAACTGCTCATTCTCTCTCTTAAAGTTAATGGACATTTCCAAAAGTTCTATCCTTCCCTACTACATGGTAGCCTCTTTTGACTTCTATCATTATGCAGTATATAATAATTCTCCAGTCTATAGCTCCAGTCCTGACTTCTCTGAGCTTCAAACTTACGTGTCAGATTGTTTTAGACGATGGCTGGTTCTGTGCTTGGATATGCTGCTAAACCAAGCTTATTATCTTTCCAGAAAAACCTGCTTCTCCTCTTCCTGGCTCATTTCTGTCCATGGTACTGCTATTCACTCAGTTTCCTGTCTTCAAAAACCTTGGGTTTAGTCAGTAAACATTGATTAAGCAGCTATGTGCTAGGCATTGTGTTAAATGCTAGGGCAAAAACACCATACCTGGTCCCTGCCCTTAAGGAAGGAGAAAAAAACTGTACAAACAAGCTTTATGCTGGAAAAGCAGGAAATAATCAACAAAGGGGAAGGCACTAGGATTAAAAGGGATTGGGAATAGAAGTTGGGACTTGAAAATCAGGGAAGCCAGTAGGAAGAGAACATTCGGGATGCCTGGAGCCAAGATGGAATGTCATGTTCTTGGAACAACAAGAAGGCCAGTTCATCTCTTGACACTTTGCTCCTGCCTTTTACTTCCATTTCCACCCCTGCAGCAAACCCTAGTCATCCCTTGCTCGAAATCACCAGCGATGCTGCAATCATATATTATCATTCCAACTTTCTTGGATCAATAGCTTTGTAACAAGTGTTTAACAAAAAGGCTTAACATGTAGCTCTTACTATGTGTTGGGCTCTGGACTCATTTGATAGTCACAACAACCCTGGGAATGAGGTGATATTATTAGCCCCATTTTGTAATTGAAATTGAGGCAAAAAGATTAAGTGACTTGTCCAGTTGGTGTTTGACGTCACATTTGAACTCAGGTTTTCCTGACTCCAGACAAGTGCTCCCTTTATCCACTGCATCACCTAGTTTCCTAGGAATCTAGATACATTCATCCCAAAAGAATTCTAAAAGGAAGCTGGCCTAAATTGCTACTGTAGACGAGAGTGTTTTGTTTTTTTTTTAATTACTGATTAGAAGGCTTGGAAGCAGTCAAAGGATTCTGTGGAACCTCCTTTCCTGAGAATTTTTGGGGAAGAAAGAATATAAATTCCTTCCAGTTGTACACATACCCTCTAGAGTTTGCAAACAGTTTCAGATATATTTCTTTTGACCTTTACGGTAACCTTGATAATCAGACAACAGGTGGGTAGTATCCTTCTTTTATAAAGTAATAAACTAAGGCTTCATAAGGTTCTGTGACAGCTAGTAAATGATGGAAGAAAACCAGTCTAAAGCAGTATTTCTCAAATATTTTCCACTCTGGCCAGAGGCAAAATTTCACTAGCCATTGGAACTCAATCCATTACAATTCTTTCTACAGACATTGAGTGCCTACCACTTACCCATCCTGTTAGGTGCTGGGGAAGATGCAGTTTAGATCCAGTATGGTCTGTACCCTAATGGAGCCTAGAAAGGGAAAGGTTATTTTTGACTCAGAGTGGGGCCAGGGATCAAGGCCAGGGAAAGCTTCCTGGAGGAAGTGGTAGTGAACTTTCAAAGATTGCTAGAACACTACAAACCAAAGGTCACTCTAGGCATAAAGGGAATACTGTGACCAAAGGCACGGGCTCAGAATTGCAGTATCTGTACAGGAGAAACAAGTAGCTCAGACTAGCTGAAGTATGAGAGTTTGGGAATGGAGCACCATGAAATTTGGCTAGTCAAATGATAACACATTATAGATGATCCTAAGTGCCATTGTTTGAACTTGGGTAATGGGCAAAAGGAAACCAGCCATTTGATAAAGTGTTTTTTTAACTTTATTTTTTCAATTATCAAGTATTTTTTCCTTCTAACTCTTCCCTTCCCCTCCCCACCTACCCTCCATGAGAAATAGAGCAAAATGAAACCCTTATACCCAATATGCATATTTGAGCTAGACAAATTCTCATATCGGCAGCGTCCAGAGATGTATTTCATTCTGCATCTTCTCTGTGTCAAGAAGGTCATATTCTTCATCATCTGTCTTCTGGAATCACAGCTGATCAATTTGTTGATCTGAGTTCTAAAGTCTTTCATTAAGTCTTAAGTTGTTAAGTCTTACATTGTTCATTGTCACAGTGTTTCAACAAGCATTTATTAATCACTTAGACACTGGGCTAGGTGCTGGGGTTGCAGTTAACAAGAATGAAACAATCTCTCCTCAAAATAAGCTGAGGGATGTTATGGCCAAAGCTGGATCCATAAGACTTTTTCTATAAGCATAATTTAGATTCTAGGATATAAAAGAAGAGAGAATGGAGGTGGGAACTCTCCAAGGCAGAAGTTCACGTGTGTGCTAATGAAGACTTTATTAAGGTGGTAGCATTGGGAGTGGTCAGAAGTAGGAGCAATGGATGAAGATTTCAGAGACAAATTTCAACTTTATGCAATTCAAAACTTCTTAAGAATCAGAACTGTCCACAGATGATGTGTTGGTTGCTTTTCCTGAGCTACATTTTTTTCTCTCTTTTTTTCACTATTCCAGGAGATGGCTCACTGGGTAGGAGAAGGGGGAGTAATCTACAGGGAAATGAAGGAGATGCAAAAATGAATGGTATAAATAAAGTAGAAAGTGCACAGCAGAGAACAAAAGAAAACCAAGGAAACAAAAAACAAAAAAACCAAACCAGGCAGCTTTAAAAACAATGTATAATATTTCCTATTTGGGTTTTCTTGAAGTGGTAATTTATTGTTTTATATTGAATCCTCTCCTATAGTGTGCTGTGTACAAGGCATTTTTTTTTCTTTTCTCAATTTGTATTTTAGTGGAAAAAAATTTTTAAATCACACACAAAAAAAAACCCACAAAGAAAAAAAACCCGAAGAACTAGATGTGCCTGCCACCATTCAACCCAGAGGGACCACTTGTGGTCTCATTTCCTTAGTCACTTAATTAAAAAACAAGCAGATGATGTAAATAAAGTTTTTCAAATTTGTCTTAGAGAAGAATTAGAGGTACCCAAATAGGAATAAGTTGGTTCAGGGGATATTAAATTCCTCATTTCTGGATTTCTTACCAGGGGTGTCTTTTTGTTGGGGGCAGAGCAGATATTGTAGAGAGAATTAGATAGGGAGGAATTACACTATAGATTACCTCCAGTGTCCTTACCAGCACTTAAGAATCTTTGGATGCAAAAAAACATTCCCATGGTGTAATTAACAAGACTCGGTAACTAGTTATGCAAGGTGAGGAAAATCAGAGAGCTTCAAGGATTTGAACACAAGCTGATTGGCAGTTCCACTGATAAATAACAAAGTTGTTTGTTTTTTTTTTAAGGAAGGATTGACAGGAAAGATGAACTCAGTTTTGGACATGTTAAGTCTGAGGTATTAGGTGGACATCTAGATAGAACTGATCTATAAGCAGTTAGAGATGGGGGTCTATAATACTGTGATGAACTACTGAGGGAGGTTGTAGGTTCTGTTAGAAGTTAAGTCCCATCTTGGATGGTGTGGTCCTGCCTTAGAAGAATGCAGGGAAAAGGCATTAATTAGACATTTCCTATGTGTTAAGCACTGTGCTAAGGGATGGGGTTACAAATAGAACATCAAGCTAGTTCCTGCTTTCAAGGAACTTAATATCCTAATTGGGGGAGATGGATAAAAGGCAGGATCATGGTTATGTTTAGTTTATGGCAGATGAGGTCAGGAAATATTTAGGCAGGGAAAATAATGAGGCAGATGGCAAGACTCAGAGGATCTTAGGGAGTAAGAGCAGATGATTTGTCTCCTATCAAGAGGATAGTGGGATTAGGGTCAATAAAATGGGATTCTAGGGCAGCTAGGTGGCGTGGCAGATAGAGCAAGGGACTGGAGTCAGCAAAACTCATCCTCCTGAGTTCGAATCCAGCCCCAGACACTTACTAGCTGTGTGACCCTGGGGAAGTCACTTAACTCTGTTTGCCTCAGATCTTCATCTGTAAAAGTAAGTTGGAGGAGGAAATGGCAAACCACTCCAGTATTTTTGCCAAGAAAATACCAAATGAGGTCATGAAGAGTCAGACACGACTGAAACAACTGAACAAGAAAAAAATGGGATTGTGGGATATTTTTAGCAAAGGGAAAGATCTAGGGGTCAACATTCAGCTGTCAGTGGGCATCCCTTGTCTGGGAAGTTCTAAATTGGGCGATGAAGGTTGGGGAAGGGAAAAAAAAAGGTGTTTTAGATGACTCCTTAGCTCAAGAGTCAAGTTTCTTTGAATGACCAAGATCTGACTTCTGAGGTCATGCTTGATGACAAATTGGAGGTTTCAGAGAGAACACAGGAAGGATACGCATACTTAAGTTGTGTTTCTCTCCCTTTTCTTCATTTTTTTGACATTTTGGCAACATTAACTCATTTAGATAGTACCTTAAGGTTTTACAAAGTGCTTTTCTCTATGAGATACTATTTTCCCCACTTTATAGATCAGAAAAATAAGGAACAGGGAGGTTAAATGACTTGTCCGAATTCATATGTGAATGTCAGGGCCAAGATTGAACTTAGGTCCCCAGACCCCAAGAGCAGGGCTATTTCTACTTCACCATCTTTAAAAGGATCAAACACATAGGCTTCCTCAGTATCACCTAACCCAGAGAGGAAAGGGAGAAGCAGAGACGAGATTCTCCCAAATGGGAAAATCTATACAGAGAAAAAGGCAAAGTCAGTTGCAGTCCTGAATCTGAACTCCTGCTTCTGGGACTACTGTTTTCTTCTGGAAAGGGTCAGGAATCAGTATAAATAAACCTGCTTGACATGAGAGGAGAGATATCGTCCCCACAGACACTCATGTCCTCCTGTCCTTTAACATTCTTCTCCTGCTTCCTCTTCCCCCCTCTCTTTTTCCTTCTTCCTTTTATACCCCCTCTCTCTTCAACACTCTCTTTCCTCTTTCCTTTTCTCTCCTTCAACAGTATTGATGTTTCCAGTTTTCTTCCATTTTTTCCCCCAGGCATATATCTCAGACCTCCTACCTCCCCCTCAATTTCCTGTTCTGCTCAGTAGAGTGACATCCTGAGCCAGATCCTCTGCATTAAAAAAAAAAAAAGGGGGGGGGGAAGAAAAGCTACAACAAACCTGCCAGATCTGATCTCTGATATGATGTGGCAGATGGCAGAATCAGAATGAGGCAGCAGCAGGCCCTATCGGAGGCCTAGAAACAAGGTGAATGGAAAATGGGGTGTTATTTCCCTGTGCTCCAAAGCTCCATCCCCATTCCTACCCCCAATCACACAAACAAGTCATTTGCTCCCTCCAAGGGGATGTGACGTTGCCTAATGCAATTTTAAAAAACAGAATTCTTTACCCCTTTTTTCTCTCAGCTGTCCTTTCTAGCTGGGTTTCTTTCCCTCTCTTCAGTCCTCTTAAAGATACTTGGTTGAAAGGTATCCATAAGAATTATTATTTTTATGTTATTATTATTATAAACAAAAGTTTGTCTCTCACTGCAAAATGACTCACTACAGAGTGCTTTCTTTAAAACAGTGGTTCTCAACCTTCCTAATGCCACAACCCTATAATACTCATATGTGGGTGGACCCACCTGGAGACAGATAGAGGAGTCGTGTCTCGGTTCCTAAGGCCATCGGAAATATGTGTTTTCCCATGGTCTTACTCGACCCCTGTGACCCTGTGAAAGGGTCATTCAACCCCCAAAGGGCTCGCCACCCACAGGTTGAGAACCGCTGCTTTAAAACATTGTTAACCCCATTTTACAGATGAGGACACTGAGGCTTTGAGAGATTAAGTGACTTAGACATAGCTACAAGTAGATGTCAGAACCAGCATTCAAAACCAAGTCTCCCGACTTTATGCATAGCACTATTTCCCCCAATGAATAAGCATTTATTTTCTCTTTCCAAACCCCTTCTCCTCTACTCCTGAAAAGAAAAAAGAAAAGAAAAAAAAACCCTTGTAACAAATATCCATAGTCTAACAAAACCAAATCCCACATTGGCCATGTCTGCTCTTTCCACTCTGAGTGAATTGAACCCAGCAAACAGGATCAGCCAACAAGCATTTTCTGAGTTACTTACAAAGAGATATTCCCAGACAGGAGGGGGAACAGCTTCCACCAGTGAGCCCCAGGCTGCTCTCCCCAAGGGTTTTCTGATCCTCTAATAGGCTCCAAATCCAAATCTGTTCAGGTGGCGGCCTGCTTTCCCTGCTGCCAGCAATGAAAGAAGAGCTTTCCCTTAAATTCGCAGAGAAGGGGTCCTTGAATTGCTGAATATGGGCATCCTCTACTTCCTGGGCTATCTAGCCTGGCAGTCTGGTCTCTGTGATGGCTTGAGGGTTCTTTGAGACAAGATTTCTAGAGTCTATAATCACCAGTTATATGTTTTGTTTTGTTTTTATGGGTTCAATTTATCTAATTCTCTTTGAGTCCTAGGTAAATCTAGGTGGTATCATGGATAAAGTGCTGGGCCCAAGTTCAGATCTGGCCTCAGACCCTCACTATATCGGTGACCCCAAGGCAAGTCACTTAACCCTGTTTGCCTCAGTTTCCTCATGTGTAAAATGAGATGGAGAAGGACGTGGCAAAACACTTCGGTATCTTTGCCAAGAAACCCCAAATGGGGTCACAGAGAGTATGAGACACAACTGAAAAATGCGTGAACAACAACAACAAATCTATTTTATCTCATATTTCAGCTGTTCAGGGCCTAGTACTAGGTATGGTGAAGAAAGAGAGCAAAGAAGCAATGGGAGACATACCCTCATTCCTGGAGATTATGATCAGGGAGAAGAGGCTGTCCCAGTGTCAGGGAGTTTCTACTGTGATAGGGGGAAAACACTGTTTGCCCCAAAGGAGATTCTTGTCTGTTGAGGGACACAGTCCCCGCCCTTAGGGAGGTCTCACTATGTTGGGAGAGTTGTAGTCTCTGTTATCAAAGGAAACACATGGTTCCCATCAAGTGTGATAGGGAGTCCTAACTCCCCCCCCCACCCAAATCAGGACTGTTTGCCCTGATAATGCTCTTCTTGGTGGAGCTGGGATCTCCCTCTCTTACCAATCACCTTACTTCAGTTGGGAGTTTCAAAGCTGTGTGGTTGCAGGTCTTAATTAAAGGGTCTTAATTAAATTAGGATCCCATCTGGCTGGGATGAGCCAGGCCCTTAATGAGGATCTTATGTCAGCTACACGGGAAAGTGGATGGGGACCTAACTGAGCAGAGGCTGAGTTCTGGGGCCAGAGTTATGTCAAATGGGAATGGTGAGAAGATTGTGGGTGGTACTGAATGCTTCTGAGCCTTCTGTGGCTTTGTAGGAAGCAGGTTTGGATGACCCCAGCCTAGAGATGGAGGTGAAGGGTATGAAAGAATATTATATTTTTTCAAAGCAGTCTCACTTAAAAAAAATGCCATCATAACAAACAAGGTATTTGGTAGGCATAAATCTTATTTTACAGATGAGGAGACTGAGACCCAAAGGCATAAAGTGGTTCACTCAAGGTGTCACATGAGGACAGAATCAGTAACAGCCACACTGAAAGTGAAGCTCATGATATTGGAAACCCATCCAGAGGAAGCAAAGAGATTGGCTCTTCCTTTTACCCAGAGCAATTTCCAACCCAGTCCTGGCCAACCATCTGGGGGGAAAAGAAACCTATTTGGCTGCTTCTGTGGCCCAGGAGGTGCCGGATTCTCCTTGCCTTAGGCTGTCTGGCTAGCTGCCACTTAGAGAATAAAAAAACGAAGAGACCTCACTCTCCCTCCACCATCCCCAAGCTCAAATTTGGGATCTATATTCTGCCAAGAAACAAGAGCCTCCTCTCCAAGCCCCCTCTCACTCACCACTTCCCTCCAGGGGCCAGTCCCTTCCAACAGACAAGTCCCTAGTCCTACCTTCCCAGCCATTTGTGGGAGCTGAGGTAGGACAACCCGGTGTTCTACCACCTTGGAACTAGTGAGGGCAAAGGCAGCTTCTGATGCCCTGGTGACCTTGGAGTAATTAGTAAATGCCTCCCCTATTTCTCTAAACTCAGGCTTTACGGGGTTGGGGGGGCATCCATATTGCTATGTGTCATCCCCTTGCCTATCCCTACACACATGCACACATACACAGTCACACACTTAGACACACACAGAGAGTCACCAGCTCTGCTGGCAATACCACAGGACTTGAAGTCTTCGGAAGTGACATTTCTCTTCTCCCACTCCCCACCCCGACATTGGATTATCTCCCAATCTGGAACAACGAGATCATTCTGTACCCCTACTTCCTTCCTCCCCCCTCCCCCCACACGTGAACACAGTGACCCAGATGTCCAAGCATCACGATCCTTCTCCCCCAGCCAAGCTGCCCACCCACCCACCATTCATCTAAGAGCCAGGGTCCACGTCACAGAAAGGAAACCTCACCACAGGAGCTGCGCCACAAGCCCAGGTCACTGATGCTTCTCACTAGAGAGAAGGGATGTGGGTGACTCAGTTTCCGCTTGCTCATCCCCAGAAAGAATGGAATGAAGGAGACAGCTAGCTCCACAGTCATTTCTCCCTCTACTTTTACCAAGATGAACCATCAGAGTGATTGGCATTCAAACAGAGCTTCCACATCATACAGCCCTTCTAATATCCCACAAAACAACAAGGACTCACAATTATAGACTGGGAAACTGAGGCCCAGGGATATGATGTCATTTGTGTAAGGCCACACAGCAAGGGAAGGGTAGCTCCAGTTCTTCCTCTTCACACCCATCCCAGAAATGACTTTGTATATATTGTATACTGACTTATTTGTGTATGTGCTATTTCTCTTTATAGAATGTAAGCTCTCAGAGGTCAGAGACTGTTTCATTTTTGTCTTTGTGTCTACAGTGCCTTGCTCATAGAACACCCTTAAAAATGGTTACTGAATGAATGAATGTTCTGACATGTAGTCTAGAGGTTCTTGCTACTGGAACTAGGCTTGGTCATATAGAACATGGTTCCTACTTCTAGGCAGAAGAAACTTCCCACCTCCTGGGAGCGCCCACTGACTGTCCCAGCCAACAAGGAGCACTCAGTCTCAGACACACATATGTAAAGAGGACAGGCAACTAAGCCTATAGGACCATGTACCCAGCTCCATGACAAGGCAGCAAAGCTAAGTGGGAAGGAGGGAAAATAATCAATAGACATTTGGGTTAGGCTGAAGAAAGACCCCTAGAATTTTCAATTGGGGGGATGGGTGGAAGAAAGAAGGTCATTCCAGAGAGGCATACTCTCCTATGTACAGAAAAGGGAATGAGGGCTAGAAAGCCTCAAGTACAGAGGAAAGGAACTTGGGCAGGGTGCTTCCCAGCCATCATCTCTCCAGGCATAGAGACTCCTTCCTGGCATCCTAAAGGGGGAGGATTTTGAAGGGAGTGGTCCAATACCCTGTATGGAGGCAGAAGAATATGTATTTCAATCAACAAGGATTGAGGACTGACACAATATTGGGGGTGGAAAAGAAGAAAAAGGGTCAAGAAATTGAATAAGTAGGTTGAATAGGATCATAGATTTGAAGCTGGAAAGATTTCTTTCAACCTCTCATTGTATAGAAGAGGAAACAGGCCCAAGGAAATTGAGTGACTTGCCCAAGGTCACACAGGCAGTTGGCATTATGGGCAGGAATTGAACTCAAATCCTCTGATTCCAGAACCAGGGCTCTTTCTACTGGACCATGACTGCTTCAAAGGAAATGGAACAACAAAATGCAGGCTGAGAACAAACATTTTTGGCCTTGTTGGAAAAGGAGAGATGGGCAGGAGGGAAGAGCATCAGGGGGTGTGAAATGAAGTAATTAAAATGCAACAACCCCCTGCATGGTGAACACTTGTCGGGCATGCAAGGCCCTGGGTATACAACTGCTGCCAGCAGCTGGATCTCTGCGGGTTTGAGGAGCAGGATGAGGGTCAAGGAGAACAAGCAAGGTAGAATTCATTTTTCAGGTTAGGTCTCAGGGAGGTGGGGGAGTGGTGCTGGTTTCAGAAGATGGGAGACCATCTCCACCCTCCCTCACCCTAACACCCCATGCCCTGATTCCAGTCCACAGGAGCATATCCTGGTGGCCTCCAAATGGAGAGTATGCTTGGCCAAATGCCAGGGTTCTCTTCATTTCACCCAACCAGTAAAACTAATGTAGTCAGCTCATATTAGGATAGTGAAGGAGAGTGGAGTGTCCTGACGTCTGAATCCTTCAGACACCTGTTAAAGGAGCTATGGCCTGGGCTGGGTTTAGGGCAGCTCCCTATAGCTTCTCTTTCCCATGTTGACCCCTGAAGGACCGCCCTCTCCTCCTTGGGAGCAGGGGTCAGAAGGCTGATGGGCAGCACTGGTTGCCTAGTAACCACACTCTTCCAGACCCTATTCTCTCATCTGCCGCTGACAGGCGGTACTGGGTGGTTGGCTTCCTCCAGGTCACCCCTCATCGCCTGTTCCTTTGTTGACACATGCTTTGATTTCATACATCTCCTTTCAGAAAAAAATCTGATAGCACAAGCTCTTACGACTGCCTCTTAACTCCATAAGGCATCGCTAGTTGCCTCCTTTGGAGAGTGTGGGAGGACTGGCGGTGGCAGACAGAAACAACAATAATAATACAAAAATTAAGGAATAGTACTTTCGACATTTCAAACGCACTTTAAAATCACAGATTTTTCTAGAAACATGGAATGTCCAGATCTAGAAGTTCCTCAAAGCATTATCTCACATTAGAGATGAAGAAATCAGGAAGATTTTTTTTTTAAAAAGGAAGCCAAGGTCACAGCAATTCAATGACAAAGCTCAGACCTTCCCTTCCCTCTGTCATACTACCCGAAGACTGCTTTTCTAAGCCTCCAGAAGAGGAGGAAAGAACAGCATGAATTTCTCTTGATCTAACTTGATCATGTAGCTATGTCAAATATCCTCAAAACAGCTCAGTGATCCTTGGTTGGTAATTCCTCTCCTTATCTGCACAAGACTGACTCTTGGAAAGATAGGAAGAATGAAGGAGGAATCCTGGATCCTGTAGCTGGCCATCACCAAACACTGGTCAGGAGCTCTTTAGCTCTGGGCTCCAAGACCAAAAATACTGAGACGGACAAATTAGGGCTAAGGAAAGGATGTGGGGATGGAGCTTGGCTAAAGCAAATGTCATTTCTCTCATTTACACAACTAATATTCCCAAGTCTTGGGAATACTTTATTCTCTGTTCCAAAAACATGATTCTGCAAACAGAAGTCAACATTCAAGGTAATTTTACAAGACATCCCCTTACCCTCCCTTTCATCCCACCATAACCCTCCCCCACCCCCCAAATACAGACACCACAGAACATCTGAAACAGAGACCCAGTGCCCTCTGTCTCATTCAGCCTTACTTCTTCTGAAGTAACTGGCAACCCCCTAGAGTCACCTGGGGCGGAGGAAGCAAAGGTGGCAGAAGGGACTCAGGTGTTCTGTCTTCCCTCCCAAGCTTACTCCCTTGGGAAAACATACCCAATACAGGAGGAGGGGACTCAGGAGGCATTGGGGGCAGAGGAAGAGAAATCATTAACAGTTACAATGTCTGAATGTCTTTCCATCTGTGCCCAGTGAACCTTTTGCTGGGATTAGAAGACTCACTTCCCACTCCCTCAAAAAGCCTGTCCCATCAGAGCATTCCTCCTAATATTGTCTGAGAGTGAGAGGTAGGATCCCCTTAGGGATCCTTATTAGTAGGGAGAGTGGCTCTTAAAGATGAGGGATGGGGGGGGGATTCCTCCATTAATTAAATTCTCATGGGTTATTCCTCCCACTTCACTCTACTGACCTTCAAGGACTAGGTGCTGAAAATTCTCAACTACAAGGATGGGTGTTTGTTCTAATCCAAATTCATCTGCAGTGTTTCCACTCAGGCTGTTGGAAATGCCCTCTGACTGCAAACTTCCCTGAGCTCTTCCAACTTTGTATTTTCTCTGAAAATATCCACCATGTCATGTCTGTCTCTTCTTGAGTACAGAGGACAAGGACTAAAGCTCTAGGTGCCTCTACATCACTTGATCCCTAGAGATATTTTACTCTAGATCTTTGCCGGAGGCTTCCCCAACCCACTCCCCTAAGAACCCTGGAACTCAGTGTCTACCCACAACTCAGTCTCCTGGGAGGCTTAGTGACCTAGAACCCATCCCTTTCAATTTCATGTTTAAGGTTACTCAATAGCTCCCAGTCCCAAACTTTCTTCCCTTTCCTTCTCCCTCGACTTTACTCTGATCATATCCCACAACTCTGCTTACACTCTCCCTTCCTGCCTGAAAATCCAGTCTCTTTCCCACCCTATGCCCCCTAGGACTCCTCTTCCTCTGGCAGTACAATCCTCTTCAACCCTTGGTGGAGGGAGGGAAGGTCCCTGAAGGTCCTCCCCTCTGCCCACCCAGGGCATCACCCAGAAGGATAGTAGGGGGCATCACTATGGTAGTTGTAGTCTGGGCACACCTTCTGGACCAGCCGGTAGTCTGTGCTGTAGAAGGCGATATAGATACAGATGACCTTGAAGGGCTTGGAGCAGTTCCAGGTAGCTGAGCTCTGTGTGTGGTCCCGGGAGCAGGTTTTGGCAGGGTCATGAGTGCAGAGTGAGGTCCGCCGGCCTCGATCCACCTTCTCCCACTCCACCCGGCAATTGAAACTCTTGGATGCTTTGGCTTCAATGAAGATCTGCTGCTCTTGGTGGAACTCCACAGCCTTGCTGGGGGGCACTAAGCTAACTGAGATATTTCCTTGGCCAGTGGCATTATGCTGGAAGTGGACACTGAAGGTACCATTGCCATGGTCCACAATCTTCCCTGTGACCAGTAGATTCAGTGCCACTGTCTTGATGTTGGAATAGAAGTCACCCCAGCCAAAAATTTTTTTCAGCTTGGCAGGAGATGTGGCGCTACGGTGGGTATGGGCAGGGGGCTGTCCTGGATCCCCCCATGACTCCCCTGGTGGGGCCAACAGCCCAAGGAGTGTGGAGCTGGTCATCTGACGAGACTTGGGGGAGAGATGTGTCCGTTTCCGAGGCACCCGGGACCGAGGTTGTCCCTCAGCATCATCATGTTCAGGGTCATCAGAGCCATGGGGGGAGTCATCTTGACCACAGATGACCTGTGGAGTTGGGAGGAGAGAAAGGTGAGAGTCCTGTCCATAGCACACCTAAGTGGCCAAGTTCTTCCTAACTCCTCCTCTTCCTCATTACTGACATGATTTCTGGTTCATTTCGTCCCTCTCTTCCTCAAAGACACAGCTCAGGTGCCAGTCTTCTACATGAAACCTTTCTTTGGATCCCCAAAAACTAGTGTCCTCCCCTTCTGAGCTACCTTGTATTTAACTACTTCACATATATTAGTTTTGGTTTTAGGCTTTGTGTATATTATAGACATTTTATCCTCTCTATATACTTTATATGTGCTTGTTGTCTCCCCCATTAGATTGTAAGTGTCCTGAAAGTAAGGTTTGTTTCATTCTTTGTACTTGTATCCCCATCGCCTAGCACATTACCAGGTTCACAGTAGCTACAATAAATGCTTGTTGATTGATTGATCAATCAGAGGAGGACCCCCTCCTCCCTCCCACTTTAAACTCCTCATATGTAGAACATCCACCCTGAGCTGAATGTTGCTTGATTCTTGTTCTCTTCTCCCTCCTCAAATCCCCAATTCCCTACTCCTCTGTGGTACAGAGACCATGGAACTTGGAGTAAGGAGAGATCTGGGTTTGAATTCCAACTAGGACACTTATTAATTAATTATAATTAGGACACTTATAATTAATATGTGACCAGAAACAAATCACTAAGCTTGCTTCTCCATCAATAAAACAGAAATAATAATAATACTTACATTATCAAACTCAAGAGTTTATTGCAAGAAAGTGCTTTGTAAATCTTAAGGCAGTATATATGAGGTTTTGCCACCATTATCATTGTCATCATCATTATTTTGCCTTCAATTTATACTCTTCTTCCTGAAATCTTACTAACTTAGAAGTAGTACAGCCCCAGCTTGAAAGAACATATTCAATCTGTATCAGGAGATCCTATTTGGAAACTTATGCCCAGACATACAAAAGGTGGACAGTGGAATATCAACATGGACCAAATCACAAAGAGCTTGTATCTATGACTGGGATGTATGTGTATGTGTTTTTATATGTATATACATGTCTCTGTGTATGTATATATGTATATATACATGTATAAATAAAACTATTTACATACATACAAGATATACACATAGTCTATATAGAGAGATATTTATATCTGTATATGAAGAGAGAGAGTGGAGAGAGGAGAGAGGAGAGAGAGAGAGAGACAGAGAGAGACAAAGAAAGAGAGAGAGAGAGGGAGGGAGGGAGAGAGGGAGAGAGAGAGAGAGAGAGAGAGAGAGAGAGAGAGAGAGAGAGAGAGAGAGAGAGAGAGAGAGATTTACCAAGAGAGAGCTGAGCTAGAGAATGCCAATTTTCCTTCTTCCTGGACTAATCTTTCTGGAGGAGAGAGGGAGGGGGAGGGAAAGGGTGCTGCTAGGAGAGGATGTCCAAGCATATGGACAACCTGAGGGAATCTAACCCATGCACGGTAGCCTGAAGGTAACACAGTATGTGTGCAGGGGTATTTTTGTAAGTGTGTCTCTGTTGGGCTTGCATGTGTGTTTCCGAATGTTGACTTAGGTCCACTGTATGGCATATGGGAAATGCTGGACAGCTCCCTGACTCCAATTTGGAAAAGGGCCAGCAACGAAAAGGTTATTTAGTGATAAGGGGACAGATGTCCTTACCTTTCTGAAGAGCGCTACTGATCCCTTTGAAATACCTTTCCTTCTTCCTGCCAGTATCAGAGACTGTGTATCTGTCTCCATATTATTAGCACAGTGCCTGGCACATACTAGTGCCTGGCACATACTAGGTCCTTAACAAATGTTTACTGATTGACTGGCCTCCCCCTGCCAGGTGAGCGACCTGGATCTGAGGATAAGGGAGGAGGGGACATGGGTCCTGGAGAGAGGCTAAGTGTTAGGAGACCCAGAAATGTAGAGCTGAGGATGGAGATGTGTGGAGTAGAGATGAAGGCCACAGGTGGCTGGCTGGCTGAGAGGAGAGGGCTGTTTTATGGAGGGTGGGGGAGGGGTGGGATTGATTGAGGTGGCACAGGGCCAGAAGTGTGCACTTGGAGATCGGGCTTCCACATCAGATTTAAGAGTGGTGTGGAGGTGGTGGGAAAGAAAAGGTGACATTGGCGGGGGACGGGGGGGGGGTGTCAGGTAGGGTCTGGGGAACAAGTGTAAGAAAAGACTCCCCTTGCCCTGCCAGGCGGTTGGGTCAGGAACACAGAAGTGGCGGTTGGGAGAAGCCCAGGAGTTTGGGGTGGGGGACCGGTTTCCGTGGCGATGGGCGGAGAGCAGGGAAAAGGGAACAGGGAATCAGGGAGCTCCGCTCAGCTGCCGAGAGAGCCCGGGGCGGGGAGCCGGCTGCCAGGGTCCTGTGGGGCTTGGGCTGCGCGCAGCCGAGAGAAGAGAGGAAAACAACAGGCGGAGAGGAAGGGAGGGAGCGAAGGAGAGAGAGAGACAGGGAGGTGGGGGCCGGACCCTCTTTAGATATGACTCCGCGCTGGGGACCCCAGAGTCTGGGGGGAGTGGTAGAGGGGACGGCCCTCCATCCGGAATCAAATTAACGAGTTCTTCTCTCCCACGCATCTACAGTTATTCCCGGAGGGCTAAAATCAGTTGTGCGGTGAGGGGTAGAGGGGAGAGGACACAGGCTAACACCCTTTGGTCTGTCCCGTAAGAGAAGGCCCCATAACCCTTTAGGATTTGTCTCCAGCCCTCCCCCTTCTATTCCTCACTCCTCTCCCTCACCCGGGAATAACTGTGGGAGGGACGTGTCACCCAACCCTCCGGGTCCGTTAACCCTTTCTTATACAATTCTTTGCCCCAGCCCCAAGACTCTTTCTCTTCTCGTCCAGCCTCGGGAAGTTGGGAGGTGGGGGTGGGAGAGAAAGTTTCGGTCCTCGGAAGCTTCCCGCGTCGTTCCCCCACTCCCTCACGCCTAGGGATCCAGGGCCCTCTCCGCCCAGTTCCCCGCGGGCTACTCACCAGATAAAGACTGCCCTGCACCAGGAACACGAAGCAGCAGCGAGTGAGCTGCATCTTCCTTTCCCCCTTTCCTCTTGGGGTACCACCCTGCCCCCTTCACCTGCCCCTCTCTTTTGGGCTCACAGTTCCATTCTCAGGCTCCCCGCGGGAAGCGCCCCTCCCACTTCCAGCTGTCTACACTGGGCCCCGCCCCCTGCCTTAATCCAGCTGTGGGGCCGCCCTCTCCCTCTCTTGCAGCTGTTCGAGGTGCTAGCCCACCACCCCACCCCTAAGTCCCAGCTGTGCTTTCTGAGCTCCTTTCTGAATCCAGCTGCGCGACCGCTCCTTGGTTCCAGATGTGCGTCCTGCGCGCCTCTCGGCTCCAGTGGCAGTGGCGCCGCCGCCCTTGGGCCCCCCTCCTTTCTTCCAGATGTGCGTTGGACTGGCTTGCACCCGCTCTTCCCTGCAGCCCTAATTCCAGAGGTGAACCTACCCCTACCCTGGCAGCCCACCCCCCCGCCCAAGGTCTGGCGCGCCCCCTGGCGTACGTGCCCCCCTTGCTGTCTGCCTACTCCTACCGGAGCCCTCCCGTTCTGCTCCGGGCTATAGCGCGGGCCCAGACTGGAGCGCTCCCGCCGCCCAGCCGGCTCCCTCTCTCCTTGTCCCTCCCTCTCTCCCTCCCACCGGCAGCGGCGGCGGCAGCAGGTACAGTGAGTCGAGCCGGCACCTCCGGAGTTAACTCCTCCCCTGCCGGCCCATAGGCCAGGGGACCCAGGATACCCTCTCCTCCCAGCCAAGAGCCAGGATTTGGGGCTAACACCTCCTGGACAGGGCCAAAGTGGACTGGTGACCTTACTCATTCAGTCCCCCTGGATCTGGGTTCTCTAGGAATACATCCGATCCAGAAATCCATCTCCACCCTCATTCTTTCCTGTCCATCTCTAGAAGAGGCATCGTGGATTAGACTGCTTTAGGGAGACCTGAGTTCAAATTATTATGGGACAAATACTGGCTGTGTGACCCTGGGTCAGAGATGTCAAACCTACCACCCGGTGAGACCCACTCCCCTCCTAAGTGCCTCCCCACTAGATTGAGAAATATTTAACAAAATATAATTTCAGTAAAACATGAATAATATTAACATTTATTTTCCTGTATCAATAAGTGACTCTCTGGGATTCTTATGTATGGTTTGGTGGTTTTCATTTCTATTTGAGTTGGACACAGATTGGTCTAGGCAACTCTAAAATGCTGTGCTGACCTGTATTGGCAGAGGGACTTTGCTCACCCAGGAGTCCCTGTACCAAAGAAGTCAAGTCCTTAACTCCAAAGAGAAGGGTGAGATATGGAAGGGAAGGGTGGTCCTGCTGCTGAAGGAGGCTTCCTTAAACCCATCATATATGGAAGGACCATCATCCTGTAGCTGAACAGGGCCTCCTCAATGACATCAAAAGTGTCTCACCATTAAAAACTCCTCAGAAAGGAAAGATGCTTACTTTCCCCACTCTGGATTCTTTTCAGGATTCTTTGTCTTCTGGAAGTCTACACTGTCTCTCCTGCAGCCCCTTTGGTCAGTTTTTCTCTCCTTTGGGCACAGTTTTCCCTCTGACTTAGAGATAGTCACTTCATTTCTCCTCAGTCTTCTCAACCACCTCCAGATGGGGACCTTTACTATCTTTTCTGGCCCTCTCTGGCCTGTGTTCTCATCCAACCCCTTTCTAAACATTTCTCCAAGACCAAGGCAGAGGACAAGACCCTAATCCTTGGGTGTAGGTAATCTCTCCTGTCCGTCTCATTACCTTCGAAAGGGCTTTGCATATAGTTCAACTCAAGTGTATTGACTGAATTGTGGCTGATAGGTCAGAACTGATACCCCCAAGTTTCTTGGGGGTGTGGCTGTCTGAGGGACGGGGATGGGATGGGACTGGAGGCTGGACAGCTCCTTTTTCTTCATCCTTTTACTGCTTCTTGCTCCCTATGGCTCAATGACCCAAGCTAGGAAGTCAGGATCCCCGGAATTTTCAGCAGTTTCAGTAGAGTTGCTTCCCAGAAGTCCTCCAAAAGCAAATTAAAATGAGGGCAATGTAAGTACTTTAATATCCACCCAAATAAGGGCTAAAAGCCTTTACCTCATATACTTACTAGCTTCATGACTCTGGGCAAGTCATTTAACCTCTGTGCCTCAGTTTCCTCATCTGTAAAATGAAGAAGTTGGACACAATGACCTCAGAGGTCCCTTTCAGCTTTCTGTCTATGATCCTGTGATGGATCCTTGACTAGGCAATACCTTCACTTAATCCTTACTAGTTTACTTTGAGGGAAACTTGCATCATGGTGGGGAGTGGGGAGGGGAGTGGAAGGCTCCTGTAATATTGTTGGAATTGTGGAAGGTAGGAGATATTGCCATCTAACGTCTGAGGTCTGATGTAAGTCTCAACATTTAAGTCCATCTCCCCAGATGGAGAAGGGGGCCCCTCCTTAGGAGAGATTAGAAAGCCCTTTCTCAATGCTTGGCCTGTGGGTTCTATGCTTTGTGATTGTCCAAGGCCAAGGTTTTATCACAGGATGGCTTCCCCCTGCTCCAGCCCCCAGCCACCTCCCCCACCATCTGTCAGTCTGTGTGTGCACAGGGAATGCAGATGAATCTTAATATCAGCTTGAGCTAGTGTAATGAGGAAGACAAACAAAAAAGTGTTTTAGGATGCTCTGCCAAGCCCCATTTAAAAAAAATTATTATTATTACACCACAGCCTTGGATGATCAGGACCACAGGTCCCTGGAGACAAATGCTGGGCTGGGTGGAGAGCTGGAGATATAGATTTAAACAGAGACCCTCCAAAAGCTTTAAGAAGAAACCAAAGACATTGCAGACAAAGGTGGCATTTGAGGATGTCTGAGAGGAAGCTGCATTTGGGGCAGCTGATAGAAGCAACTCAGCAGGGTTGCAGTTGTGCCTAACAGAGGGTCATTTCTGAGGCCAGACAGGGAGAGAGAAGCTTTGCTCACTCCCTGCCTCACCCAAGCGATTTCCTCCTTCCCAGAGTAGGGCAAAGAGTTCTACATTTGGAATCAAAAGACCAGGGTTCAAGCCCCAGCTCTGCTATTCCCTAGATGTGTAACCTTAGGCAAATTGCTTCCATTCTCTGAGTCACAGCGCTGCTCTCCTGTAAAAACGATCTCTTCTCCTTTCCATGAACAAACACCCATCTCTTGGTTTACTGACTCCTCCCTCTCTGTCTCTCTCTGTGTTTGTTTCTCTCTCTCTGTCTGTCTCTCTCTGTCTCTCTCCCTCTCTCTCTCTCAACACACACACACACATTCACACACACACTCACACACATTCACACACATTCATATACACACGTTCATACATATACATTCACACTAACACACATTCACACACATTCATACACCCCTCTCTCAATTTCACAACATCCTCTTCTCCCAAAGAACTCTCTTTGTAATAAGAATAGTAGTCATAGCTGGTATTTACATAGTACTTTAAGGTTTGTAAAACTTTCCCCCCCAGCTGTGTGACCCTAGGCAAGTCACTTAACCTTGTTTGCCTCAGTTTCCTCATCTGTAAAATGAGCTGGAGAATGAAATGGCAAGCCACTACAGTATCTTTGCCAGGAAAACCCCAAACGGGGTCACGAAGAGTCAGACATAGCTGAACAACAACAAAAAGCATGTTTTATATATATTATCTCATCTGATCCTCACAACAATCCTCTTATGTAGGTGTTATTATTATCCCCATTTTGCAGTAGAGGAAACTGATGCTGAAAAAGATTTTCAGAGTCACACAGTCAGTAAGTGTGTCTGAGGCAGAATTTGAACTCAGGTCTTCCTGTCTCCAAGCCCAGCATTCTACCCACGGTGCTGTCCAAGTAAGGACCAATATATTGACCGGGTCTAAGGATGTATGCCGCATTCTTCACCTGTAGTTCACCACCTCTCCTCTTTGATGAGAAGAAGGAAGCATTTTTCACCGAATCCTTTGGTAGTAAGCTCCTCCTTCCCTACCTCCATGAAGCTTTAAGACCCAGCTCACTCCACCTCCTGACATCTACCTCTTGCTTTAGGTCCCCTCAGCACTGTGGATATAGGTTGGTTGGACCCTTGCTTCACAATCTAGCCCCAACTTATCTTTCCTGACTTTATCACACATCTTTACCAATCCTACCTTCCAATCAGGTTTCTGGGAAGGAGGGAAAGGAAAAGAGCACAGAAAAGGATAGGACTCTGAGGAAGAATTCTGGGAAGACCCACCCAGAAGTAAGGGAGAAATTTTGCTTTTTGCTTATAATAATAGCTCGTTGTTGAATAATTTTTCAGTTGTGTCTGATTTCAGCTCTGGTTTCTATTTTATTTTCCCTTTTTCTGAAACTGCAGACACTTGAGGTTTGAAGAAGTCTCAAGGGGTGGCTAGGTGGTACAGTGAATAGAGCACCAGCCCTAGAGTCAGGAGGATCTGAGTTCAAATCTGGCCTCAGACACTTAACACAGTTACTAGCTGTGTGACCTTGGGCAAGTTACTTAACCCCAACTGCCCTTCTAGAAAATTTTTTTTAAAAGCTAAGAAAAAAATCACACTCAAAAAAGAAGTCTTGAAAAACCATCTTATATCCCTACACATAGACCTTGCTGCAGATATGAGACTCCATATGAAAAGCTCCCAGGAAAGGGGATGCAAAGGTTGTCCATCCTAGTGTTTCTCCAGTGCCTCCCTATCAGGAAATGTTGCTACCCATCCAGACTCAAGCTATCCTTCAGCAATTTTGCTGAATCATAGATAAGAAGGTTATAGTCTCATAAATTTCAAGCTAGAAAGTCATAAAACCTTAGAGATCATCTAGGTCAAGGACCCTTTTTCTGCTACAGACCCCATTGGCACTCTGGGGAAGTCTGTGAACCCCCTCTCAGATTAATGCTTTTAAGTGCATTAAATAAAATCTCTAGAATTACAAAGATAACTGATTATATTAAAATAAAGATGTAATTATTTTCACCATCCAAGTTTGTGAATCTACTGAAATCTATCCATGGAATCCATAGGCCCCAGGTTAAGGACCAATGATCTAATATTATTCCATGATTTTTTTTCAATACATGAGAAAACTCAGACCCAAAGAGATTAGTGACTTGTCCAAGGTCATGCAGGTAGGAAGTGACAGAGACAGGTGTCAAAGCGGGATGCTGAGAATTCATTTCTAGTGTTCCTTCCTCTGGACCATGGAAAACAGACATGCAGTTCCCACTAGGCCCATAACTGAAGCCTTCTGGGTCTGTCCTAGCTTTCCCTCTGATGGAATTCACAGGGTCACCAGTTGGGAATAGAGCTTTGGTAGAAGTTTTAGAATAACGGGCTAAAATCCCACCTCAATTCATTTATGTTCATTCTTTGCCCTAACCCCGAGCTGTTCCCAAGACAGATTCTCTTGATTTTGAATCACTTGGTTTTTACATTGGCAAAACAAAACAAAAAGGCAATTAAAAAAAGATATAACAAACAATTGCAATTATGTAATTAATCATTCTTGTTTTAAGAGGAAATGGGTGTTTGGAGTCTTCCTGGACCAACTTGTTATTCACTTTATTCAACATCTGGGCAGCAACTGCCCCCCCCCCCAATTCCATTAAAGAGACTTCGGATGAGAAAGAAAAGGAAGGAGGTATAGGAAGCCCAGAGAAGAGAAAACAGGGTTTAGGAGCCTTGCATATCTCATATTCAAGGTCTGGATTCCCCCAGCTCTGATTTTATGGGGTAGCACAATAAATGTAAATGCATAACCCAGTGAAACAAATGGAATCCTAGCAGCAGGTCACAGGAACCAGGAGAGCTGGGGCCGGCGTGGAGCACCCATATTCAGAACATAGATTTCTGACATTCAGCCCCATGCTTCTCTGGCAAGCCCAGGTTGGCGCCACCCAGTCCAACAGGGGACCTGCACTGTCTGTTTGTATTTGGCACCAGGTTCCCCCAGGGGGCGGTGGAGAGTCATTGTCAGGGCTGGTGAAATGTTACATCACCGTTTGGGAGGGGGGGTAGGTGGTAAAGTGAGGCCAGATCGCCACCTGGTGGACAATTAGGGATCCCTCACTCAGGACCCAGCAACCTCCTGTGACCAGAATGCAGATATGAACCAGGCAAGAGTCCCAGGACCCTCCAGAGAATTTCTAGTCTCTGTCTATCCTCCCATCCCTCCCTCCCTCCCTCACTCCTTCCCTCTCTCCTTTTCTCCCTTCCTCCCTTTCTTTCTCCGTCCCTCCATTCTTCCATCCATCCATCCATCCCTCCATCCGTCCCTTCATCCATCTATCCCTTCATCCCTCCATCCCTCCATCCATTCATTATTTACTGAACTCACGAAAGCACTTTCAGCACTGTGGGGGATGTAAAGATTTTGTTCTGTCCCCTCAGGTGACTGTTCCAGGTCTTTGGGTCTTCTTGGAAGAAGAGACACATACACTAGTAGATTCTTAAGAATAGTAACGTTTATGTTAAGGACTTAATGAAGAAGCACTGTGATAGTTGCCATTTCTAGAGGACTTTAAGGTTTAAAAAAATTATTTAGCTACATGATCTCATTTAGAACCCCTCCCCCAAGTCCTGTGAGACAGGAGGTACAAATACTATCAGTCCCCTTTTACAAATGAATAAACTGAGGCTCAGAGATGAGATAACTTGCCCTAGGTCAAAGTCTGGTCAAGTCAATTCAATCCAACAAGCATTTATTGAATGCCTACTAAGTGCAAAGCATTCTGTTGTACATCGGGGACACAAAATGGAAAAAAAAAGTCTCAAAGCAGCTAAATGGCACAGTGAATAGAGCACTGGCCCTGGAATCAGGAGGGCCTGAGTTCTAATACAACCTCAGACACTTGATACTTACTAGCCTTGTAACCTTGGACAAGTCACGTAACCTCCATTGCTTTACCAACCTCAGGTTCTGCTTTTAAGGAGCTTATTTTTTTTGGTTTATTTACTTTTAGTTTACAACATTCAGTTCCACAGTCCCTTGAGTTTCAGTTTTTCTCCCCTACCCTCCCTCCCCCATCATGGTGGCATGCACACAGATACAGGATCTACAAATATCTTCCCATTAATTATTAGTCAGGTTGCAAAGAAGGATTGTAACTGATGGAATGATCAGTGGGAAAGAGGAAACAAAACAAAACAAGAAAAAGAAACAGCAAGTAGTTTGTTTCAATCTGCACTGACTCCGCATCTCCTTCTCTGGATATGGATATCTCCTTCAAACACGAGTCTTTTGGAGTTGTCCTATAACCCTGCATTGCTGAGAGGAACCCAGTCTATCAAAGCTGGTCATCACACACACGTTGTGTCTGTGATTGTGTACAAATTTCTCCTGGTTCTGCTCTTCTCTCTCAGCATCAGTTTATATAAGCCTCTCCAGGTTACTATAAAGTCCGTCTGCTCCTCATTTCTTATAGCACAATAGTATTCCATTACATTCATGTACCACAACTTGTTCAGCTATTCCCCAATTGATGGGCATCCCCTTGTTTTCCAATTTTTTGCTACCACCACAATATTTGCTATAAATATTTTTGTACATATGGGTCCTCTTCCCACTTCTCTGATCTATTTGGACTATAACCCTAGAAGTGATATTGCTGGGTCAAAGGGTATGCACTTATTTATAGCCCTTTGGGCATAGTTCCAGATTGCTCTCCAGAATGGCTGGATCAGTTCTCAGCTCCACCAACAATGCGTTAGTGTTCTGATTTTTCCACATCCTTTCCAGCATTTATCTTTTTGCTGTTTTGTCATCTTAGCCAATCTGACTGGTAAGATGTGGTACCTCAGAGTTGTTTTGATTTGCATTTCACGAATCACTAGTGATTTGGAACATTTTTTTCATATGCTTATAGATATCTTTAATTTCATCTTCTGAAAACTGCCTGTTCATATCCTTTGGCCATTTATCAATTGGGGAGTGGCTTGCATTCTTATAGATTTGACACAATTCTTCGTATATTTTAGAAACGTATATTTTATCAGAGACACTGGTTGTGTAAAAATTCTTTCCCATTTTCCCACTTCCCTCTTAATCTCGGTAACATTGGCTTTGTTTGTACAGAAGCTTTTCAATTTAATATAATCAAAGTTATCCATTTTGTATTTTGTAACAAGGAGCTTACTTTCTAGACAGAGAGGAGGGAAAAGAGGTAACGGTATGTTCACAAGTAAATATGATAAAAGGTAGAATGTTGTGGGGACAAAGGAAAAATCTAGACTTCTTCACTGCACCCACTGTGCTACCTCCAGAGAAGATAAGGGTTAAATTGGAGGAGGGTAAGGGGCTCAGAGAGTGGTGAGGAGTAACTGCATGAGGAGGGTAGTATGGCGGTGGAATCAATGGAATCTGTTGTTTTGCAGCTGTTTCTGATTATGTGTGACCCCATTTGGGGTTTTCTTGGCCAAGATATATACTGGAGTGGTTTTGCCATTTCCTTCTCTAGATCATTTTGCAGATGAGGACACTGAGGCCAAGAAGGTGAAGTGACTAACCCAGGGTCACACAGGTAGCAAGTATCTGAGGTCACATTTGAACTCAGGAATGTGAATCCTCCTTGACCCCAGGCCTGGTGCTCTGTGCACTATGGCGCCACCTAGCTGCCCAATGGGATTTGGCATAAAAGCCTAATATATGAGGGAAAGGGAGCAGTCTAAGATGACTGAGGTTTTGAGCCCCGAATCGATCGATTAAATAATAAGCATGTATTAAGCATTTACTAACTGCTCCATACTGTGCTATACCCTGGAGATTCAGAGCCCAAAGGGAGAAAACCCCTGTCCTCAATGAGTTTACATTCTGCTGAAATATAATGTGTTCGCAGAGAAGTAAATACAGAAATATCTTTCAAAAGTCAGTGTTTTGGAGGGTGGCACTAACAAGTGAGGAGATCAGGAAAGGGCTTTTAAAAGAAGGGAGCCTTCGAGGCAGGAAAGGAACAAGCATTTATTAAACCCTATTATGTGCCAGGCATGGGGCAAAGCACTTCATAAACATTACCTCCTTTGATCCTTACAACAACTCTGGGATCCTTACAATAACTGCTGCTATTCATGTCCATTTTACAACTGGGAAGACTGAGGTAGAGATTAAGTGACTCGTCCAGGGTCACACAGCTAGTGTCTGAGGCTTGATTTGAATTCAAGTCTTCCTGAGCCCAGGCCTTATGCTCTGTCCACTGTAGCACCTGACTGAGGTTGCTAAGGGTTCCAAGAAGTAGAGGTGAACGAATAGGGAACAGGTGACAGCAAAGGCATGGGGGCAGAGGATGAGATGTTATGTATGGGGAACTACAAGGAGACCAATTTGGCCACAGCACAGTATGCATGAGGGAGAGTAATGTTTAATCAGTCTGGAAAGATGGGCTGGAGCCAAATTGTAAAGGACTTTAAATGTCAAATAGAGGAGTTTGCATTTTAAGGGGAAGTCACTGATTTTTTTTTAACGCAGAATAGGGATGTGGCCTGACCTGAGTTTTAGGAATATTAATTTGGAAACTATAGGGAGGATGCATTGGAAAGGGCAGAGACTGGAAGCAGAGAGACCAATTAGGAGGCTGTTGCAATATTCCAGGCAAGAGATGATTAGGGGCTGGCCTGGGGTGATTGTGATATGAGTAGAGAGAAGGGAGCGGATGCTGGAGATCTCAAGGAGATGAATTTGACAATCCTCAGCAACCTCTTCAATATGGTGCGTGTATGAGTGAAGAGTCAAGGACAGAAATAGAGAAGGTAGAAGTTTTATTTCATATATATTGAGTTTAAAATACATTTAAGATGGTGCAGTATGGGTGAGCATTGGGCTGGGAATTGGGAAGACTCATTTTCCTGAGTTCAAATATGGCCTCAGACTCTTACTAGCTGTGTGACCCTGGGCAAGACACTTAATCCCCACTTGCCTCAGTTTCCTCATCTGTAAAATGAGCTAGAGAAGGAAATGGCAAACCACTCCAGTATCTTAGCCAAGAAACCCCACAAAGGGTCACAGAGAGTTGGACATGACTGAACAATAGTAACCACAATGGGATATTCAAGCGTTGATCTCAGGAAGACAGATGGACATGTGGAACTGGACATCAGGGAGGGTCGAAGGCTGGCTGGAAATGTAGATCAGGGAGTCATCCGCGTGGAGGGAGTAGATAAAGCCATGGAAACCGATGAGATCATGGAAAGAGGAAGTGTAGAGCAGGAGCAGAGAAAGAGTATAGAGGACATTTGGGGTGGGAGGCACTGATATGAGCAAAGCTAAAGATGAAGCAAGGATTAGACAAGAGGAGCACAGCCAAGGTCGGAAGCAGTGGAGACAGCAGAGAGCCTTTCTGTCAGGGAGTTGTAGGGGATAAGACGGAAAAAGTAATCTAGGGTCACACTCTGAAAGGCCTTGAATGACAGGAGTAACAATCTCAACTTCATCCGGTAGATTATGGGGAGGGATGGAAAGGATTTTAGAGTGTTGGATTTGCGTGTGTTTTAAATTTGATTTTTGAATTTAAAAAAATGATCTCCCTTCTACCTTTATGAATAAATAGGGTCAGAGGTAGGGAGATCAGTTCAGGAGCTACTGCAATAATACAGCTGTGAAAATAGATGGGCGTGACTTAGAATGGAAGGGACAGAATTAAAACCATCGCGAAGGAAGAACTGTCAGGACCCGGTTACCGAAGGGAGGGGCTGAAGGAGAGGTAGGAGGGAGAAATGACTCAGGTTTCAAGCAGGACTGACTGGGAGAATGTGGTAGCAGCGGCAGAGACGGGCAAGTCTGGGGGAAGAGCACGTTTTGGAAGAAAATGATGTATTCAATTTGGAAAATTTGGAGTTTGGGGTACCTGAAGGACGTTTAGGTGAAAAAACCTACCCAGCATTTGGAGAGGGAGTCTGGAGCTCAGGGGAAAGACTGGAGCAGGGCAGGTAGTGCTGGGAATGATGGATTAGAAAGAGGGCCAGATGCAACTGGGAAATAAGGTGTATAGGCAGTAGCCAACAGTTCAAGGAATGAGGAAAAGCCTCCAATATGGAATTGAATTGATAGAAGCTAGAGATTCTAAGAGGCAGAGGCGAGGAGGGAGAGCATTCCAGTAGGTGTATAGGCACCCTATGAGAAAGTAAGGGGTAAGTAGATGGGGGGGGTGTGATAGAAGGGAGGGCAGACTGGGGGAAGGGATAATCAGAATTGGGGTGGGAGGAGGGGAGAGATGGGGAGAAAATTTGGAACTCTTGTGGAAATGAATGTTGAAAACCAAAAATAAATAAATTAATTTATTATTTAAAATGTATTAATTAATTTATTAATTTAATTAAATTAATTAATTAATAAAAAGAAAGAAGCTAGGGAACCTGGGTTTGAATTCTAGCTCCAGCTACGCGATCCATTTTGTCTCTATGAGCTTTGATTTTTTCATCTTTAAAATTCATTGAAATTTATCAAGAATATATTGAGTTGAGGTGGGTAGGTGGCACAGTGAATAGAGCACCAGCCCCTGGAGTCAGGAGGACTTGAGTTCAAATCTGACCTCAGACACTTAACACAAAAAACTAGCTGTGTGACCTTGGGCAAGTCACTTAACCCCAATTTCCCTACCTTCCCCCCTCCAAAAAGCCAAAAAAACCCAGAATATATTGAGTCTCTACTATATGCTATGTACTATTATAATCTATCAGGGGTGGGAAACCTGTGGCCTTCTAGATCCTTAAGTGCTGCCTTTTGACTGAATCTAAATTTGGATTTGAACAGAATTTGGATTCAGTCAAAAGGCCACACTCAAGGTTCTAGAAGGCCACATGTGACCCAAAGGCCTGAGGTTCCCCACCCTGGTCTAGATGTAGGAAGCAGAAATACAAAATGGAAATCCTCTCAAGGAGCTCATATTCGATTGGGGGAAAATTATATATAATCAAAATGTATATAGGCAGCATCCCCAACTGGGGCCTCAATTGAACTAACAAGTTATGGTCTCCAGAGAGTGCCTAAGGGCTCTCTTCCAGAATTCTAGGAGTAATCTTGAATGGCTGTTTTCTAATAATAACACTTGAAAGCCCCCACGGGTGTGCTCTCCATTAGCAATTAGCCAGACAGTTTTTTTTAAAAAGGTGTTTACTAAATAGACATCGTAAAAATAATGGTACAAAACAATCTCCAACTCGCCCCCAACCCAACCAACCTGAGGCATATTCTCTCACCTGCATCATAGTGTTTATTGGGGGTGGGGAATAATGAGTGGGTTTTTTTGGAGTTCATTGCAGGCACTTCTCTCTGTCACAAGGAGTCCTGCTCTCTGAAGCTGCTTAGTGTCCTCAGATGACTGAGAATTTCATGTTGGTCTGCAGTTCCTTTCTCTGATGTTGCCCATTACTGCTCTGGTGGCTACTGCTCCAATTGCTGTTCAATTCTTACTGCCAGAGAGACGTCTAATGGAACTTCTCCTCCAGTCTCTCAAACTCCCAATGTTTCCTGGACATTTCTATTTTTGAATACTCACTGGTCTAAGATAAGAGAAGCACAGACACAGATGTAGAGGCAGCCATGGGCTCACAACAGCCACCGTAGCTGGGTGGGAGATGAGGAAGGTTACCCTTCTCCACCCAAGTCTCTAAGCCACAAAGGAAAGAGATTGATGTAAGGGCAGGTTGCTCCTTTGGGATTTCCACTCAGTTCTGTTTAGCAACCCCTGAGTCATAAGTTCCTCTGACTCCACAGTCAATTAGGAGACTTTTATCTATCATATGGTACAAGCCTTTTAGTTCCGCGTGGCTAGAAAACAACCATAGCCTCCAAAGTTTCTGTGTTGTTGCTTAGGCTGGAACCAATTAGAAAATCTCTGTACCTGTTTCAAAAATTAGCTCCCAGAGGTCATCCCACCCATGCTACTTACAGAATAATGACAAGGTCATTCCGGGGTGAGGAGGAAGGGAGGAGAGCACTAACAGTTCAAGGAATGAGGAAAAGCCTCCAATATGGAATTGAATTGATAGAAGCTAGAGATTCTAAGAGGCAGAGGCGAGGAGGGAGAGTATTCCAGACATGAGAGACATTTTGTACAAAAGCAAGAAGGTACATGACCCATTTGACTGGAATGTAGGATATATGAGCGACAGTGATGGATTCTCTTCATGGAGGGTTAAGTTGGAGTCAGGTGGTGGGAGGCTTTAAATGTTAGACCAAGGAGTTCATATTTTATCCTAGAGACAATTGGGAACCACTGAAGCTTCTTGGAGGTAGCTAGATGGCTCAGTGGATAAAACACTGGGCCTGGAGTCAGAAGACTTGAGTTCAAAATCAACCTTGGACAATTATTGGCTGTGTAACCCTGGAGAAGTCACTTAAGTTCTATATGCCTCTGGAAAAGGAAATGGCAAAATATTCCAAGAAAACTCCATGGACAATATTGGCATGATATGGTCCATGGAGTCACAAAGAGTTGGACGAAAATGAACTACAACAAGCAGCTTCTTGGGAAGAGGACTGAGATGATTAGACTTATGCTCTAGAAGTATTGAGCTAGGGAGACCAACCAGGGGCCATTGTAATAGTCCAAGCTAAAGCAAAGGGGATCTGAACTTGGGTGTAAGTGTAGATGAGGGGAGACAGATGAGAGATGTTCTGGAGATAGAACCAACAGGATTGGGCAACTCATCGGATATTGGGTAGTAAGGATGGCACAAGGATGATGCCCAAGTTTTGGACCCTGGATGACTGGAAAGATGACAGTGTCCCTCATAGAAACAGGAAAATTGGAAGAGGGGTCAAATTTTGGGGAAAAGACTATGAGTTCTGTTCTGGTCATGATGTTTTTGAGATGCCTAAGGGCATCCAGGTAGAGCTGGCAATGAGATCAACAAGACAGTATTAAAGAAGAGGACTCAGGACAGAATCCTGGGATGTCACCATGAAAGGGTGGTGGGGGTGGGAAACAGGTGATGAGTCAGCAAAATAAGTTTGAGGGGGAAAAAAAGTTCAGACAGGAAGAAGAGGCTGGAGAAAGCAGTGCCACAGAACTCAGGGCAGCGGGAATACTTAGGAAGAAAAGGTGATTAGCAGCATCCACAACCGAAAAGAAGTCCAGGAGGATGGAGGGCCGAGAAAAAGCTATTGGACTAAGCAGTGAAGGATCACTCTTGGGCTTTTTAAAAAAATTATTATTATTTTGGTGAGGCAATTGGGGTAAGTGATTTGTTCAGGATCACACAGCTAGTAATTGTCAAATGTCTGGTCTGAGGTTGGATTTGAACTCAGGTCCTCCTGAGGCCATGGCTGGTGGATAGAGATTCACTCATGCGCCACCTACCTGCCCCAGGAGATCACTCTTTGGAGAAAGCAGCTTCACTTGAGCACTGAGGATTTGAATGGGATTACAAAGGGTAGAGAATTAATTAACAAGTATTGATAAGGCAGCTACTGTGTGCCAAGCACTGTGTTAGGTATTTGAGATACAAAGAATGAAACCATATCTACTCACAAAGAGCTTTTTATCCTAGTGACTAAAGCAAGTACATAGAAAAATATATTCTGCATAAATACAAAATCAATGAATAAGGTAGTTTGGAAGGGAGAGGGTACTAATAGTTGGGGAGTCAGGAAAGGCTTCATGAAGAAGATGATGCCTAAACTGAATCTTAGAGCAACTAGGTGGTGTAGCAGATAAAGTGCCTGGCCTTGAGTTCAAATCCAGCCTCAGACATTTACTAGCTACGTGACCCTGGGTAAGTCACTTGACCCTGTTTGCCTCAGTTTCTTCATCTTTAAAACAAGTAGAGAAGGAAATGTCACCGCTGCAATATCTTTGCCAAGAAAACACCAGATGGGGTCACAAAAAGTCAAATGACTCAACATCATCAAAATTGAATCTTAAAGGGAGATAAGGTCAGTATGAGGAGGAGGAAGGGAGTGACTGCATGCTGTACAGGACGTACTATGAAAGAATGAGCTAGAGGAGAGGGGAGGAAGTGGAGGTAATGAGGCGTCCTCGTTGTAAAATGAGTATGATGATATTGCTAATTCATGAAAATATCGACTTCATAGGGTGAAGAAAGGATGATAAATGTTACAGTATTATAGAAACGTGAACTATTATTCTTGTAGAATATTTGTGGTCCTTCTCTCTCTCCCCTTCTCCCAGAGAGAGACTAGGGACAGAAATGCTCAGTAGTCAGGGCTGGAAAATGAATGGTGCCTTCTCCGAGATGTGCCTAGTGGAAGATTGTACCTGGTAACTGGAGGCGGTGGGAGAGGGAGAGGTGAGAGGAGAATGGGAGGAAAGGTCAGGGACTGAGGAACCAAGAGAGATGAGAAAAGGATGGGAGGAAAGGTCAAGGATGGAGGAGCCAAGGTGTGGTGGTCCCTGGCACGGTGACATCCATCAATGTCACCCATTTCTCCCATTTCCCACCACCTCTGTTCCAAACCTTCTCTCTTCAAGTCATCTTCCTTGCCCCTCCCTGTTAGCTAAAGTCCTCTACCTTAATGAGAAAACAGGCCATTCACCAGGAGCTCTCTCTCCTCTCATTCTCATCTCTCAACATACTATGATTCGATCAATCATTATCTCCTTCTTTAGTCTCTGAAGAAGAGGTGACCTCTCTCTTCTGCAAAGACGACCCCTCCCGGCCAATGTATATTCTTGATCTTATCTCCTCCATCTGTACCGATATATCAACTCCCTAATCTCCCCCAGCCTCCAATATTCAGTCTCTCCTGGTCTATGGGGCCCTTCCCTGCTGTTGATAAACATGCTCATCTGCCCTCCCCCACATCCTTAAAAAACTCACCTAGCTGAGTACTGGAGTCAGCTTTGTACCAGCTATGAGAGTCAAGTCTAAAATTTTACATCTTGGAGATGGGCAAACACTCCAGATCAGGGCTTGATTTATTGTTCTGTTGATTGTCTAGACTTAATAAACGGAGAAGTGCTACTTTTAAACATTTCCCAGCACATCTCTGCCTCACTGGAACCTAATAATAATAATTGGCATTTACATCCTTCTTTGAGGTTATATAGCACTTTACAAACCTCTCACTTGATTTTCACAACAATCCTGAGCGGTAGATGTTATCATCACCATCATCATCATCATCACCTCCATTTTACAGATGAGGAAACTGAGGCAAAGGCCAAATGACTTGTCCGAGGTCACAGCTCAGTGTCTAAGGCTAGAATTGGACTCTGATTTTCCCGAATCAGCACTTCCAGAATTCTTACTCAGTACTCTATCCATTGCATCATCTAGCTGCCCACCACCATCCCAGATTGTCTTCCTTCCTCTCTCCTTTCATAGCCACACTCCTAGAAGAAGCTGTCTACACTCATTGACTTCACTTCTAGTGTTTTTATGTCTCAGCCCTTTGCAATCTGGTTTTTTACTTCATCCCTCAATTAAAATCTTTCCCAGTTGTTCACCAGTTCTCTCTGAATTTCCATATCTGATAATCTTTTCTTCATCCTTAACTTTTTTGACCTTTCTGCAGCAGTTGACCCTGTGAACCGTCTCCTTCTGGATACTTTCTCCTCCTGGTTTTCATGATGCTTTTCCCTCTTGACTTTTTCCCCATGTGTCTGATTGCTTTTCAGTCTCCTTTGCTACTTCATCATCCATATCACACCCCTTAACTGTGGGCATTCTCTCTCGCCCCTGCATTTTTGGGGTCTTCTCTTTTGCTTCATGACCTCATCAATTCCTATAGACTTATCACCTCTACGCAGATGACTTCCAGATCTACACATTCCATCCTCATGGCCCTCTTGAGATCCAACCCATGCCACCATCTGCCTATTGGACATTCCAAACTGGGTATCCCAGAGACGTCTCAAATTCAATACATCCAAAACAACTGGTCATCTTTCCATCCAAACCTGCCTTCTTCTCATCTTCCCTTTCTGCTGAGGACACCTTTGGTCCCCCATCCCGCCTCAGTTTATGTAATCGCAGAAGCAGAGCCAATAACAGCGACAATGAGGTGTTAGCTGGGTTCTAACACCCATTGATCTCTGTAATGTGTAAATAACTTTCTCTGGTGAATTAAAGGAAGCAACTTAATTGAGCAAACCAATTACTCAAAAGGAGCGGGTAGGCCTGAATGCCTTTTACTCCCTTCTAACTTCCGGCCATTTCTTCACGGATGTCCCCAATTCCGCAATAATCACAAATTCACAAAGTAACAATGAGTTTCTAAGGTTCTTTTGATACCATCTCCCCACAGCAAGGCACCGCTAAAACTTCCAGGGTCCTCCTTCTCATTCTGATTGCCGATCGGTCAAGAACTATTTCGTTCAGACCCTGTACTAGGTTCTGGGTATAGGGAACACAAAGGAAAGGGCTCCTGATCTCAAGGAGCTTACATTCTGTTGGGGGAGATGTTATGCACATAAATAAATAGATACAGCATATAGGCAAGATAAATACAATACAAGGATAGACCGCAAGCCCAGAAGATTCAAGATGAAACAGTTTCCTTCCCCCCAATTCCTTCCAGAGAAGTGATAGACTTAAAATGAAGAACAAAACATACATTTTTGAACAGAGTCAATATGGGAATTTGTTTTGCTGGACTAAGTATATGTTATGAAGCCCTTCCATGTTTTCAATTAGTCAGAGGATATCTGGATTTGCTCTGAAGTGATGGGAGATGGGGAGAGGAAAGAGAGGAGAACATTTCCCCAAGGGGAGGGGTTTCTACAATGGGATCATAGGGTTTTCACCAGGAAGGCGCCTTAGAGATCATCTGGTCCAATCTTATATTTACAGAGGAAGAAACTGGGCCCAGAGAGACTGGCCAATATACCTAAGGTCACACAGTGAGTAATAGTGCTGAGGCTCAAGACCCTGGTCTTCTGAATTCCAATCCAATATTCTTCCCCCTCTACCCATTTGAGGATTTCCGTTTTGCTTATTTCTATTTCTAATCAAATTTTTATACGTGCACTATGAGCTTCCAAGTGAGCTTTCTGGTCCAGCATGTGTGTGTGTGTGTGTGTGTGAATCATGTAAATACCCTCACTGGAATGGGAAGGGAAGATAGTGAAAGAGATGGGGTGACTAAGTCAAGAATTAAGAGATTCAGAAAAGCCTTTAGAAAGGCTGAGGAAGGAACTAGTTTTGAGAAGGAGGGGGTGCTGAGAGGCAGAGAGTGAGGACCCAGAAAAGACCGTTTGATCGAGGAGAGGGCTTGGCCATTGCCCCTCTCTCCTCAGTGCCCTTTGACCTCAGCAGTGCCCTGTTGGGGAGGCTGAAACCTGAGAAGAAGCATCTGGGTGGCTTCTCCTTTAGGGCATCTTGCCCTCTTGGATCAGGCGGCCTGAATGGTTCAGGCAGGAGAGTCAACCCCACTGGGCTCCCTCATTGGATTTCCCCCTTGCTGGGGGCTCTGTCCTGACAGGCAGCTTCTGGAAACTGATGATTCTCATTTCACAGTTTTGAGAAGAGCCTCGTAGGGAGGGCTCCGGCAGCCGCACAGGCATCAGCGCTATTGCTTATCAATTCCATCTTATTTTCTTTCTTTGCCTTGACTACTCTCCCTGCAGCCTTTGCTCCTGCTGCCCCCAGGAGCAGACCAGGAGGAATCTCTGCGGAGGAAATATCAAGCTGAGAGAGAGTAGAAAGGGAGGTATCAATGAAATAAGTGAGGGAGCGGGCAAGGACACACTGAACAGGGTCGGGAGGAGACCACTCAGCTCATTTTTAGCCACGTTTTATTTTTTTAAAGGGCTTGTACTGCCCTCTGGTGGTCAAAGAGGGATTTTTTTTCAGCCTGTAAGACCAAGGCATAGGGTAGCTAGAGTGCTGGCCTTGAAGCTTGAAAGACCTTGGGTTAGGTTCTATCTCTGGCATATATTAGCCTCGCGATCCCCGGAAAGTCACTCAACCTCTCAATGCTACAGGCAGCACTTTGAGATGATAAATTCTGATCTAGTAGTCAGTCTGCGTCAGTGGAGGAAATTTCCACTTGTGGAGTTCCTTAGACTGGACAAAAAAAGGGAGAGGAGGCTTCGTCTGGGAGAGATACCGAGGAAGGACCTGGAAGTACTATGGGACAAGGACAGGGGCTAAAGGGATAGTGGGGGAGCTAGGATAGGGTTGGAGACTCAGTGGGGAAAGGGTAGGAAATTTATAACTTAACGGTCACTTTGCCCAACACCCTCATTTTATAGATGAGGAAACAGTCCCACGGAGGTTAAGAGACTTGTCCAAAGTCACATAGCTAGTAATCAGCAAAGATGGAACATGAATCCAAGCTCTCTATTCTTCCCACTGTAACATGAGAGGAAATGGAGGGAGAGAGTAGTGGTTGTGGAGACTGTGGGGGAGAGGGGTGAGGGCTGGAAGAACCACCTGCTTGTTTCACCTATAAATTTCACATGAAAAATTTTTTTTTAATTTTTTAAATGCTTTTTGGAGGGCAATTGGAGTTAAGTGACTTGCCCAAGGTCACAGCTAGTAAGTGCATCAAGTGTCTGAGGCTAGATTTGAACTCAGGTCCTCCTGACTCCAGGACCAGTGCTCTATTCACTGCACCACCTAGCTGCCCCTCACATGAGAATTAAATGCAAACCAACATGCAAGTTCAGGTGACTTTAGAGCAGGGGTTCTTTTAAAAAATTTTTTAATTTTCTAAATTTATCATTTGTTTTTAACATTCTTTTTTAAAAACTTTTTTCAAGTGACAAATTCTCTCCTCCCACACCTCTCCCATCTGTTGAGAAGGCAAGCAAGATATCAGCTACACATGTGAAACATGCAAAACATTTCCGTGTTATCCATGTTGCAAACAAATAAAGAAAGCAAAAAAAATATGCTTCAATTGAACTCGGAGTTCATCTGTTCTCTCTCCAGAGGTGGATAGCATTTTTCATCATGGGTTCTTTGGAATTGTATCAATTGTATTGATCAGAATAGCTAAGTCTTTAATAATTAATCATGACAATATTGCTGATACTGTGCACAATGATCCCCTGGTTCTGCTCATTTCACTCTGCCTCAATTCATATAAAAAACCTTTCCAGGTTTTTCTAAAGCCATTTTAGAGTGGGAGTTCTGAAATGACGCCTGGGCAAGTCACTGCTTGCCTCAGTTTTCCCCTCTGTAAAAATAAGCTGGAGAAGGAAATGGAAAATCACTCTAATATCTCTGCCAAGAAAACCCTATTTGGGGTCATGAAGAATCAGACTTGACTGAAAAGACTCAACAACAAACAACAAATTACTGCTACTGCTACTACTAAGCTGGTATGTAAATAGCACCTTAAGGTTTGCAAAATGCTTACAAATGACTCATTTGATCTTTACAACAACCCTTTGAAGTAGGCACTATTATTATCCCCACTTTACAGAGGAGAAAACTGAGGCTGAGAAGGGTTAGGTGATTTGCCCAGGATCACAGAACAGGTAAGTGTTGAGGTAGGATTTGAACTCAGTTCTTCCTGACTCCAGATTCAGGGCTCTATCTACTGGACCACTTAGCCACTTCACTTTATTTTCACTAATCCCTGATTGAAATTTACAATTTTCTCCAATTATTTAAAAACATTATTCTGAGAAGTTCTCCATAGGTTTCTCCAGACTGACATTAAGGGTCCGTGACACATACATACAAATGTTAAGAACCCCTGCTTTAGAGACAGGAGCTCTAGACTTCAAGGGCAGTTTGTCTTCTCCCATCCTTTATCTTCTCTCTACTTCTCCCTCAGGACAGACCACAAAGAGACCTCTCTGGTTTAGGCAAATGGAAGGTAAAAAACATCCATACTCCTTGGTCTCTAAGCTAGACTTGAGATCTCTCTTCCAACTTCATATTTATGATCATTTGACCATAACTAGGGCAGGGTGATAGGAGTTTTGCCCAAGGGCAGCGAAATTTGTAGGGTGCTTGTAGCATTTATATTCCTTCAGTAGCTTAAAACAACTGAGTTTACTTTATGCCTCTTCATCAAGAATAATTAGTAAAAAGAGGAAATTATCAGACAGCTGATATTACTGAACCTCAGGTAAGCCTCCCTCTCCCAATCTCCCAGATTCAAAATTAATAAAACTCAATAAGTACACAAGAAATTTAAGTAGCTAAGCTTTCAAACAATACATTTTGAGAGTTTGTATACTTCTGAAGTTATGAAAGTAGGGATCTGCACTAGGATTTTTGGGACATGCTGCATAAATGTCGCTCATTACTGCAGTGTTGATATGAATGACTGAAACATGCACCCAACCCAAGTACCAGATGAAGCATTACTGTACTGTAAGAAATGGTGTAATGGTAATGGAATTTGGAGATACCCCTGAATTGACTTGGCTTTTGGGTTGAGTGTTAAGACCCATAGCTTGTGAATCCCACTTGTGGGATGGACTTGTTGATGTGAAGAGAGAGGGCTGAACTGGGAGGAGCCATGAATGGAAAGAAAGGCTCAAGCCCAGAGAAGGCCAGAAGAAGAAGGACTTTGGAGAAGAGCAGTATCCAGCATCATGGAACCTGAGTTATTGAGAGCCCATTGGAGCTGCCCAGGACTTTTAAGGACTGCCACCTGGAGCTGCTGAGAACTGAGGAGGCATGGCTGTGATGCTGGTATTTTGTCTGTCTGTATTGATGCTGTTTTTTCCAGATTCACCTGAAGGTGGACAGTGCTGCTGTTGTAGAGGTCCTGGAACCTGGCTGTTGGTGCAGAAGCCCTGAAGAAGGATTTTCTTGTTGTATGTTCACAGAAATCCTGGAAGGAGGCCTTGCTGATACTTTCAGGGGTTCCGGGACTGTTCTACAGGCAGAGAGTGACTTTATGAGGACACTGGCTATGGCTTTGTTGAGCCTTGTCTTCCCAGGAACTGAGATTGCTGAGGGCTTGCCTCCTCGAGTGAAGATGAAAGAAGGGCCTTTCCTGGGCCTTTCGATGCTGAGATGTTATCTTGACCTTGTTATGGCTTAAGGGTGGATGGCTTTTTGTGCTCTCCTGCTCCCTTTTGAGAAAGTGCTTGGTGTTGATGGATGGTATTATAATTACTTTGAGTCCAGGGGTGGGAAACCTCTGGCCTTTTTGTGATGATTGGAAACTGATCTCCATTTGAGAAGAGACTTTGACTGACTAAATGAATGTACTTTCTAGGGGTGGAGTAGTATCTGGATTGAATTAAGAACTTACTTGTGAAATGAATGAGTTACACTGTATTTTGATTTTCCCTGTTCTGTGAATGCTTGCTGAATAAATGGGGTTTGCTATGCTGGTAATCCGAACCTTGAAAGTTGCCTTTGCTTGGCATTACAAATGGTGAATATGATTATTACAGAGAAGAATGGAAAGACTCACAAGACCTGATGTAAAGCCAGGAAAGCACCATACATGACAACTACGGCCATGCAGACAGAAAAAACAACCACAACAAAACAACGGAGAGTGAAGGCTACAAAAATTATAGCAAAAGTTTTGCCCAGAAGCAAAGATATGAGAAGAGATCTCCCCTCCCCCAAACCCCCCCCCCCCCCCCTGCTCCAGTTCCTTTGTGGGGATTTGGAGAAGGAGTCAAGGGATGCAGATCACTGCATATACTGTCAGATTTTTGGATATTACCAGCTGGTTGTGCTGGATATTTTCCCTTCTTTCTCTTTTTCTATTATTTTTAAAAAATTCTTTGTAAGGGATGATTGTCTGGGAGTGGAAGGGGAAAGGATATGGCGGATTCTAGGTAATGTAACAAAAGATATTAATAAAATCTATTTAAAAATAAAAAGAAGTAAGTGAAGTATAGAAAAATCAAAGTAACAGGGGAGGAGAGAGATGCATGAGAGTATCAGGAGGCGGGAGCTGCCACTGGGGGAGACAGAAGAAGAGGGCTATTGAGTCTGGAGGAGGGATGTTGTTTTTGTTCCTTTGTAAGAACCGATAACATCACAGGGGGATGTCCGGGCTCCTTCATGAATTAGATTCAAATCAGGCAGAGCTACACAAAGCCATCAGTCTCGCTCTCTTTTCCGGCATCATCGAAGTCCAGAACAAAAGTCAGGCCAACTGGTGATAACCCAGGATGACCCGGCGGCTTCCACGTCTGCTTCAGCCGCCTTCATGACCATTGGAACAAATTGTTCTAATCTTCCCATTTAGCTGAAAATCTTCAAGTGCTTAGGGTACCCCTCCCGCCCCCCCCAGCTCACTGATGGGTTTGTGGCCACGTCCAGTTCCCTCAGCCTGCTTTAGTCCATTTGCCAGGATGGTTTACTGGGATGTGGCTGCTGTGCCTGCTACAGGTGAGACTTGAGCGCCAGGTAGAGACCACAGATGGATGAGCAGCCTGAAAAGGGCTCAGCAAGCCCTCACGCCAGAGGGGCTGGTCCTCCCTGAGCACCCCATAGACCCTGAGGAGGAGGGATAGAATCTGATTCTGTATAGTATTCAAAAATGGTAGAGGAAGATAGGCATTGATGTGGTGACAGCAGCAACCCACTGGAACCACCAGGGGGCGCTCTTGAAACTCAAAGGAGATAAATTTGGGTCAAATTAAAAGTACATTAGTCAACAGGTACCAAACCTCTAAGACTAGTTCTCACAAGAGGTGAAGTAGATGGAAAAATAGATATGGCTTTGAAAAAAATGTTTAGATTGGGGTGGCTAGGTGGTGCAGTGACTAGCGCACTGGCCCTGGAGTCAGGAGGACCTGAGTTCAAATCCAGTCGCAGACACTTAACACTTACTAGCCCAGTGTAACCTTGGGCAAGTCACTTAACCCCAATTGCCCTGCCTTCCCCCCTCCAAACAAAAAAAAACATGAAGAAAAAAAGAAAAGAGGTTTAAAGTCATGGTGTGATATGGTGACTTGAGCCCCGGAGTGGGAATCAGTGGTGCAAGGTTCTGTCATCCTTCCCCATCTCTAGGCCCATTATCTCATCTGTAAAACAAGGCAGCTGGATTAGATGGTCTAAATCTATGATACTCCGATCTTGTGATTTCTGAGCGCCTTTCTAGCTGTCATGCTGTGCATTTCAATACATTATCGGCCCACGCTGGATTCCACGGGGACATTAAGACATTTGGGAAAATATGACAGGCATCCCAGGTTGATATTAGGGATGATGCTCCAGGTTGCCCAAGCTAGGCCAATCATGACGCTAGTTTCCAGATCTCTCTTGCGCTAGCGGCAGCTCCGCTTCCTGCCAGCAGAGGGCGCTGGCTGTCCATGCTCCTCTCCAGGACCTCCTCAACCCTAAGCTCTTGAGATTCTTAATGGGACTGAGACAGGGGCTTATAATGAAACCTCAGTTAATGTCCAGACCTGAGTATATGGCTCCCTCTAAAAACACGTCTACACATATATGTGTGCTTCAAACCACTCCATTACCCAGATATTCCCTCCTCATACCTTCCCACCCTCACCCCCCAATCCAGAAGTGTCCATCCATCAGACTCAGGCACTTCTCTTCAAGGGGTTTAGGGTTTCTTTTCAACATAAGAGCAAAGAGGTCATCCTGTTAGAGCTAGAAGGAATCCCAAGAGTTTGTTTCTTCCATTCCCCTGCCTCAAGGCAGGACTCTTCTCTTTGCTCCAATGACATATATACCCCCTCTTCTAGATCCCCAAGGAAGGTTAAACATCCTGCCTCGGTCCAGATTCCTGGAATCTGACCCTTAATGCTTGTGGGAAGATTTTTTTTCTGTGTAACTTCAGTCCCTCTTGTTTTTATTCTATTTTCAGAATACAAGGTATATCAGAAGCACTTAATAAATGTTTCTTGAATCGAATAAGGGTTCTCAAAAAGGAGGTACTCCTCCATTTTCAACCTTGTTTCAATATTCCTTGCAGAAGAACAGATTTTCCCATGTTAAGAGAACAGAATTCAGTCAATGTCATGAGCCAAAGTGGTTCCCCAGTCAAAAAAACACTTCTTCCTCTCCCCTTCCTCTCGCCCTCTGCCAGAACCCCCATAAATCTCTCCACCTCCATTGGTCCCCCACACACCTGCATTTCCCCCTCCGCTTCCTGGAGTGAAACAGCTGGGATGGGGAAGCCCAGGCCACAGGCCGGAAAGTGGGAGGGAGAAGGACAGACAGCTGAGAGGGATGACCAATCTTTCCCCACCTCCCCTTCTTTTCCAGCCCCAGCTTTTCAGGCACACTTCCTTAGGATCTTGAAATGAGGTTGAGAATGGAGGGATACCTCTTTTCTGGGGACCCTCATCCCCATGGACAGGATGCTCCCTAATAAACTCTTTAGCCATTTTTTTTTGGCTTGCAGATGACATGACAGTACTCATCAGCCTTCCCCTTCTCCCCAGCCCCAGACACACCCTCCAGGATGCCTGGCTCAAGGACCAAGCACCGACCCTGGGAAAGAAATAGACAAGGCATATGCCTTTTCCCTGCTGGGAGAGTCTTTGGTTTTCCCACCTCTTATCACTGTGCACACCCCTTTCATATGCCTCCCTTGGCCAGGCCCCCTCCCCTCCAGGCTGTCTGGGCCCCAAGCCCGGGACATCTGTGAGCTGGATCAAGGCTGTCTCCCCGCCCCCTGGCAGCAAGAATCTCACCCTTGGTGTCTCGCTTCACCGAGTCCTGAGAAGGTTTCACGTTCCCCATTTCATGCCCCGTTTGCTCTGCCGTTTCAGGGTTTGGCAGAGTTGTGGGATGCACTTTCAGTCAGGTTCCCCTCTCAGCCCCCCTTCCCACTCCTCCCATAATTCTGTCATATTAGAACTCCTGTTTAGGGCTCTGCAAATCCCAAGTGGTGCCATATGCTTGGGTAGAGGATCTTGGGGTTCAGATCCCTGCTTTCCACCATCACTGCCACCCCTGAGCGAAAGGGCAAACAGAACAGGTAGCATGCAACATTGGCTTCATAGCCCTAGGGCAGTGGTTCTCATCCTGTGGGTCGAGACGCCTTGGGGGTCTAACAACCCTTTCACAGGTCACAGGGGTCGCCTAAGACCATCGGAAAACACATATTTTCAGTGGTCTTAGGAACGGAGACACTGCTCCACTATGGTCTCCAGGAGAGTCCTCCCACATACAGATACACCCACATAAGAGTATTAAAGGGTCAGCATTAGGAAGGTTGAGAACCACTGCCCTAGGGGATGAGTGGAGAGGGGAAATCTCCAGTTGATTCTCCCAGTCCTTTTAACCCTGGCTGGGAATAACCAGATGTTGGGTTCCAGGTTATGATATTTTCTGTCCAGAGATTCAGGCCCCTTTCCCAAGACAGCCTTTCATCTAACTTCCTAGAACTGACTTGAAAAAAGCTTGATAAGCATGATAATCTTACTAGTGAGATAGTGTGCTATAGTGGGAAAAACCCTAGTCAAGAGCTGTGTATTCAAATCCTGACTTTGCCAACTACTAGTGATGAACACAAATGCTTTATCTCCCCAAGCTTTGGTTTCTTCATCTGTAAAATGGGAATGGGAATTAATTGCTCTACTTAATTTGAAGGATGGTTGTGAGGAAAATGTTGTCAACCTTAAAGTGCTACAGAGATGTGAGCTATAGTTAGCCCGTGGGATGGTGTAAGGCAGTGGTAATGGATTGGGGAAAGATAGAAAGAATTCTGTCAAAGTGGGTCTGGGTTGTTTTTTGACTTGCTGTGACTTTTGAGAAAGTCACTGAAAGTCCTTGGTCTTTCCCTTCTGTAACTGGGGAAGATGGACCTTTCCCTCCCTTTCCCCCTATCTCTGGGTCTTTCTCCTCCCCCTCCTGGAGATAGGGAGGGTGGGGGCCTAGGGAGCCCTGGCCCCCCGCCTGACTCAGCCACTGGCGGCTCTCTTGTCCATAAGCCGTGGGTGTGGGGTCAGAGTCAGGCCGGCTCGATCAGCCAGGAGATGGAGAACAAAAAACATTCCAGGGAAATCTTCCCAGCTCCAACCTCTCTAGGGCAGCAAGTTGGCCAAGACGGTGTCCGGTCTTAGCTGGGAAGTGGGGCCCCAGAACCATATTGGTGGCCAGCCTCCCTTCTAACTCCAACCACTCCTATATTCTGGCTAGAATGAACCTGAGGTTCTGGGAAGGCAGGAAGGGGTGCTCAGGGCAGCAACCTCGTGGGACTGGGAGGACCACCAGTAGGGCAAAATGAGGAAAGTAAGACTTTATGGAATCCAGAGCCTATGCGTGCAGAAACCCTTCGCAGTGTCTGGCACACCTCCCTCCCTCTCATGCACCCAGGGTTCCCAAGCTCTCTTCTCTCCTTCCTACCAGTTCTTCAGCCTGTTTCTGTCCACTTATCCCTATCTGCAGACATCTCCTAGACCAGGGGTGGGGAACCTGCAGCCTCCAGGCCTCATGTGACCCTCTAGGTCCTCAAGCATGGATTCAATCAAAGGGTTGCACTTCAGGACCTAGAGGGCCACACGTGGCCTGGAGGCCACAGGTTTCCTACCCCTGTCCTAGACAGTTAACTCAAACCTATCTACTGTCCTCTGCCAAAGTACCACTTCTAGGCTCCAAATTTCACCTGAACCTCCTTGGGACCTCTTGCTGATCTGTATTTGTCCTTGTGCTGAGTCTGAAAGCATGGACATTGTACCCACTCGATCCTTTGGGCTCCATCTCCCAAACCAGCCTGTCTGGCACTCCGGTGCCTTTCGAATACCTATTTCTTAGGTGTTTATCAGTGCCCAACCTCGACAGCCTCACCTGGCCTCAGTCAGGCACTCCCTGGTCCTGTCTTGTCTGGCTCTGCCTGCGACTCAGATAGGTAGAGAATGCTGGGGAAGATATTAAAAGAAGCCAGGGCAGATAAGGTCAGAAGCAAAGGCTGGGCATAAATTTAGCATTTGTAGAGTACTTTGAGATCTGCAGAGAGCTTCCTATGTGTTACTTCTTTTGATCTTCACCGCATCCCTGCAAGGTGCTTGGTGGCTATTATTGTCCCCATATTCCAGATAAGGAAACTGAGAATGAAGGAAGTGAAGGTCTTTGCCTCGGGTCACATGGTTAGGAAATGTCCGAGGCAGAATTTTAACTCAGTTCTTCCCACTCCTAAGAGTAGCGCTCTATCAACTGAACCACCTTGTTGTTCAGTTGTTTCTGTTGTGTCTGGCTCTTCATGACCCCTTTTGGGGTTTTCTTGGCAAAGATACTGGATCAGTTTGCCATTTCCTCCTCCAGTTCATTTTACAAATGAGGAAACGGAGGCAGACAGAGTTAAGTGACTTGCCCAGGGTGTCTGAAACCAGATTTGAATTTAGTAAGACTAGTCTTCCTGACTTCAACCCAGTGTTCTATCCACTGTGCCACCTAGCTGTCTATAAAGAGCAACAAATCCCTAATCCAAAGGCTCAAATCATGGAGTTTTAGGTAATAGTGAATGGTGCCCTGAGGCATTTTTTGGGTGTGGGGAAGAATGAAGATTTCCAGCTTTAACTATACCATATTTACATATGGTATATATATACCTTAAACTCAAGCTTGAAACTATGGGCTGGGTAATACAACTTGGATGATTGCAAACTAATGGAATGACTTGACTGAAAAAGTGTTGATTTAACGGATCAGTGTTAAATTGGAGGGATGTCACTTCTAGGGCCGTATCCCACAGAGATCATAAAAATGAGAAAAGGACCCGCATGCACAAAAATATTTATAGCAGGGGCAGCTGGGTGGCGCAGTGAATAGAGCACCGGCCCTGGAGTCAGGAGGACCTGAGTTCAAATCCGGCCTCAGATACTTAACACTGGCCATGTGACCCTGGGCAAGTCACTTAACCCCAATTGTCCTACGTCCCTCCTCCAAAAAAAAAAATCTTTATAGCAGCTCTTTTAGTGGTGGCAAATAATTGGAAATTGAAGGGATGCCCATCAATTAGGGAATGACCAAACAAGTTGGGGTATATGAATATAATGGAATACTATTGTGCTATAAGAAATGATGAAAAGGCAGACTTTAGAAAAACCTAGAAAGATGTATATGAACTGATGCTAAGTGAAGTGAGCAGAACCAGGAGAACATTGTACATAGTTATAGTCACATTGTGAGATGACTAACTTTGATAGACTTAACTCTTCTCTTCAATGCAAGGATCTAAGACAATTCCAAAAAACTAGTGATAGAAAGTACTGTTCATATCCAGAGAAAGAATTTTGGAGTCTGAATGCAGATTGAATTTTGCTCTCTTTTTTTTGGTTTTGTTTTGTTTCTTCTTTCTTGTGGTTCCATTGGATCTGATTCTTCTTTAAAACATGACCAATGTGAAAATAAGTTTAATATGAATGTATAAGTAGAGCCTGTATCAGATTGCACGCCATCTTGGGGAAGGGGAAGGAGAGGAAGGAGGAGAAAATTTAAAACTCAAAACCTTATGGAAGTGAATGTTGAAAACTAAAAATAAATTAATTTTTTTTAAATGGGGGAATGTCTTCAGTGGAGTGACACAGGGCTCTGTCATTATCCTTTTCCTCTTCAACATTCAACAACTATTTGGATGTAGACTGGAATTCATTATGATTACATTTGCAGCTGGATGAAATCTGGGCAGAAAAGCAAGTATGTTGTATGGCTGAAGCAGGGTCCAAAAAGATGTCATCCAGTTTGTTGAAAGACAGGCTACAAGATAGGAAAGCTAGACTGGGTCTAATAAATGAGGAACTCTGGATTTGGGTTAAGAAAAGCAACTGCATGACACGTGATACATGACATACAACACAAGAGTTCATGAGAAAAAGATCTGAGGTGTTAGTGGGCCACAAGCTCCAGGTAAACTAACAGTGTGAATGGCAACCAAGAAAGCTAATTGGCATCAATAAGAGGACTCTGGCCTCCTGAATGAGAGAGGCTTCCATCTTACTGTTAGCTGCTCTCTGGATGTGTCCAAGAAAGAGGCTGACCTAGATGACCCTCTGACCTAGATGACCCTTAGAACTCCAAGATTCTATAATTGAGTGGTCACCCGTGAATTATAGCTGTGAGGGAGGGTGAGAACTGAGAGTTCTCATGACTATTAGCCAAGTCCTGAAATGTCAGATTACAAGCTCCTAGAGGGCAGGGACTGTCTTTTGATTTTTTTTTTGTATGCTCTGTGTATACTTGTATATTCTTTGCATACTTAGCACAATGCCTGCCATTGTGTCGTTGTTCGGCTGTTGTTATTCAGTTGTTTCAGTTGTGTCTGACTGTTCATGACACCATTTGGGGTTTTCTTGGCAAAGATACTGGAGTGGTTCATCATTTCCTTTTCCAGCTCATTTTACAGATGAAAAAATAGAGGCAAACAGGCTTAAGTGACCTGCCCAGGGTCACACAGCTAGTGTCTGAGGTCAGATTTGAACTCAGATTGTTCTGGCCCCAGACCCCAGGACTCTATCCACTTTAGCACCTCGCTGTCACGTAGTAGGCTTTTAATAAATGCTCATTAAGTGACTGACATGACCAAGCAAGCCATAATCACTTGCATACGCATATACATAAAAGCATACACTTATGACACACACACACACTCTTGTCCTCACTAGCATCCATGTATGTGGACATCTTATATGTGGAATTATACCTATAGACCCACTTGACATTCACTGAATCAATTAATTGATCAGCAAGGATTTATTAAGTATCGACAGTCAAGCACTGTACTAGGCACTTGGAATTCAAGGAAACAAAGGAACATTAGTCCTTGTTCTTAAGGAGTTTACATCCTTTGGAAAATAATTTTTTTAATTAACAGAAATATGTCATTTCTCCCTCTTACCTCCTCCTTTCCCACTTTTTTTGGGGAAAATTTTGTAATAATTATACATAATCAAGTAAAACAAATTTCCCCATTGACCTTGTCCAAAAAAATATATGTCCCATTCAACACCATTCAACATCCTCTCTGTCAGGAAATCAGCTTTTGGTAAGTCACGTTTGGTCATTGAGTTTATCAGAGTTCTTAAGTCTTTCAAAGCTGTTTATCTTTACATCATTGTTGTTATTATATAAATTGTTCTACAGGTTTGGCTCACTCCACTCTTCATCAGTTCATAAAATTCTTCCCAGGTTTCTCTGAAACCTAATGTGTCTGCATTCAAAAGAATATACCAAAGTGAGGGCCTGGGTTGGAACTGTAGACTTCTGGTGGGGATTGATGGAGAGGTAAGTTCCAATGGGGATTCTCTATGGACTGGAAGCATTGTTCCTGAATTCCTGCCAAGATCACATGTAACCCCTTCCTTGGCTCTTGCTTCCAATTAGTTTCTGTGCCTTTTGTGAGTATTTCTGCATATCTCCACGTGTGTCTGTGCGTAGCAGGAAGGTGTCTTTGTATGTGCATGAATATAAGGGTGTGGATGAGAGAGCGGGTGTATGTGACTCTGCACTTGTTTTTCTTTGTGTGGGGTGTCGGTGGGCATGTGCTTTACATGAGTATTGGGAAGTATCTATGTGGCTGTAATTGGTACCGGATAGAAAAGTTCAAGAAGGGGAGAGAAGACTAAAGAAATGACCAAGGAGATCAGTAATGAGAAGAATATATGCTATATAAAAAGAATATAAAAGAGTGTGCCCCATATACACCAATATTTATATCAGCACTATTTTATAATACCAAAGAATTGTAAACAAAGAAGACACTCATCTACTGGGGAATGGTTAAACAAATCATGGTACATAAATGTAATAAAATATTACTGCACCATAAGAAAAGATGAATAGAGAACAGAATGGGAAGATTTATATGAACTGATGAAAAATAAAGTAAGTAGAACCAGGAAAACAACATACATGATGACTACTATAATAATTATAATAGCTTGCATTTATATAGCACTTTAAGGTTTGCAAAGTGCTTTATGTATTAACTCTTTTGATCCTCACAACATGATCCCTACTTCAAAGTTAGGAAACTGAGTCTGAGAGAGGTTAAGTGACTTATGGTCACACAATCTGAGGTAGGATTTGAACTCAGGTTTTCCTGACTCAGTCCAGCACTTTATCTATTAAACCACCTAGCCACTTCAGTGTAAATAAAAACAATGCTAACAAAATAATGGAGACTGAACAATGCTAACATATAATGATCAAGACTGGCCCTAAAGAAGAAACACCAGAAGATACCTCTCAATCTTCTTTGCCTAGGTGAGGGACCATGGGGATGGAACACAGCAGATAATGGCACACTTCTTTCCACATATTGGTTGGTGTTGCTGAAATGTAGCTTCCTCCTTTTTTTCCTTCCTTTTTATTAGGGTATTATCTGGAAGGAGGAAGGGGAGAGAGATGTAGATGATACAAAAACAAGATTAATCATTGAGATTTTATTTTAAAATAACAACAACAAAAAAGAAATGATGGAATCTGAGGTGTTAAGAATCCCATGATCACTTGCAAATACAAACCCTCAGTAATACCCCAAATCAGATGCAAAGCACATGCAAAGTATATGCAAACTAACCTAGCTTTCTCATCCTTTTAGGCCTAGAGAAAGCCCTTGGGAAAATCCTAGTAGAGCCCCAGGCTGAGGGCAGGTGGGGGGTGAAGGGAGGGGCAGAGGGCTTGGGAGCCCTGGGGCCTCTCCTTATTTTTCACTCTTTCCTTCCTTCCCAAAGGTCTCTGGTTTGTTTTGGGGTCTGAAATCTTCCAGGGGGGTCCTGGGGGAAAAGGCAAGTCTCAGCTGTTCCCCATTCCCAGCCTGAGGGGGTGTGGGGAGGGAGTAACTTAGTCTCCCCACAGCGAATGAGAATGTCACAGTGACAGCTGTGAAGGGGACACCTGCTAGCCAGACCCAGTTGTTCTGGTGGGAGAGAGATCAAGGACAGATAGAGGAGCCCCCAAATTTCTTTTGGCCAAGATTCTGTCTCACTAGCACAGGCTGTGACTCCCGTTGGGGGCCCCTGTGTTTTATGTGTATTATGGAGGATGGGGCTCGGGTGTGTGTGTGTGTGTGTGTGTGTGTGTGTGTGTGTGCGCGTGCGCGTGTGTGTGCGTGTGTGCTGGAGGAAGAACAAAGAGTTGGGGCCTTCAGCTTGTTCACTCCTAATCTTGACTGAATATCCTCTGGCCAGAGCCTTGGTCTGATCCATGAGGGGAAATTAGAAGAGCTAGAGGCAGATTCAAGGCATGGTCCAATGTTGGTCTGGGGTAAGTCTCGGTCAAGATTAGAGTCAGACCCCAGTGCATTCAGACATCAGTTTCCTCTGGCCTGACTCTCTCTCCAGCCCAATACTAGGGCTAGCCACCGTCCCTCCATTCCCTTCTCCTGCTTTTTGTCCTCTCAGAGTCCCTACACACATTGAAGTTTCTCCCTATTCCATTATCCTCCTTTCATTTCCCTTTATGATATCTTATGGGATTTTTTCCTTTTTTCCTTCTTTCTTCTTTCTTCTTTCTTCTTCCTTCTTTCTTTCTTTCCTTCTTTCTTTCTTTCTTTCTTTCTTTATTCTTTCTTTCTTTCTTTCTTTCTTTCTTTCTTTCTTTCTTTCTTTCTTTCTTTCTTTCTTTCTTTCTTTCTTTCTTTCTTTCTTTCTTCCTTCCTTCCTGCCTTCCTTCCCTCTCTTCTTTCTTTTCTTCCTACCTTCCTTCTTTTTTCCTTCTTTCTTTTCTTCCTCCCTCCCTCCCTTCTTTCTTTTCTTCCTTCCTTCCTTCCTTCCTTCCTTCCTTCTTTTTCTCTTTTTCCTTCTCTCTGTTATTTTAACCCTTGTTTCTCAAAGAGTAAACTCATTCTGTCAATGCAGATAGGCACCTTATACTTTTTTTAATCTCTCTCTTTTTAAAAAAAATTATCGACTTGTTTATTTACTTTTAGTTTATAAGATTCAGTGACAGAATCACTTGAGTTTCAGATTTTCTCCCCTCCCTTCTCCTCCCCCCCCCTCACTTGGTAGCATACAATCATGTATGGGATCTGCACTTTCACGTTGTACAATAGTCTGGTTGTACAGAAGCGTTGTAACCAATGGAGCAAATAATGGGGAAAAAAAATAAAGAAAAGAAAAGAAACAAAACCAAACATGGAAAAGAACAATAGCATGTGTTGCTTCAGTCTCCATTTAAACTCTGGTCTTTCTAGATCTTTCTCTGAGTGTAGGTATCTCCTTCCATTCTGAGACTTGTAGAGCTGTCTTTTAACTGTGCATTGCTGAGAATAGTCCAGTTTATCAAGGTTGGTCATCACACATATGATGCATCTGTGACTATGCACAAATTTTTCCTGGTTCTGCTCGTCTCACTTAACATCAATTCGTATAAGCCTCTCTAGGTAATTATGAAGTCCATCTTCCCATTTCTTATAGCACAATAGTATTCCATTACATTCATATACCACAACTTGTTTAGTCATTCCCCAATTGATGCGCATCCCCTAAATTTCCAGTTTTTTGCCACCACAAAGAGAGCTGCAATAAATATTTTTGTACATATGGGTCGGGCACCTTATACTTACAGAGAGTTATCTAGAACATGGGTAAATTCAGTCAGGTTGGTCATGCAGTCCACAATACTTCCATGTGTAGCTTGAACCAGATTAAAATGTAATTTTAATACAAAAATGTATAAAATAAACAAAACACAATAAAATATAAATAACATTTTATTTAAAAATTAAGTCAATACGAAGCTCACAGGGATTTGTTGTTGTTCAGTCATTTTGATCATATCTGACTGTGCCCCTTTGGGGTTTTTCTTGGCAAAAATACTGGGGTGGTGGGGGCGGCTAGGTGGCGCAGTGAGTAGAGCACCGGCCCTGGAGTCAGGAATACCTGAATTCAAATCCGGCCTCAGACACTTAACACAAAATCTAGCCGTGTGACCTTGGGCAAGTCACTTAACCCCAACTGCCCTCCAAAAAGCAAAAAAACAAAACAAAACAAAACAAAAAAAATACTGGGGTGGTTTGCCATTTCCTTTGCCAGCCCATTTTACAAATTTGAACTCAGGTCTTCCTGATTCTAGGCCCAGCACTCCATCCACTGTGACACCTAGCTGCCCTTTTGCTTGAGTTCATGGCAGTGAAGCATCACAATGGATAGAGTTCTGGGTCTAGAGTCAGGAAGACCTGAGTCCTGAGTTCAAATCTGACCTCAGACGTTTACTAGCTGTGTGACCCTGGGCAAGTCACTTAACCCTGTTTGCCTTTGTTTCCTCATCTGTAAAACAAGCTGGAGAAAAAAATGGCAAAACATTCTAGTATCTTTGCCAAGAAAACCCCAAATGGGGTCACAAAGAGTTGAACACAACTGAAATTACTGAATAACAACAAACTCAAGTAGAGTTTGACCCAGGGGTTAAGTGACTTGCCCAGTGTCACATAGTCAGTATGGGTCAGAGGTGGGGTTTGTACCTGGATCTGTCTCTAACTTTGAAGCTGACTACTTAACTATGCACACTGCCTCTACTGTGGGATAAGCGCCATTAAATCACGGGAGGAGAGTTAACTTCTTAATTATTTAACAAACATTTGCTAAATGCTTAGGATATGCCAGGCACTGTACTAATCACTAGAGATACAAAGAAGGGCATGACTAGTCCCTGCCCTCAAGGAGCTCACATTCTAATAGAGAAGACAATATTCATACATGCAAACAATATATGTGTGTGTATACATACATATATGTATATATATGTATGGAGAGAGAGAGAAGAGAGACAGAGAGAGGGGAGGGAGAGAGAGAATGAGAGAGAGAGAGGAGAGAGAGAGGAGAGGGGGAAGGGAGGGAGAGAGAGAGAGAGAGAGAGAGAGAGGGAGAGAGAGAGGGAGAGAGAGAGAGAGAGAGAGAGAGAGAGAGAGAGAGAGAGAGAGAGAGAGAGAGAGAGAGAGGGAGAATGGATATGAGGTAATTTCAGAGAGAAGGCACTGATAAGGGAGAGTGAGAAAAGGGAATCAGCCCAGGTGATTTAAGTTCAATCCTGAAGAAAGGCAGTAGATAGAGGTAAGGAGAAAGAGCATTCCAGGTACTGGGAACAGCCAGTGAAAAGGTAGAGAGCAGCATGTCTGTGAGGAACAGAGAGAGGGCCAAGTGACAAGGACCATAGAATATGTTGGGGTGGGGGGGTAAGTGTAAGAAAACTGGGAAGTCTGTGAAGAGCTTTATGTGCTAGAAGAGTTTATTTTTGATCCTGGAGGTAACAGGGAGCCACCGGAGTTTGTTGAATAAGAGTGACACGGCCATGTCTATGCTTTAGGAAAATCACTTTGTCAGCTGATGGATTGGAGAGGGGAAAGCTTTGAGGCAGGGAGATAAATTAGAAGGTGACTGCAATAGATCAGGTGAGACCAGATGATCTCATCACTTCTACCAGGGTGATAACTATGTGAGTGCAGAGAGAGGGAAATAGTTGAAGTACGATGTGAAGGTAAAATGACATCCGACTATGCATTGGAGTTGTGGGGTGAGGATGAGCAAGGTCTCAAGGACACTCAACAGGGAGCTAACAGGGGGAACAGCGGTGCCCTTGGCAGTAATAGAGAAGTTGGGAAGAAGGCAGGATTTGGGGGAAAAGAAAAGGAGGTCCGCATCAGGAAGGCTGAATTTGAGATCCAATTCAAGATGTCCAGAAGGTAGAAACGACTTCAGAGTGGAGCTCAGGAGACAGATTAGGCCTGAATATACCGATTTGGGAGTCATCTGAGTAGAGATGATCGTTGAACCCATGGAGGGTAATGAGATCGCCAAGTGAGAGGATATATAGGAAAAAAAGAAGAGGAACTGAAGAAACCTTGGGAATCACCAGCAACTATTGATCATGACCTGGATGGAGATTCAACAGAGAAGCAAAGAAAACTACTAGAGGTTAGACAGCATTCTTGCCTAACCCTTAGTCACTGAATGGGCTTTGCCTCTGACAAAATGAGGCCTGTGAAATGACCTTGATTTAGAAAGGCCAAGGTCATCTACTGCATCCTGGGGCCATCACCAGTCTTCCTGATTTTTATCTTGCCACTGGACTTCGATGACCCTGGAAGACAGAGGGAGGCTGCCTCACTTAAATCCAGTTCACTTGCAAGTCGAGACATCACCCTGTGATATCATCGAATCTCTATGAAAATGAAGCACAAACAACAAAACAGGGAGAAAGCCAAGGGAGAGGGGATCAATGTCACAAAACCGTAGAGAGGAAAAGAGTATCCAAGAGGAGATGATTGACGGTGTCAGAGAAAGGTCCAGGGGATGGGCATCAAGAAAGGCCACTAGATTTGATGATTGAGGGATCCCTGGTGATTTTGGAGAGAGTAATTTTAGTTGAATGATGAAGTCAGAAGCCAGATTATAGAGGTTTTAGAATGAATGAGAAGAGAGGAAGTGAAGTCACCAAGTGTAGATGCCTGTCTCGGGTTTATTTAAGAAGAGGAGTATATATACATATGATAGTAAGTGAGGATTTTTTTTTAAATAGTAAGGGAGGCACAATCATATTTGCAGGTGGTAGAAAAGGAACCAGTAGACAGGGGGTATTGAAGAAAAGAGAGAGGGGGGTGATAGTGGGGGGAATCTGCTGGAAAAGACAGGAAGAGATGGGATCAGGGCTGTATGGATGTGCATGAGCATAATAAGTATCTATAAGTAAGTTAGAAAGCTATTAAGTGTCTGAGGTCGGATTTGAAATGAAGTCGGTGCTCTAACCACTGAACCACCTAGCTGCCCTTACTTCAGAGTCAGTGTCTATGAATTATTTTATTAGAACTTAAATCATAATCTTCTCCATTTAGCAAGGACCTTAGAGAACGTCCAGTCCAACCACTTTAATTTTATAGCCAAGCAATACAATTAATTAGTGCCAGAGTGAGGACTAGAACTCGGGTCTCCTGACTTGGGACCTAGCAACTGTCACCCACACCAAACTGCCTTGCATATGAATACTTACCCTTAAGCAAGTCCATGTGACACATGTAATGCCATTCATTCATTCAATAAACATTTATTAAATGCCTACTATGTGTCAGGCCCTGTGCTAAGCGCTGGGGAAACCTCAGCTTCCTCATCTATAGAACTGACATTATTGGGTGGCTAGGTGGTGCAGTGAACAGAACACCGGCCTTGGAGTCAGGAGGACCTGAGTTCAAATCCGACCTTAGACACGTAACACTAGGCCCTGGGTAAGTCACTTAACCCCAATTGCCCTGTGCTCTCCCCTCCAGGAAGACCAAAAAAAAAAAATTAAAAGTAACTACTTTACAGCTTATGCATGAGAATTAACTGAGACTATGCTAGGATAAAATTAGACTTTTCTATTTGTCATTTAAAGCCTTCTCCAACTTGGTTCTAACACATGCTTTTCAGCAGAATCATACTTTACTAATGATTACTATCAATTAATTTGATTATTAATTGATAATTATACTTATGGGACAGCTAGGCACATTGAAAAAAGTGCTAGGCCCAGAATCAGGAAGACCTGAGTTCAAATCTGCCCTCAGACACTTACTAGCTTTGGACAAGTCACTTAGCCCTGTTTGCCTCAGTTTCTTCATCTATAAAATGAGCTGGAGAAGGACATGGCAAACCACTCCAGTATCTTTGCCAAAGAAAACTCCAAATGCAGTCACGAAGAGTCAGACAAGACTGAGAAATGACTGAACAGCAACGATGAACGTAACTGCTCCTTCGTCTCCCCTGACAGAATGTAGGCTTGTTTGACTTCTCTGTATTTGTCTGAGGCTTGGTTTGTAGATGTTTTTGAATCGTTCTCTTCTTCCGTATTTGTGCCTTTCTTCTGTGCTTTATGTTACTGCCGGGCTCTGCTCAATTCTGGGGGGATGGATGTCCGGCCCAAGCTTTTGTCCTTCCATGTCCTGCTGATGCTTTCACAGCTCAGTCTGGCGACCTGCAAGCTTTCAGCATTCCCAAAGATCTGGGAAGAGGTCCGTTCATTGCCCTCCTGGTCTGAGCTTTGCAAGTCCTTGACCCAAGTTTGGCACGGCCTTCATTGGGAATTTCAGTAGACTCTTCTGGACTCGGTCACTGTTAGTCTTCCGGGAGGTTACACAGCTGAGCTGCCAGCTTCCCTTTGGTCTCAGTCTCCTGCCCTGGTTATTCTACATGCTATGCTAAAGGATAGAACTGAGTCACCACTCTGCTTCTGGGATCAGAGCCACACAGCTACATTACTGGAGCTTGTTCCTTGCTCAATACACAGCTAAGATCCATGCTTGCAATCATTCTTCTGTGCCCTTGATCTGGGTAGTGAGTGACAACTTCCAGATGGCATCCATTCTTGCACCCACTGTTAGTTCATGAATCTCCTGAAATCTCTTTTTGTCCTGGCGTTTCCTGCTCTGATGATTTATTTAAACTCTCTTTCAGTCCCTATGTACTGGAAAGCTCCATGCAGCTTGCATTCCCAGACAGACCCATCCCAAATGGGCAGTTTCTGCAGACCTCTTTGCCTCCTCAAGCTGTCTTTGGTTGGAAAAATGACTCGCTTTAATTTTTTCTTGGATTTTTTTAGTCATTCTTCAGTTGTGTCCAACTCTTCGTGACTCCCTTTGGGGTTTTCTTAGCAAAGAGACTGGAGTGGTTTGCCATTTCTTTTTCCAATTCATTTTACAGGTCAGGAAACTAAGGCAAACAGGTTAAGTGACGTGTTCAGTCATACAGCTAGTTAAGTTTCTGAGGTGGATTTGAATTTAGGTCTTCTCGACCTGTGCCCTCTAGCTGCCCTTTCTTGCCTTTCCCAACTAGAATTTGGTCTGGTGCATTTGGTAGGTCATCATGATGAAGGTTTGGGGATATTAAGCTCAATTGCTTTCTCTAACTCCACCCTCTTGATCCTGCCTCTTCTGTGTTTATATTTCAAAGTTTCTACTTATCTTTAGTCTTTTCATCAGCAACTCCTCTATTTCATCTAAGATTCATTTTTCTCTCTGTAGGATTACATTTAGTTTTGCGAGGAAAATTATTCTTGGTTGTAAGCTTTTATTCTTTGTCTTTTAGAATATTGCATTCTATGCTCTTCCTTCCTTCACAGTGGCACTAAATCTTTTATGGTTCTGACCGTGATTCTTCAGTACTTTCTTCCTGTCTAATTGTTTTATTTTACTTTTGACATGGAAGCACTGGATTTTGACTATGATGTCCACGGAAGTTTTTATTGGGGGTTTCCTTCAGGAAGGGATCAATGGATTATTTTTATTTCAATTTGTTCTCTTGTTCTACCATGTCTGAGCAGCTTTCTTTTATGATTTCTTAATATATGATATGCAGGCTCTTTGTTTTTGGTCATGGCTTTCAGGGTAATTCAGTGGTTCTTAAATTGTCTCTCTTTGATGCATTTTTCAGGTAGGTTATTTTTTACACGAGTTATCTTACATATTTTCTATTTTAAAATTTTCTTTTGATTTTGAATACTTCTTGTCTAATGGAATCATTAACTTCTATCTGATCTGTTCTAATTTTCAGGGAGTCTGTTTTTTGGGTAAGGTTTTATATATATTGTGCTAAGGTATAATTATCTTTCCAAGTCTCTCCTCTATATCTCTCATTTTTTCCAATTCTTTCCTCTCTCACTCTTATTTCATTTATAATATAATTTTAGCTCTTTAGAACAATGATGTCAACAACAAACCTCTTGCTTTGTTTCTTCTTGAAATTCTAACTGACCTTGTGGCCAAATTGTGTTTTTCTTTGAGGCTTTGCTTGTAGATGGTTGTAAAGTCATTCTCTTCTTCTAGATTTGTGTCTTTGGCATCCCTGACATCATGATAGTTCTTCATCTATTTTTGTTTTGTCATCCTTCCAGTCTTACTGCCTGGATTGGGGCTTTGTGTTAGTACCAGGTGTATTGGTTTTGTATGGTTCTGGTCTGTCTTGTATAGTGTCCTTCCATTATGATCTTAAGACATTGGATTAACACTTCAAGAATCATAAGCGCAGCTCAGGCCAGGAAACTGCAAACTTTCTACTGTCTGTGGTCTGATCATGGGCATTATCATTGCCCTCCTGGGTTTTCCAAGCTTTAAATCCTGGTTCTATTCTATGTAACATAGCTGCAGAGCACCTAAGTGAAGCTCCGGTAAATAGTTGCTGATCTCAGCTCCATCAGCTAGCTGGAAAGTTATCCAAAGGGATAGCACTGACCACTTACTACTGTTCTCCATCTCTGGGTGAGGAACAGTATTGCTCTAGGCTATTCTGGTCTCTGAGCTGAGTCTGAGATCCCCTTTCTGGAGTGAGACTGATAAAAGTATAGCCTTTTCTGTTCCCAGAGTCTGGTTTCACAATCTTGTCCCATCTATGTTCTATAGTTCCTGTCCTGGTCATTGCTTATGGGTTGAACTTGTGGTCCAGAGAGTTGACCCTTCTCTAGTGTTAGCTGTCCCACTCATGTAGCATAGGGATATCTTGTGGCTTGAAAGGAGTCAGAATAGACATCTCTAGCTTCTCCCATTCTTTTCCTAGGGAAACTTTCATTCCTGCCAGAAGGGGATGCAAGTGGTGGAGAGTAGAAGATGGCCATCACTCTACTCTCCTCTGAGAGAGGGATGCTGGGCTAGAGTTATATCTCTCTGCTCCTTTAAATACTGTTAGGTTAGGGAATGTGATTTTCAGGTTTAAGCTAACTCCTGATCACCGTTTTATTATTTGGGAGAAAGGAAGATTCCAAAGTTTTTACCCAATGCTTGATCCCCCTTCCACCAAATACCAGTTACACAATGAACAGCAAAGGAACAAATGGTTCAATGTGATAGCAAAATAGATATCAGAGAAAGAGTGAAAGAGATCTCCCAATGGGAGTAAGGTAACAGTTCAACCGAAAGAGACAGACAGACAGAGACAGAGACAGAGAGGGACAGAGGCAGAGAGAGAGAAAGAGAGAGAGAGAGAGAGAGAGAGAGAGAGAGAGAGAGAGAGAGAGAGAGAGAGAGAAAGAGAGAGAAGAGAGTCCCAGATCTTGCCCAAGGGTAAATTCCCTGAAATTTTTAGTTTAGCAAACTGGAGATGGGGACATAACGGGGACATAACCAACTCCTTTTTGGCAGCTTCTTCCCCAAGGTTTTTCCTTTTGCAACCTGAAGTGGGGTTGGCATCTTCCATCTTTTCTTTCAAAGATGGAAACCAGAAGAAGAAGCAACTGCAGAACAGAATCCTGAAAAGACTCAAGAAAAAGAAAAAATTGAAATGACTCAAAGAAAGTGGAAGATCTCTCCTATCTCTCATTCACAACAACTCCACCCTGCCCCCTCACACTCGCATAGAGCATTGATCTCCCCCAATGGGGAGAGAATCCTGTAACAGTGGGCTTTGGGACTGGACTAACACTTAGCTTTCCAATTGCTCCTCAGTCTTGTGCTCTTCTGAGATCTTTGTTGCTGGAGTTACAGAAGAGGTTAAATTTCACTACTTCCTACTATTTCACCATCTTGACCTGTCTACAAAATGTAGACTTTTTGAGATTAGGGATTATTTCATTTCTGCCATTATATCCCCACTACAGTACTGGCACATAGCAGGTACTTAATAATTACAGACAGATTAGACCAGAGTTAAAAAAAATCAAATCCGTAACACCCTGAAAATTGTCCTAGATCTTCTCTTCTCTCTCCACACTCTTACTTGGAGATCCATCTCATTGGCTCCTATGGGTTCAATGATCATCTCTGTGCAAATGGCTTCCAGATCTGCAGATCCAGCCCTGATTTCTCTCTTAAGCTCTAGCCTCAATCATGTGGCCACTCTTCTCATTCAAGCTCCCATCTTCTCTTTCCTTTCTCAATAGCTTCTTTCTTCAACCTCTGCCTTCCTGTCTCTTTCTTCTTCAATCCATTCTCTATACAGCTGCCCAAAAGATTTTCTAAAGCATAGGCTTGCCCATAGGTCCTGCACAAAAAGTTATGGTGGCTCCCAGTTGTTTCTGAAATAAAATGCAAACTCCTCAGCTTGGCATAGAAAGCCTTCCACCATCTGGCTCCAATCTATCTTTCCTACTTCGTTTCCTATTGTGCTCTCTCCGTCATGCACCCGACAGCCAGATTGGCTCCCTTGCTGTTCCCCGGCCGTCATGCCTTTGCACATGTCGTTCCCCACACTCAGAATGCACTATTTTCCTTTCCTCTACTATCCAGAGTCCTTAGTTTCCTTCAAGACTCAGTTTAGGCCTTTCCTAATCTCCTTAATTGTCAGTACATTCTCCTTTTCTCCTGTTATCTTTTCTTTATTTCTGTTGTTGTTGTTGAGTATTGTTGAGTATGTCTGACTCATTCTGACCCGATTTAAAGTTCTCCTTCCTTCCTTCTTTCTTTCTTTTCTTTCTTTTCCTTTCTTTCTTTTCTTTCTTTCTTTTCCTTTCTTTCTTTTCTTTCTTTCTTCCTTCCTTCCTTCCTTTCTTTCTTTCTTTCTTTCTTTCTTTCTTTCTTTCTTTCTTTCTTTCTTTCTTTCTTTTTCTTTCTTTCTTGACAGAGTTAATTGACTCACACTGCTAGTAAGCGTCAAGTGTCTAAACCCAGATTTGAATTGAGGTTTTCTTGGCAATGATACTGAAATGATTTTCCATTTCCTTCTTCAGCTCATTTTTTGCAGATGAGGAAACTGAGGTAAACAAAACTAAGCGGCTATAATGGGAATGGGAATTTCAAGATCTTCCCTGCCCCTTAATAGATCTAGGGGAGTTTGAAGACCTTCCCTGCTTTGAAAGTAAACTCTCTCCCCAGTAGGATCAATGTAATCATATGGAGTCTGTGAAGGAGAGAATTTGCTGAAGGGAAGGGTGCAGCAGAGCCCACAGGAAGCTTCCCTGCTGTGAAGATAAACTCTGCCCCCTGATAGGCTGAATGTATCATATGGAGCCTGTGGTGGGAGGAGTTTGCTGAAGGGAAGCAGAGCCCACAGGAAGCTGGTAGCCAGAGCTAGCCAGATGGTGGGGGAGAGAGGAGGACCTCAGGTAAGGAGTCAGATAGGCGCTTGAGTAGATATTGATCTTGTATTGGTTTGTGGGACGGCTGAAGGATGTGGCTTCTTAATATCTTTGGTACCATGATGGAATTAGCTTACTGGTTTGGGGATTTGGTTTTCTGGTATCTAAATACATGTTCAGTTCTATCTTCTACCTGGAGAATCTATTATATTTTGTGATCCACTGTTATACAATATTTATAGTCACGGTCTTTATCATGATGATGGGGGCTGTAAATATTGCATTGGCACTACAGTGACACAGCTAGGAAGTTTCTGAGGCTGGATTCAAACTCCTCCTGACTCCAGTATCAACACTCTATCCACTGTGCCACCTTGCTGCCCTCTGTCTTTTCCCAGTAGAATATAAGCTCTTTGAGGGTAGGGACGATTTTTACATTTTTGCCTTTGTAATCCCAGTGCCTATCATAATGTCTTGAATATATTAGGAACTTAATGCTGAATGTTGAATTGAGTTGGAGAAGAAACCCACCCTCAAAGTGGGGACAGTTTGATGTCCTGAGATGATAAGGAACCTTAGGGAATCATTTTGTCCATTCCTTAGCTTCTAGATAGGAACTCAATCAGTCAATCCTGAATCAGCAAGACTCTCCTGTTGGCAGCAATATCACAGCCAGAGTGGGAAGAGCTATATGTCTTTCCCTCATTGGACTGCAATTCTACTTGCCACCATAGCTTCTCATGTAGTGGTTCACCTCCCGGCTACATTCTCACCTGTTCCTTCTTGTCCCAGCCCACTAGGAAGGGCTCCCCACTCCTCCTCCCTCTCCCACCAGGGCAGAACAGCATTTTCTCTCTAAGCTTCATAGCTTTCTAGTAGGAAATCTTAGTGGGCCTGACTGGGAAGGGATACTATTGCAGGCACTGGCCTTTCACCTGTACATAGCCAGGATCCAAGCCCCCAGGCTTTGTTAGCTTCCCTCCCCTCCCTTCATCCTTCCTTTCAGTTTGTGATGGAGAATAGGGGTGTGAGAGGAAATGGAAATGGTGATAACAGGACATACAAATTGAGGGAACTAAACCAACTAGAGAAGACTCAGGGAAAAAATCATCTAGCTTTGGCCTGCAGTGGTCCTAGAAAGATCTTGTCCATCCCTATCACTGACCATGACCAGTTTACCAAAGGGGAGTCTCCCTGGAATTGAACAAAAGAGAACAAAAATTTCTCGGACCTTTTCCAGTATTTCATACACCCCTTATCACTCTACCAGAAAGCCCTACTTAAAGTCTAATTCAGATCCCTCCTGCTTTTGTGTGACTCCACTTCTTCACATTGGACCATGGCCAAGGTCACCTTCTCTGCAGTCCCCCCTTTATAGACCCAAAAGATTTTACTCCTCATTCTTCCTTTCTCCAAAGTAATAATTCCTCCCACTGATGTTCTCCTTAACACTGGGCCTGGAGTCAGAACTGGATCCAAGTTCTGATCTGTTCCTAACTAACTGTTTGACTGTGGACAAGTCTTTCAACCTCTCTAGGTTTCAAATGTATCATGCAAAGTCTCAGAGGGTTGGACTAGATGACCTCTATTACTGTTTCCAGCTTTAAACTTTCAGATCTTTGGATCTCCTAGGTCTTTCCTGTTACAGTTTTGGGGGTCAGGCTGTATAGGTTTCACCTATACCCTTCCTCAACAGGCTTCGGGCGTCCCTGGCTCCCGGCTTCCACTTTCTCCGGGAGAAACAGCTGCACAGAAAACTTAAGACACAGGGCTTGCTTCTTGCTACTTTCTCTTAGGCTTGGCGTGGCTGGAACTCCCTCTCATTCTCTAAGCTTGGCGTGGGACTGGAACTCTTCTTCAGAACACAACACTTGCTTCTAGCTCTCTAAGCTTGGCGTGACTGGACTTTCTTCTGCCTCTGGGTAGCCTGTATTTAAGTCCTTTCTCCAGGGCCCCTTAGGGCCCCTCCCCTGGCCTTGCCCTCGCCACAGTGAGCCAATCGAGCCAATCGTGCATCACCCCGAAGGCAGAGAGATAATTCTGCTTATGGCAAACAGGTGCAACCTTCGCATTCTGCCCCGAGGTGATCACGAGCCTCCTGTTAGCTGAGGACCAATTCAACCCATTACCAACAAGAGCCCCAACACTTTCCCAAACCTCTCTTCTCATCCTTCTCTTCAGTTCCCTTGGGAATCTAGAACACACTTATAGGGTCATAGATTAGAGCTAGAAGCCTAGCCAAGCTAAGACAAGGACATTTATTAAGTGATCAGCACTGTTCTATGTCCCAGGGATACAAAGAAAGACAGAAACAGCCCTTTTCCACAAGGAACTCACAGTCTGTTTAATTGGAGAGACCATATGCAAACAACTATGTATAAATAGGAGATAGACTGGGTAAATTGTCGATAAACAAAACATCGAGAAGGCATGAGCATTAATGAGGACTGAGAAAAGCTTCTCAAAGAAAATGGGATTTTTAGCTGGGACCTGAAGGAAGCCAAAGAAAGGAGACAGAGAATTCCATGGACAGCCATTGAAAACTGTCGTGGGGACAGTCAATGAAAAGGCACAGATCAGCACATGATGCCTACGTAGGTGTAACCTTTATCAAATTCCTTGCCTTTTCAATAAGGGGGGGACTCAAAAATTTAAAAATGAATGCTGAAAATTGTTTTCACATGTAATTGGGGAAAAGTTAAAATACTTTAAAAAATCAATACATGAAGCACCATATGCAAAAATGATCAAGGAGACCAGTGTCACTGTATTGCAAAACATGTGGAGCATGATAAGGCATAAGCAAACCGGGAAGGTAGTAAGGAGCCAAATTATAAAGGGCTTTAAAAGCCAAACAGAGGGGGCAGCTAGGTGGTGCAGTGAGTAGAGCACCGGCCCTGGGGTCAGGAGGACCTGAGTTCAAATCTGCCCTCAGACACTCAAACACTTACTAGCTGTGTGGCCTTGGGCAAGTCACTCAACCCCAATTGCCATGCCTTCTCCCTTCCAAAAAGACCAACTCCCTCCCCTCAAAAAACAAACAAAAAAGCCAGAGGATTTTATACCTGATCTTAGAAGTAATAGGGAGCCACTGGAGTTCATGGACATCATCAGACCTCAGCTTTAGGATGATCAGTTTGACAGCTGAATGGAGAATGGACTGAGGCTTGAGACAGGGTGACCAACCAGCAGGCTGTTGTAATAGTCTGGGCATGAGACCTTACTTAGATGAAACTGCGACCAATCTGCCCCCCACCCCCTTTTTTAGCTTCTATCCTGAGACTTCCAGAAGATCAGCATGTTTTGGACTATGATCCAGTCCTTGCTGGCTTGGGGGCACCCTGTTTGGATGACACCCCCCCCCCCAAGGGTGGTAAGGTCTTTGCCATAGCTTTTGTGAGGAAGGAGCTCAGGAGCTTTGTTTTGTGAGGAAGGGGTAGGTGGAGGAGAAAGCAGGGATCCTATTGACTTTTTGGGACTGGGGACAGATAGCATAGTCTGATGCTCCGACCCAGGTACTGTGCCCAGCTGGCTGAGGAGAGGATGTCAGGAAGGCTACAGTCCTTCTGGGGGTCCTTTCATTGTGATACCTTCTCAGGCCGCTCCTGGATCTCCCTGTAAACTCCCCTCCCCACCCTGTCCAGACTATGACCCTGACTTCCTCTGACCTTCAACAAGGTGCCTCTGACAAAAAGCTGACATGTGTGCCCTCCCTCAGGGGCATTAGGAGCAGGAAATGGAGCTGTCAACTGAGTGAGTGTTTTACAATGACAAGGCCTCCTGCTTCCCCCTCGGCCCCTCCTCCTTCCTCATCAGAGAGACAAGGAGAATGAGCTTTGGCCAAAGTTCTCTCTGACCAGCTGCCAGATCCTAGAGCCCTTCATCCACCGAGCTCAATAGTCTGGGTTCCATCCCCCCTCTAAGCCTGTCCCATATAGACCTCTCCCTTAAGGGAGTTCCCTAGACTCAGTCTTGGCCCTCAAGGAATCCCCAGTGGATAATAGGGTGATTCAGGCCCTGCCCTCAAGAAATTCCTAGCCTCATGGCAGAGGCAGAGCCCCTGCCAGGCTTCAGGAGAATCCCAGATGGAGGAATGAGACAGGATATAACCCCAAAAGGACAGGGGTGGGGAATATCTCTCTATCTGTTTATCTGCCTATACACACACATACATGTGTGCATGCACACACATGCATACATACACACATGCATGTATAAGCCCCACTTACCTACATGTGTGTGTATATAAACACACACATAGATATGAACACATTTATATGAAGTTATAAGGTTTGCAAAGCACTTAACACTTTATTATATCATTAGATCCTCACAACACCCTGAGAGGTAGGTGCTATTATTATCCCCATTTTACAGATGAGGAAACTGAGGCAAAGAGCTGTTAAGTGACTTATCCAGGGTCACACAGTGTCTAGGCCAGATTTTAATTCAGGTCTTTCTGCATCCCAATCTCAACATTTTATCCCCTTCTCAATCTAGCTGCCCTTTGGGGCATTAATACTACCCAACTCCTGATTGCAGCTGGTATATTGGGGTCTGTAAGAGAGTGGAGATTCCAAGGTAAGAAAAAGTGAGAGAGAGGATGGAAGTTTGGGAGAGGCCAATGGGACGAGGGCAGGTTTGCTGGGCTGGAATGAGAGTCTCAAGAGAAGACGCAGTGAGTGTGTGGTGGGTGGGTGGGTGGGGGATCTAGGCTAAAGAGGAAAGACCAGACCAACAGGCTACAGAGCGTGGGGGTGGGGGCAGGGATGGCTCAAGCTCCCTCTCTTTCCCCAAACTTGGCTCCTCTGGTCGCTTGCCCTCAGCCCCCTCCTGACCTCCACAGGGGCAGCTTCTTGGGGAGCGGTGGGCAGAGGGCTTTTGGGGTCTCCATTTTCCTGCAAACCCACATTTCTGTGTAGCTGTAAACTTGAGCCCTGGGGCAAGGTGATGCATCAGTTCCTAGAGCCAAAAGAATGAAAATGGAGAGGGGGAAGAGAGACAGAGTCCGGATACAGCGGCCATTGCTCTGTGTTTGCCTTTGCTTCTCCCCATGCTGGGTTATATCCTAGGTGACGGGAAGCCTGAGGCCTGGGTTCAAGCCTCTGCTCAGATATCCCGGGATAATTCTGAAGAGACCCCCATCCAACACCATCCCTTTTCTGCCCTGAGGCCTGGATGGCTAGAAGGTGAGAGACGCTAGGAAAGATGGGCACTATTTGACCAAAGGTGTATATGGTGAGCCTTTGCAATAACAAGGCTCAGCCATGGGAAGGACAGAGGTTAGACCAGGGGTGGGGAACCTGCAGCCCCGAGGCCACATGTGGTCCTCTAGGGTCCATTCAGTCCTTTGACTGAATCCAAACTTTGAGGCCAAAGATTCCCCACCCTTGGGTTAGACCATTCAAAGAAGTGCTCAGTGGAGAAGCCAGACCTTCATCCTTATGTCAGTGAGGACAGAACCACTTTACTTCCTCCTAGCAATGAGGTGACTCAATGGACCGAGGAGGCCTAGAGTCAGGAAGGCCTGAATTTAGATGCAGCCTTGGATATGAAGTGGCTGTGTGACCCTGAGTGAGCTACTTTTCTCCTGTCTGCCTCAGTTTCATCAGCTGATCATAACAGCACCTCTGTCCTAGGGTTGCTGTAATGAATGATCAAATGGGGTGATATTGTAAAGCTCTTATCACAGGGCCCAGCACATAGTAGGCATGCGATAAATGCTGGTTTCCTTCCTTCTAAGGGAAGAAACTGGAATAGTTGCAAGCTAGGTAGGGGGCAGCGGGAGGGAGATGACAGATAATCAGAAGACAATCTGGTTCCAGGACCCCTCTGCCACTAACTAGCTGTATGTCCCGCTGAAGGACTTTCCCAGCCTCAGTTTCTCTACATATAAAATGAGAAATTGTACTGGATGATCATTTTTGAGAATCTGTGGCCTCACAGGAGATTCTTGAGAGACCAGGGAGCCAGCTGGGAAGGGAAGGGTTAAGTTCAAGCTGATATATCCTCCTGTTTGCTCAGTATTCTGATCCTATGTGTGCTTTTTTAGCTTAGGGGTCAGCTCTGTTTACATCTGGGGTGTCCCCCTATGCTCCCCACCCCACGGGGGGGGGTTGGCATAGGCAGTTCTGCTGGTTGCTGCCACCGTCTGGGGGTCTAGAGATCAGAGCCTAGGGGCGTGTGAAACATCCGAGGCTGGAAGAAGTCCACCAGCAGTAGAGGAGGGACCTTGCGTGTTTGCATTTGCACACAGGGTGGTCATACACGTAAATTCATGTCTCAGTCTTTTGGGTGGATTTCTGAGGGGAAACTTGTGCATGCTTGTGTGTGTGCATATGTGTGTGTTTGTGTGTATGTTGTGTGTGTTGGGTATGTGTGCCCATATGTGCATGCATGCGTGTGTGTGTGTGTACCAGCATGGCTTGTGCTTGTGAATGCCCAGGGTCAGGCAGTCTTACCATGGGGGCTCCAGAAACATTTTCTTAACTTGTGCATTTTTGTCTGTGCTTGTTGGATAGAAAGAATAGTAACAAAAAAAATGTAAATATGTGAATCAGAGAGAAGGAAGACAAAAAGTAGTGTCTGGCTTGTAGCACCCCTCCTGTGCTTCCCATCTCCATAAAATGAAGGGGCTGGAGTCGATGGTTTTGAAGGTTCCCTTCCCGATCTGATATTCCATAGTTCTGCCTTTGTGAGTATGTAAGAGGGAAAGTACAGAGACAGAGACAAAGAGAAGAGAGACAGAATGTGTGAGAGAGAGACAGAGAGAGAGAGAAACACAGAGACAAAGAGAGAGAAGAGAGACAGAGAGACAGAGAGACACAGAGAGACAGAGAGACAGAGAGAGACAGAGACAGAGAGAGACAGAGAGAGAGACAGAGAGACAGAGAGACAGAGAGAGAGGGAGAGACAGAGAGAGACAGAGAGACAGACTGAGAGAGAGAGACAGACAGAGAGAGAGAGAGAGAGAG
>CM053593.1:157876731-157909793 GCA_028646575.1 Pseudocheirus occidentalis | reverse complement strand
CTCCTCCACAAAGTTTTTATGAAGATCAAATAAGCTAGAATATGTAAAACGATTCACAATTTTTAAAGTGCTCTATAAATTCTAACTATTATTATTATTATCATCACTTCACATGCACCCCCTCCCCCAGGGACTCAGTTTCCTCCCCCATATTCCATGTATGAGGAAAAGGAAAGGAGTTTGAACATAACTTGGAAGGTAAAAGGGAGCCACAGGAGGGAAGGGGAATTGATCAGAGAAGTGACATGGTCAGCAAGAAGAAAGAGCTCAGCAAAGTGGAAAAATGGAGAAGGGAAGACACTTCAAGTGATTGCAATAGTCCAGATAACAAGAGCTGTCCTAGGAAGTTGGACCATTGGGTCAAAGTAATGGCTAGCATCTAGAAGACCTGAGGCTTTGCAAAGCCCTTTCTCTATGGCTTCTCAATTAGATCCTCACAACAACTGTACAAAGTTGGTGTTAGTTTTATCTCCATTTTCTGGAGGGGGGAAGGCTGGGCAATTTGGGTTAAGTGACTTTGCCCAAGATCACACAATGGCAAGTGTTAAGTGTCTGAGGCTGGATTTGAACTCAGGCCCCCCTGACTCCTGAGCCACCTAGCCACCCCTTATCCTCATTTTCTGTATGAAAAATTAAGGTTGACTAGGATAAGTGACCTACTTAAAAAGTATGGGTGTGTTTGAGGCAGGATTTGAACTCAGATCTTCCTAATACCTAGTCTATTGCTCTATCCATTATACCATCTAGCTCAGTGGTTCTCAACCTTCCTAATGCTGTAACCCTTTAATACTCATATGTGCGTGTATCTGCATGTGGGTGGACCCACTAGAGATGGATAGAGGAGTGGTATCTTGGTTCCTAAAACCATCAGAAATATGTATTTTCCGATGGTCTTAGGTGACCCCCATGACCCTTGTGAAAGGGTTGTTCGACCACCAAAGGGGTCGCGACAGGCAGGTTGAGAACCACTGATCTAGCTGGATTTGGGAGAAAGGTAACTCAGACAATTAAGTGGATGCCAGAAGGAAGCAGGGTTTTGGCTCCATATAAGGAAAAACTTTCTGGCAATCAGGATTGTCTAAAAGTAGAATAGACTGCTTTGGAAGGAAGTCAATGCCATGTCGCTGGAATATCTCCCCCACAGGCTGGATAGGCCACTCATCTTTGGTATTGTGGAGGAGATTTTTGTCCAGGTAAAGCTGAACTAGAAGGCTGGGTGCTCTCTTCTAGCTCCCTGACTCTTATTTTGTCTTCCCTGCCCTGTCTGCCTCACAGGAGTAAATGATACCATGTTGGTAAAAGCTATTTCAAAAACCTTCAAATACTCTTCTCAGAAGGGACTCTTCTTTCTGTTTTACACTGAAATCTCCTTGAATCAAGGCACAAAAACCCAACAAAAACCTTGGGGGTAGGCTAGCACAATAAACCTTTATCAGACAGTTCTTGGCATCTTTGAGGAGATCTTTTAACAAAATGCTGCCCCAGAGGCAACAAGGTGGTGCAGTAGATAGAGCACTGGTTCTGGAGTCAGGAGGAGCTGCATTCAAATTTGACCTCAGAAACTTACTAGCTGTGTGTAGGTCATTGCGCCCTGGTTGCCTCAAAAAAAAAAAAAAAAAAAGGTTGCCCCATAGAAGTGTGACCTGAAAGCAGGACCCTGCTGTCAGAAATGTTCATCAGAAATGCCACATACAAATGGAAATTAGGGTGAAGAGTACCAGTGGGGGTCCTCTCCAGAGAGGGCAGAGGTGGGGATCAGGCCACAACACAAAGGAGTAAGAGATGCCTTGGAGGGGAAAGCAAGGGAAAACTGAAAGGACTAGAAACACCGGGAAAAATAGAGTCTCAGTCTCTGCTAAACTCACCAAGTGCTAAAACGGCTTTTTCAGAAATATTGAGGTTACGCTCTTTGTGTGATCTGAGGGTGGGAATAACAATGTAATTATTTATGTAGCTCATTGTAAATATTTCTGTGCCATGTGATAGCAATTATTTGGGGAGAATGGGCAGAGTTATACTAATTTGGGAAGGGAAAATTACCAGAAGTTGCTAGGTCCAGTCTGAACATCCCAGGAGGTCTTGGAATGTGTGTTGGTTGGGGGGAGGGCAGGTATGCTAGAGCTCAGAATCCATCTGGGGTGGCCTGGCAGAAAAAAGACCCATCTCCACTGGGGAGGGTAGCAATTTCTCTTCTTCCTTTTCCCTCAGGTCCTGGGTAGACCCAGAACCCATCTGGGATGACCAGGACACACACACACACACACACACACACACACACACACACACACACACACACACACACACCCTTTACTTGCTCTTTTGCCACGGCTGCTTGAGGATTCACAGGAGTTGGATGAGACAGGAGTCAACAATTTCATTCCTTCTATTGATACGGAGGAACCGGGGCCATCTCCAGTTGTCTTGATCTATGTTGTGCCACTGGATGCAGCTGGCTCCAGAGGAGAAAGTGAGGTTGGTGACCTTGTGCAGCCCTGCCTCACTTAAATCCAATTCACTTTCAAGTCATATTCCTGATGTCATGATCCCCTTCAAGAATGAAAGACAAGCAGCAATCAACAACAAACAAAATGGAGGACCCCAAGGCCTTACCATTTGCTCAGCCTCCATACACTGCAGTCTCCCAGCATTGATTCCAATCTACTTAAGTATCCCAAAAAGCTCTGGGCCTCGCCATTCATATCCTTGTTTTCCTATTTCTGAATCATAGGATTTCCAGACCTTCCCATCTGCCTTGTAGCTTAACTTTCTGAGTTGTCTTGACCAATTAGGGTGTGAACTCCTTGGAAACAATGACTATAGCAAGTTTCTATTTGCATTCTCAGTCCTTGGCATAGTTCTTGGCCCTTGTAAGTACTTAATAAATACTTTTTCATTCATTTCATTCATTCAAGGTATCTATGAAGCACCTCCTATTGAGTCAGGCATAATGCTAGGACCTAGGGATACATGTACAAAGGATGAAACAATTCTTACTCAAAGGGATGTCACATTCTAATGAGAGAAACAAGAAGAACATATATAGATATTTACAGCATAAATATAAAGTGAATAAAAATAAATACAACTATATGTAAAATAGTACAATATGAAGTAGAGTAGTTTTGGAAGAAAGACAGCTGGGGAAACAGCAAAGGCTTTGTGCTGAAGATGATGCTCCAGCTGCGTCTTAAGGGAGAGAAGGATTCTGTTTGGAAGGTGTAAGGAGAGACTGTATTTGAAGCATGGGAGACAGCTCATGCAAAGGAACAGAAATGAGAGATGGAGTGTCTTTGTGAGGAGACATACTAGTAACCCTTCAAGATGGTGGCATCCCCAAAGAGACCCCTGACACTCCTGAGAGAGGAACGGAAAGGGATTTATCTGTAAGTGGTAGATGAGTTTTGCCACCAAATTCCTCTTCTGATGCCTCTTTGCAACAGAGAAATGTCCCCAGGTTTGAAACAATAGAAAGCAAGTTCTCTTCATTCTTATTGACCTGGAAGTTCTCAAGGTTGGGCCAGGGATGGACCATATGTCTGTCTTCCAAGGACCAGATGAAATCAGTTTGAAGAGGTTCTCTGAAGCGGTAGTTGCATGGTGGAGATTTTTAAAAACACAACACCTCGGAAAGACTACTTCCTAAGTCAAAGAGGGTTTGCATTCCGTTAGTCAGAAAAAGGCCAACATCTGTGAAATCCTACATCTCTAAAGTACTGACATTTTAAAGTATAAATATACCAGTCATGAAGCCCCAGTTCCCCAATTCATTATTTCTATAATTACAGGTAAGCTCATATTTTTATATTTTTCCCTGAAAGAGAAGAAAGTCCCCTTTTGGCATTTGGGGCACTTTTTCTCACATATAGACACCCCAAGAAAGTTATCCAATATTGAAGGCACTCTGTGGCTCAAACCTTAGCTCACAAGCTCCCACCAGTGCATTTATATTTACCAGTTAGTCAGAGAGTATATTAGTCCAAGCAAGACACCTAAACAAAGAACATAGTAAATAAAGTGATGAAATTCCCATGTGCATTTAGGGTACATTCTTCCTCGGGGTATCACACTTCCAGTGGGGAAGGAAACACAGGCAGCACATATGCCTAAGGACCACACATGGAAAAAACACATGTAGATAACAAGTATGGCCAGGGGACGTATAGGAAGGGAAACATGCTGCAAGTCCATATGGTCAGGTAATATATGTGGAAGATACATACATAGGGAATACATGTAGTGGAGACACATCCATGTCCAGAGCAACTCACATCCCTGACCCTGCAGGGTACCCATGTCTCCTGCTGAGATCTCTTCTCTCTGCTCTGTGTATTGTCTCTAGTTGCTATTTCCCCTCTGGTCATTGAAGGACATCTCCACTTGGCAGGGAAGACACCAAGTTACGACATTTATCTTTTCTCAGGGCTCTGCCAGTCATCTCATTATCATCCTTTATGGTGGAATGACTAGAAAGTTTCTTTCTGATAAGAGTTGGCTGGTATCTCTTTAGTCATGACCAGAACTTATGAGCAATAACAATTATCTGAGAAACTGCCAAAAATAGCCAGGCAGAGGGTATCTAGGCTGAGATTCCTCTTCTTTCCCACTACCCCCCTTCCCATACACCCCTGTTCCCCCCTCCGGCCCCACCACTCATGCTTGAATCTGAATTGCAGTCCTTTGTCTCAGACCACAATCTTATTTTATTAAGACAGATGGGTGAGATGGCAGATAGAGTGATGGACTTGGTATCAGCAAGGCCTGAATTCAAATTCTGCTATGGCCATTTACTAGCTATGTGACCCTGGGCAAGTCACTTAACCCCTGTCTGCCTCAATTTCCCCATCTGTAAAGTATGGATAATTACAGTACCTACTTCCCAGGGTTGTTGTAAGGATAAAAGTGTGCTAATATTTATAAAGAACTTTGCAAACCTTAAAGCACTATATAAATTTTAGGTATTATTATTTTAGGGTTAGAAATTCCTTAGAACTTCTGTTTCATTGTCCTATGGGGATACTGTGCCCCTGAACTCATTTTTAAAGTGTTCTGTCAAAGAAACAGGAGCTAGATGGTTTTAAAGTATCGAGGATTTCCTGAACACCACCCCAGCCCCTGGCAAATCCTCTGGGTCTGGCTCATAAATGTATTTGAGCCAAAAGAAAAGCTAAAGGGAAGGACTCAAAGTTATTTTCCATTCCATGTTCCTGGCACATATTTCTGCATTTATATATCAATGTCTATATACACATATATACTCTATATAAAACACACAGACATATATACTCCACTTCAAGACTGGCCTATAGAGAGATGGTATCCAAAACAGAAAGATCTAAGTTCAAATTTTGCCTCTGACACATATTGACTATGTGACTTTGAGCATATCATTAAACTTCTCATTGCCCTCAGCAATTCTCTGTGACCATAAATTGAAGAGAAGGTGCCAACCTGTATCAGTGGAAGGAGGTCCTTTGTCCATAAATGCCCTAAACACATGAAATCAGGGGGATTTAAGTCAATACCTTCTCTTCAACCTCTTCAAGGTCTTATGTGGGTGTATACATATGGATAACATACATAAAAACATATGTTAGCAGGAAAAACAAATTAGCCCAGGAAGAGCATCTTCACCCAGCCAAATGCCACACTGTCTCCTACAGCATTGTGAAAACTCACTTCAGATGGGATGAGCTGGTTGCAATAAAAGAGATGGAACAGAGAAAAGAGACACTCCCAAGAAGGGGACTGGACCGGCATGCAATGCTAAGATCAGAGTCAACTAGAGGGAATGGTAAGGTGAATTACAGTCAGGAGCTGCCTTTTGATTCATTCTCATTTCCAGGGAAAGCTGGTAGAGCATTCTCTTGTGGAAGTTTCTTAATCAAGACATTTGTGACATTGGAAAGCTCCACCCCTTCCAATCACCACCATGGTTGGGCTAGGAATGGGATTGAAAGGAAGTGAGGAGAAAGCATTCCCGGGGTCATTCTACAGGGAGAAGACCAGGCCCAGGGAGGAGTCTCAACCCCAGATATCAAAGGATTCCATAGGGAATATTTCAGGAAGAAGTTGAAGGAAGGATTGCAGGGAAAGGGAATCTGGGATTAAGATGTGCTGGAAGAGAGCAGAACAGGGCTGGACTGGGTACACTTTGAGTGGGTGGGGGGTGGGATCTGGAATGTTCCTATATACAATTCTCTAATGGAATCATTTGGACATTCTCTTGGCCTTAACTCCAGATGGGATTATGTGGGGAGGTTGGAGGGGGAAGAGGTTAGGGTATAGGAATGGAGATCATTAGAGGAAACCAAAAGTTGGGGCTGTGGAAGAACTTTGATAGGTTGCCAAGATGCCTCCCCTTTTTGGACCTGCATAGATGAATAGGAAGGTGCACAGAAGGGAGAAGAAAGGGCCAAGAAACTTCACAGATGTTCTGCCCTTCAACTTTCACTTGGAATAAAAACACTAGACAGTAATGCTGGTAACAAGAGTCACTAATACTTTCATAGGACCTCAGGGGTTAGAAGATGCTTCATATATATTCTCTTACTTGAGACTTATAGGAACTTTACTAGATAGTCATATAGGTATTATCATTCCCATTTTACAGATGAAATAATGAAGGCTCAGAAAGGTTAAATGACTTGCCCATGGTCACATAGATAGTAAACAGTGAGAGGAGGATTCAAACCTAGATCTCTCTTGTTGCAAATTCATGGCTCTTTTTAGTACTGTTACTAGGACAACACCCCTTCCAGGACCACTTTCCCTACTCCCACTCACATTAGTAGGTTGGTTCCCCAGAGGATAGCTACTGTTATTACCTCTCCCCTCAGGGTTCTAAAGGTAGCTCTGAAGAGCTTATTTTTAAAAATACTTTCACCCATAAACACACAGGTGTGTTTCCCACTGATTATTAGCCAGTGCTAACCAGCTTTTAGAAAGGGCATATTTACTAAGAGTATCCAGTATATATTAATAATTACTAAGATATAGCAAGGAGAGTTGTTACAGAAACATTTCCCCAAACTAAGGGTATGCTCTCCCCTTCCTAGGGGAGGGATCACTAGGGAAAGTAGGCTCAAATTTAAAGAGCACATGTGATCAAAGGGTAAATTCAGACTTTGTAAAATTCTTTCCCCCCCCTTTTCATAAAGTACTCATGACATCCCTCTTAGGGATTAGCTGGGCTCTGAGGGTAGGTGCCTTTTTGGAATAATAAAGGTGCCTGTCCTCAGGGTACCTAGTTTGTCCTCGGTGGGCATCTCAGTCACTGCTGTTTCAGGAAGACTACGACTAATAGCCCATGAGAACTCAAAATCTTTGATCTTTCAAAGTAAAGATCATCACCTGGTCAATAGGGGATTGGGGGAGAAGGGAGAAGTAAATTAACTATAAATTTGCTTCTCCTTTCCTCAAGAGTGAGGCTCTCTCATGAATCCTTTACCTTTGACTACTACTCAACTCACATACTAGAATGCATTAATCCAGCTGTTTTGCTGTATTATACATAGACCCAGAAGTGTGTCTCATTTGTTTAGCCAATCACTAAACATTTCCTTTGTGGCATCATCTGTCTTCATCCAATGATCAAAGTACTTCAGTCCCAAATGGATTGAACCCAATTAATACCCTTGATGTTCAGTTGTCTGAACCTTCAGTGATTACATTAATTGAGGGGGGGGACAGGGAAGGCAGGGTGAAATTTACATTAGGCAGCCTCTACAGTAAACAGTCTGTTAGACAATTTGATGTCCAACATGAAATCTCTTTTGAGGGCAGAGACCTAAGTGGGTAGCAGCAAGAAATTTTGAAGAAGGTAGAGAGCTAGTCCATGCCTTCTGGTAGCTTCCAGGCTTATGGAATCAGCAGATACAAAGATAAGGCTTCCTAGCAAAAATTTCATCTCTCTAGCTGGATAGAATCTTGCAGAGTATCCCTGGGAAGACAGAAAAGGAATCAGAGGAACAGGTGGGGCTCTCTAAGAGAGTCCCAGGAAATGAGGAGCCAATATGGTGGAAGAGCAAAGCTAGTCTTACATGGGACAGAATAAGATAGCTGCCTGAGTCACAGAATTTGAGTGGTCCCCCTGCAAAGTCCCTTCCCAAATGGGAACTATCTCCCCAACTGGGTCTGCCATGGTGCCTGCAATCCTTGTACAAGCATATCCTTAGAGAATCCTAGAATGTCAGAGCCGGGAGGGATCTGAGAGATAGTCTAGCCCCTCTCTTGTTGTACACAGTGTATGGCAAGAACACTAGATCGGGGATGTGGGGTTTAATTAGAAATGGGCAAGTTGCCACTTGTGCCATTCCCTCAGCTGTAAAAGGAGGGAATTTGCTTCAACAGAGATCTAGTCTGTGAATTGTGTTTAAATGCCAATGGGAAGTATAACACATGAAGTCATTATCAGCCCTTGACACCTCATGGATTCAGGCAGACTAAGAGGGAGTGAAAGCTTTATTAACGGAGGCAGAAAAAGTTTAAGCCTGGGATACTTCAGGAGAGAAGGCAGGTTCAGGTGGGGCACCGAAATAGGAAACTCTCAGTAGGGATAGTGTGTGTGAGGGACTCAAGATGAAGGCAATAGAATCCTGAGAGAAGGGAGAAGGGACTGCAGGGAGAGATGGGGAAAGGGTAAGTGCTGGCCAGTATCTCCTAAGACCAGATTTCTGGGTCTCAAACATTGCTGCATGTAGACAGCTTGGGGCCCGAGCCCCCTTCTTCCCTCTTTCCCTTGGCAATTAGCCCACCAGCTGCCACAGAGTGAGAGAGGAATCTGCTTTGCATTACTAAGAGGCTGCCTCCCCACAGACATATGGTCAGCAGACCCCCTACCCCAGGGCATCTTGGGAAGTGTCTCCTCCTGACTCCAACCCTAACCCTGGTTTCTCCTCTCCAAAAAAGAGCCCCTGAAGTGAACAAATCCCCCAATTCAAGTGGTTTGTCTCTCCTTCTCCGTACCCTCATCCCAAGTTGGAGAGCCAGGATAATGGAAAGGGATGTAGATTCTCAGTTTCTCTTCTTCCCACTTCTCAAACTCCAAGGGCGAGAAAGAGGGGCTATGATTTAGGAATGTGATGATGGAAGACTTTGGAGTGATAGAGTCACACATTTTAGGTCCTCCAAAAGTGTATGAGGGGTAGAGGTAAGGGATCCCCTATAATCTGATCCTACTGAGGTCAGGTTAAAAGCAGATGAGCCAAGGCTATACTGAGAACTAAAATCAGGAATGGGGGCAGGACTCCTTAGTTGTGTCAAACATTAGTTCCCAAAGTTTATCGTGGAGGTAAAGCAGAATGGAAGGAGCTACAATCGGAGTAGTTGAGATTAGAAATGAAGAAGGAAAAGACTTGAGGATAGAAGGAAGTCCTTTTCCTCCCCACCTCTCAAACCTGAAGTGGCTTCCAGAATGGAAATTCAATTCAAAAATCCCCAAGTGTGTATTAAAGTGTTGGTGACTTCTCTCTCTCTCTCTCTCTCTCTCTCTCTCTCTCTCTCTCTCTCTCTCTCTCTCTCTCTCTCTCTCTCTCATACTGGAAACTTGCTGAGGGCAAGAAAGCCGGCTCCTTCTCCTGAATTTCCTCCTAACACCTAGCACAGGACTCTGTGTGGAGGTTATATTCAGCTTGGAGGATGGGGGTAGTGTGTGGTTTGTACTTCCTTCTCAGAGGACCATGACCTCAGGAAGGTGATGCCAGGACTTGTAAGTGAATTGGATTACAGTGAGGGAGGGCTGTGCAAAGTCACTAGCCTCACTTTCTCCTTCAGAGTCCTCTGGGTCCAGTGGCCAGATATAGATCAGAATGACTGGAGATGCCCCTGGATACAGTGGGAGTCTATGGTCTTTTTAAGCTAAGGTCTGACTGTCAAGAGAAAGAGGGACTAAGAGGGTGGACTTCTCAGATGAGAGGTGGGAATTCTTTTTCCAGAAGTAGAATCCTCTGATGGGGGGCCCTTTGTCTCCCCAGCAGGAGCCCTAAATTGGTCCCAATACTACAGCACTTCTTCCTCTGATGGGCATGGCCCTCTGAAGTATGTTTCTAGCCCCTGCCTCTCTCAGGAGAGAGGGTGCTCCAGGGTGAAAACAGAGGCCTGGGTGTTAGGATTCAGGGGTGGGCATGATAGAGGAGCTCCATTTCTTCAGTTTTCCTTTTCTTCTCTCCTTGAAAGATTCTTCCCAAGACTGGGGCATTATCCAAATCCAAATAGTCCCTCTCTTCCAAGTATTTTGACACCATTGTAGAGACAACCTCTCAGGCTGAATGAAGTAATAGCCAGAAATCTGGATTGGAATTGCACTTCTTCCGAGGACAGATTTAAAGCTGCAAGAGATCCTAGAAGTCATCTAGTCTGATCCTCCAGTTTTACAGATGAGGAAACTGAGGCCAAGATATTGACTGATCTGCCCAAAGTCACACAGGTGATGAGAGTGGACATGCCAACCCAGGTCCTCTGACTCCAGCCACATTGCCACGAATTGCTATTTGCTAGTAAGGCCCCTGTGTGGCCGTGTGCACATCACTAAGTCAGTTTGGCCTTGGTGATCAATAAGTTCTAGTTAGGTAGTGCAGTGGATAGAGCACCAGTCCCAGAATCTGGAAGACTCATCTTCCTTAGTTCTAATCTGGCCTCAGACACTTACACGCTGTGTGACCCTGGGTGAGTCATTTAACCCCGCTTGCCTCAGTTTCCACATTTGTAAAATGATCTGGGGAAGGAAATGGCAAACCACTCCAGTATGGTAGTCAAGAAAATCCCAAAAGGGGTCATGAAAGAGTAGGGCATGACTAAAAACCAACCCACCAAACAACAAGCAAAGTTCCAATTCTAGAGAACCCTTGAAAGTGTTTCTTTGGCTATCTTTTCTGGGGCGTCATCGCTCCTTCACCTCTGTCTTCTGGGGAGAATGGAGGTCAGTTTATTCCTTTGACTGGTTTATGGGTCACTCTGTTCTGAGGGTGTGTCCTCCCTTCCTCCATCAGCTTGGGAGATGCCTGAGATCAGGGTGTCTCCCCACTGAGGTCGCAGCAAATATTTTGTTTCATATATAGGACCTTTCTTTTGGTTTTTGACCTTCTTGTGGCAAATATTGGCATCAAAGATGTAGCTGAGTCACTTTTCTTGCCACATTCCAAATCCTTTCAGAGTAACTAGACTCTAGTTACTAGACCAATTCACAGATCAATAACTCTACTGTCTTTCCCTCTCAGATTGAAAACTCCCTGAGTGCAAGGATGGTGTCTCCATTTGACTTTCTATTCAGGATATTGTTAGAATATCTTCAGTTTGCTGGATTAACGGGTAAAGAAACTGGTGAGCCTAAATACCTCTCTTCCTCCTCAGTCTCTCAAGGATCTCCAGTCCCTCAAACTGTCCAGACTTCTGGCTGAGGCAATTTTGGCTTCCCTCCTCACACTCCAGAGGCTGATGCCTGTTTGTTTTTCCTTTGGAGGACAGAGCCTGACGCTCATCCTCCAGGCTTCCCAGCCTACCACAGAGCCAGAACCTCCAGTGGACAGAGCCAGGGAGCTGTGGAGGGCTGAAGAACTCAGATTCCCAGACCCTGCACTCCAAAGCCAGAGACATGGAGAAGAGGAAGAGGAGGAGGAGGTGGAGGGCAGAAGGGCTAACTATAGGAGAGGAGTGCCAGGAACAAGAGGAGAGCAGAGAACAGCAGTAGCTTTGAATGAACTCTGAGATCAGTGCCAAGAGCTGGCACCAGCTGGGTCAGGATCAAAGCTGAACCAGGCTGGCAGAAGCCAAGGAAGGATTCAAGGGATTTGGGAATTTTGGCCCGGATCTTTCCCTGGAGAACTGGGTGCGGGGACCTCCCTAACTGACTACAGGATGAGGTCCCGACTGACATCTGGAATCAGACTCGTTAGGAGGGGGTTGGTTCCTGGCCAGGCCATCTGAGTGGCTGTAGGTGTTGGAGAGTGAGTAAGCTCCCTTCATCAAGTCCATTGTTCCCCTGTGATCAGTTTCACTTATGACACACAGGTCAAGTTCACTGCTGGTCATTTTCATGCCTAGTCAATTTCACTTTCCCTCTCTAGCCTCTGAAGAGGGGGTGGAAGTGAGAATGGTTCCCTACCGTCCTCCAACTCTTCCGCATGCAAAAATTAACCACTTCGTGACTGCAAAATTTTACTTGATTTTAAAACTTTTCCTATGAAGGGGTGAGGGAAATCAATTTTGAAGCCTCGATTAGATACCTGGTTCCCCCTCCTTTCCATTTTTGCCTCTTCCCTTAATATTTATTCTCAAAAAAGCTGTACTTTTTTTTTGCAATTTAATTATCATCCTTTATGTTTTATGTGTTGGTTTCAAGAAGGTTCAAGAGACAATTACACAGGATGCAAGGGGACAGGGTATTGAGGACTGGAGGGTGGGCAAACAGAGGGAAAGATCTGGAGGCTGTGGACAAGAGTCCCCCCCCCTCCTGCTTCCATGGGAAAAAGGGGGAATGTCACCTCCAATCCAATGGGGTGGGGTAAAAAGGTGATTTCAGGGTCAGAGGGACCAAGCACCCATACACATGCTAAAACATACTTGCAAAACCTTCTCCCAAGTGGAGCAGCTCCCACCCCTACCCCCATGCCAACCCCCTCTTTCTCAAAGGGAGAGAGAAATAAATAAAACTCTACTTCAGGGAGTGACCACAAGGACAAGCCTCTCATTTCCCAGACAGAACCAAGTCAAAGAGATGGCATTATGTACAGTTTCTGGGTTTCCACAGTTTCCTTCATGATCCCACCCTGCCTCCGTGCGGGGAAAAAAAAAAAATCCTTGTTGTCTTACATGGAGCCTGGAGAGCCCTTTCCCAAGACAAGAGGAGGGATCACTCAGGAGGCCTCTCTCTCTCCCCTCCCCCCATCTCTTCTTTACTTCGAGGATAAGTAGAAAGACCGTCATAGTTATTGCAACATCACTTTTCCAGGTCTGAGGAAAGTGGGATGAGAGCAGAGGGTTGTGGAAATTCCATTGATAAAAATGATGGTCACTCCCCTCTGTCCTTCACCTGTCTGATGACCAAGATGGGAAGAGGAGTCCCTTCCAGGTCCCCAATACCTGGGAGAAATCTTCCGCTGAGCACAATCTAATTCTCCTATTGTCCTGCTTCTCTAATCCTGAAGTTCACTCCTCAAACTGATCCTCTCCTGCCCTGCCCCTAGTCTAGATCTGATCAGCCTTCATCCTTCAACCCAGGCCTAATTGGCTTTGCAACCACAGAGAAAGGAACTCTGCCCCTCCCAAGGTACCTAGGAGTGGGGGGTGGAGAGAAAGGCATTCCTGTAAGATTGGCCTGCCTCTGTTCTAGTGCTCTGAAGGGGGTGGGGTGTTAGGAGGGAGGGGTCACTGGCTTGGTCCCCTCCTGAAGCCGCCAAACCCAGGGCGAAGAAAATGAAGACAAAGGACAGATTCCAAATTCCCTCAAAATCTTCTCTGGCAGCTTCCCGAGACAGAATCCTGTCTCAGCCCAAGAGACAAAAAATGGTTGTGGAAGAGGAGTGTATGTGTGTGTGTGTGTGTGTGTGTGTGTGTGTGTGTGTGTGTGTGAGTGATGGGTTGGTGGGGGGCCCTAGCAAGGGTAGTAGCCACCAGCAGAATTATTCAGTCACACATTAATCAAAATAGCCCCGTCTCACAACGTTGGTCCCTCGGGCAAAGGAGTAGGGACACCTAGGAGTCTGGGGTAGGGGTGAGCCTGTACCTGCATGGGAAGCTCCCCTATTCTACCCTTTCCTACTTTCCTTATAAGAAGAATCCTTCACCACTGATGGGTGTTTGTGTGACCTTAGACAAGTCATTTCCCCCTCTTTGGGTCACAGTGTCCTGTAAAAGAAGAGAGAGGAACTAGGTGGTTGCTTAGGTCCCTGCCAAGCCTGCCCATATAAGATTCTGTAAGTTTTCACTACCTGGGACTCTGACCAAAAGAGTAGAGCAGGAATAATAGAGCAGTTAGGATTAAAAGTTCATCAGAGGACAGTATTTCACCCCCAGGGTTCACAGTGTCAAGTCCATATGATCATAACTTCCTGCCCCTTATCAAGTCCCCTTTCTGTCACTGAGCCTGTGGTCATGGGGGCAAGAGGATGTCTTTTCTCCTTACCCTCTACCCCAAGCTCCTCCATAATCAGGAGGCAGGGGGTGGGGGTAGGGAGCAGGGAGCCACATGAAAGAGGAGAAGGTGAGGGTGGAGGGGCCGCTATCGAAGATGGAAATCAGGATGGTTGAGAGGGAAAGTGAGGAAAAGAACCAGAAGCTCACTCCCTGACCTTTGACCTCTACCCCCTGGAGAGAAAGGGGGCTTGCCCTCCAGTGGACCTCCTTGGGGATTTGGCTCGAGTGTCTGACAGTCCGAAAGAGGGTCTGAGGACCTGCTGAGGGAGTGGGGGAGAAGACACCCCATTGGGTAACCATTAGCCAAGAGGGTGACTGTCCCCTTGGGCAAAAGAAAGTCTCCCCTCCTTCTCCAGTTTCCTTCACATCTGAAGGGCTCTGCCCTGTGGGACGCTGAGGGGAAGGGGTTGAGGGGAGGGAGGGGAGCCTCAATGCCTGCTCAAACAGGGGAGGTGGCAGTGGACTCGCTGTAGAGGTTCTCCACAATGTCTCCCCTCTGGATCCGGCGCAGGGCAGCATAGAGGACGTCCAAGGTAGCGCTGTCCTGGGCAGCCCAGCTGTCGAGCAGAGCCCGGACAGGGCAGTCCTCTCTGGTGAGGGAGTCTATGTGCTCGGGCAGGTAGCCCAACTCCCCAGCCAGGTGTCGCCAGGTGTCTCCGGATGAGCTGTTAAGCAACTTTTCTACTTCTTCCCGTTTGGCTGGTGGGAGGTTGCTGTAGAGACCTCCATCGCCCTTGAGAGCTGCAAGAGAGATGGGGAAGGAGGCAGTCAGGAAGGGAGAGGCACATCCCTTACAAGATGGACAGTGGGACACTCCCTTCTGGGGAATAAACTGACCTTGAAGCAGCAGGGTTTGGAGGTTAGCCTTGTAGAAGACCTGAGACCCTGGGTAAAGGACTCAGAATAGGTTATATCAAGGCAGCTAGGTAGCTCAGTGGAAAGAGCACTGGGCCTGGAATCAGGAAGACCTGAGTTCAAAACCACCTCAGATACTTGCCAGTTATATAACCCCTAAGAAAGTCATTTAACCTCCTTAATCCACTGGAGAAGGAAATGGAAAACCACTCCAGTATCCCTGCTGGAAAAGCCTCATGGACCATATGATACTTGGGGTCATAAAGCGTTGGACACACCTGAATCTACTGAACAACAGCAATGGTTGTATCATCTGTCCAAAAGTAAATTCATAGACTTAGAGCTGGACGTATTAAGACTAATGAGTCATTGGGGCGGCTAGGTGGCACAGTGAATAGAGCACCGGCCCTGGAGTCAGGAGGACCTGAGTTCAAATCCAGCCTCAGACACTTAACAAAAAAACTAGCCGTGTGACCTTGGGCAAGTCACTTAACCCCAACTGCCCTCCCAAAAAAAAAAGCAAAAACAAAACAAAAAGACTAATGAGTCATTTACCTTTGGCTCTTAGTGTCTTTATCAACAAAAGGAGGGATTTGATTAGCTCAGTGGTTCTTAAATTTGAATTCATGGACACAAAGGATCTTTTGACCCATGAACTTTGACAATGAAACAATTATTTTTTCAATATAATTGGTTTCCCATGGAAACCTATATATTTTCTCATGCATTTAAAGAAAAAAAACATTATTCTGAGATGGATGAAGTTCATAGGTTTCATGAGCCTGCCAAAGGGGTCCATGACACAAAAATGGTTCAGAACCACTGGTCTGGATGATCCCAAAGGTCACCTTCAGTTCCACATCTTATGAACTGAGAGAAAAGCCCAGGGAGAGAATGTGATCACTCTAAATCACAGCCATAGCGAAGGCAAATTCTGCCGTTCTTGCTACCAGGTCGGCTCCCTCCCCCTCCAATGGACCAATGATAGGGGTGGGGGTGGGGAGACACAGGGAGGGAAAAGGAGGGACTGTGAGACTGTACTTCTCCACTCAGAATAGTCTATAGGAAGGTACAAGTGCCTAGTGGGTGAACTGGAACCATGCTATGGGTGGCTAATTAGGGACATAATTAACCACTTGTCCCTGGGAAGTCTGGGGCAGGAGGCTAATTGCAGCCACTTTCTGGGGAAATTAGCCCCAGGGGGGCAATTATCTTGATGAGTCTGGAAGTTCTGGTTTAGAAAAGACCTCCCAGCTCCTCTGGCTGGAAAGGGCTTCCTAGGTCGTCTCATTCATTTCCCAGAGTCCAGGCTGACCACTCCCCGCCCGGGTTTTGGATGCATAGAGATAGTTAGATGGTCCATAAAGCACTGGACTTAAAGTCTGGAACATTCGAGTTCAAATGCCTCAGACACTTACTAGATGTGTAATCCTGCTCAGGTCACCCTCTGTGCCTTAGTTTTCTTATCTGCAAAATGGGCGTCTACTTCACAAAGTTGTTATAAGGATCAAATAACATTAAATGCAATGTGATTTGCAGACCTTAAGGTGCTACATTTGTTATTATTATTATTACAGAAGTTTCTCCTTCTGATCATTCCTTGGAAGAAGATAACACCATCCACTTGCCTTGGTTACCTTCCTCCTCTTGAAGTTTAGTGCCCATCTGTACTACAACAGCCTGTTGTGTCAGAATCCAGGGGTGGAATCAGCTACAGTCCCAAGGTATGCAGAGATTTCTTCCCCCTGACCCTGTTCCTCACAGGAGCCCCAGCCCCAGTACCTTGGACTTGAGCCGTCTGAGTCTGGGGCTGCTGGTCGTGGAGACTCTGGCTATCGACAGAGATGCCACTGTCACTGTGCAGCTTCTCCCCTTCTGGTGATGGGGTCTGGTTCACAGGCCGATTGTTGGCACCTTGCTTATTCTGCTTACAGCTGTTCCACCTGTGGTCAGAGAGGGACAGGTCCAGGGCCTCAAGCTGGTGCAGGTCCTTATTTGCATTTGCATATTTCATTGGATAATCTCCTTTGTGTGCATGTGTGTGTGTAGCACATGTAATACTAATCATACATAATGCATACATATAGATCGCATGTGCACGGGTGGGACATATAATGGGATGGCAGTGACTTGTTTTCTACTTCTCTTGTGCATTTATTCAGTAACATTGTGCATTATAGTTCTCTCTCTCTCATCTATCACCTTTAGCTAGAATGTAAGCTTCATGGAGGAAGGGACCCCATCTCATAGAAGTCTTCTATACTCAGTGAGTGATCACCCTAGCAAGTAAAGCCTAGGAACTGTGGGAAGGATATTAGGTGGGAAAAAGGAAGGAAGGAAGAAGGGAGGAAGAAGGGAAGAAGGGAGGAAAGGAGGGAGGAAAGAAGGAAGGGAGAAAACATGGGAGAGAGGGAGGAGGGAGGGAGAAATGGAGGGAAGGAGAAAGGGAAGAAGAAAGGAGGGTATAAGAGATGGAAGGAAGATGGGAGGGAGGATATTCTGATTCCTTTTCAGCTCTCTGTCCACATAAATTCACTTTTTTCTACCATAGCCAGAGACTAGGAAGTAGCTGGGAAAACTGAGTTTGGTTCTCAGCTGAAGTGAAAAGATAAGTGCATTGTAAGGTTCAGGTCATGAGTCAAAGACCCAACATCCAGAATCAAAGCTCAAATATTTTCACAATTATGACTCCAAAAATGGACTGGGCTGCCACAGGAGGAATAGACTAGATCACTGTTTGTCAGACATGTTATATAGCAGATCCCTGCTCAGGGATATGCTGGACAAAATGTTTTTTGAGACTCTTTCCAACTCAAAGATTTAATACTCCAACCCCCAAATAACTAGGGAATAGAAGTTTAGTCCATAATTAAGAGAAAAGAAGTATATGACTTTGGGCAAGTTATTTTTCTCCCTGAGTCTCAGTTTCCTCCTCTGTAAAATGGACTCTATAATCTTTAAGATCCCTCCCAACTCTGGCATTTGAAGGTCATTTCCAGTTCTGACATTCTGTTCCAAGGTCCCTCCTAGTTCTGACATCCTTTGTTCTATGGTTTCATTGTGACTGAATATCTTGTGATTTTGTGATTCTAGGTCAATGATCAAGAGACCAAATTACATTGGTCCAGAGGTATTCTCTTTCCCTAAATGTGGAAAAATCTAAGACCAAAGGTAAAAGTCAAATATCTGAACTGAAAGGCTTCAAGCCCCCAGGCCCTCAACCCTCTTACTTACCTCTTGAAGACAATGTAGGCCAGCAGACCCACAACCACTGCGGCAAGGATGGAGCAGTAGACAGGGATGAGATTGTCAGTGGTACCTCGGGTCACTACAGGTTGGGAGCTGCCCATCACAGTAGTAACCACGTCAGCCACTGTGCTGGCCTCCGTCTCAGGCTCTAGGGGCTCATGGGGCTCCTGGGTGATTGGAGGTGGGCTTTCAGAGCCCAGCAAAGGTGTGGTCCGGGTTGTCCAGCGGGCTGGGATCTCTGCCCAAGGATTACAAGACATAGGAGGTGGGTAAATCCTCCCCACTCTTATTTTGCAGCTTTACCTGCCAGCCTTCCCTTTCCCTAAGGCTCCAGCCCAACTCAGAGGCCCCTTAAGACTCTCCCATTGCACATTTCAAAGGGATAGGGTGATAGGTGTGGAAAGGGTAGTGAAGACAGATGTCCTGGCTAGCAGAAGAGAGCTGAACTTTACATCTGACCTGGGAGACCAGACTGTGACATTTACTAGCTGTGTGACCTTAAGAAAATCACCAAACCTATTTCTTCATCTGTAAAATAAGGGTGTTAATGCCTACTAACAGGTTATTCTGGGGATTGAATAAAATAATATATGTAAAGACCTTTGCAAAATGGAAAGCTATATATAAATGGCTCCAATTATTATTTTCATTGTTTGTGAATAGGTATGTTGTTGATGTGTGTGTACAGATGTCAGAAGAGAAGGGTCAGGGCCTAGAACATAGACAGAAAGTGGACAACAGCAATGACCTCAAATCAGAATCCTCCATCCCACCATTAAACCTCAGTGCTGGGGGATTCTGGGAAATGAGCTGCCCCCAGCAAGCTGTACCATAAAGAACAGGAGATAGTTTCTCAAGCATAGATGGAGGAAATCTGCATCTTCCCCAAAGAGCTGCCTTCTGTTCCTGGCCCGTCCCACTCCTTGTCACTCAATGCATACTCACTTCTCCTTCCCATGCCACCAAGACTCCTTGGGAATTGAAGTGCTCAGCTGGCTCCCTCTCCTTGGCCTGTGACTAGGCAAAGCCTAACATCTGTTTCTGAACTGGCAAGGGCCCTGCCTGGCCCCAGCCCCACAATGTGTCTGGTCTTGCCACCCAAAGAAATGCCGTAGGGCAGACTTAACCCCTTATGAAGAGGAGCAACACTCACACCCTGGTAAATGAAGGGAGGTTGTAGGTTTCTGAGCCAAGAAAGCAAACAAGGCTCACTGGTAGGAAAAGGAAAGGGATAGATTCTTTGACCCTCTGCTTGTACCAGCTGAGCACCATCAGCTTCCCTGCTAAATCAGGCATCTCCTGACAGAAGTGGGTGGTATTTTCCATTTCACCACCCAGCCAGGGGGCACCCAGTGCCAGCTATTGTAGCCTCCAGATGCCCTGGGGTATCTGTCTGGGCATGGAATGCCTATCCTTACCCAAGTAAGAATAGGAGGTGACTGAGGGGAGAAAAGAGACAGGATGTCTTATAGGTTGCATCTACCAGGCAGGGAGCTCTTCCTTCCCACCCCTACCACTCCAAAATATCCCCTGGTTCATCCACCCAAGCAGGAGTTATCTATTTATTTGCCTTTCTGTATTTCCTTGACTTGCAGATAAAGTCACTTCAAAGCATCTATATTTCAGTCCCTGCTGAGGGATGTGTCTTCCAGATGTGTATCTGGAGTCCATCTGATTGGGAGAGGTGATGGGGAGGGGCATAGCATCTGCCACAGCCTGACCATCCCACCCCTGGGGTAAGACACCAACCAAGTCATCTGGCAGCATCAGAGAAGACAGAACATCCTGAACTCTTGCAATGACCATGCTGTGTGACTTACAGGGTAAACTGCTTTCCTTTGTGGGTCTCCGGAATCACCACCTATACTCCAATGGATATCCCCATAACCCCTCCCTCTTTCCTTCCTAACACTGTCCTTCAGATTTTGTCATTCTCTCTTCTCAGACTGTAGCAAACATGCCTAGTCAGACTGAAGTTTACAAGGGAAGAAGTGGTTAGTCAGGTCATTATGGTAATTACCAGGGAGGTCCAGGGTACAGGAGGAAGGGAAGAGGAGAGGGGCTTTCTAGGGCCAGAATCTGGATGGAATTTGGGTCAAGAGCCAACAATGAGTTTTATCCCCACCCCTAACCCCTTTTCCCCCTCCATTTTCCCAATTCCCTCTAATTGGGGGGGGTTGGAGGTGGGAAATGAGATCCAGATGTGGCCGCAGCCCCTAGCATCCCAACCTGTCAAACCCTTGGCCTATCTGGATGGCTGTTTCCAGGCTAGAAACTTGCTCTGGGTGGCAAGGAGGGAGGGAGAAGCTTGGGATGATAGACAAACAGATCTAGTTTTGCATCTTCCCCCCCCCCCCCACTTTTCATTTTAAACCTAATCTGGTGGTTAGCCCAGGTGGGAAGGTGTCATTCCACACTGGAGGGTAGGCCACCTTATTATTATCATGTGTTACATGTATCCAGGAAAGTATGTTATCATAGGGGTGTAGGACAATCAGATTAGGAGCCTAATTCCATTTACCAGAGCTATGTAAGTCTATGCAAACTATCAATGCTTCGATGTTCTGGGGATGAAGAAGTTTGGAAGGAACCAGACTGGGGGAAGCTAACAAGATGTTTACAAATGTCCCCTAGTGGCAAACCATCCACCCCTCCTCCAAGCATCTCCTTCCTCTGCTTCTAAGCTCTTATCTGGCCTTTTCCCAAACCTGTGCTGTCCCAACTTGCCCAAGAAGAGACGCTCAGGTAGGGAAACTCTTCCCTTTCTTGATCTGCCTGGAAGCAATGAGTTTCTAGGCTTTTATTTTTTTTCCTTCTACCTACCAATCACCTACTCTAAGATCTTCTACCAGGGCACAGCACCCATTCCCCAGAAGTCAAACAAACACACAGAGGCACCCATATACAAACATGCAAGTAACACACACACTCCCTAGTTTGAACCCAGATGGAGGAAAAAAAGAAACCTTCCCCACCCACTTCTCCATGGTTACTTTGCTTCAGAGAGATCTTAGGGCTGGTAAGGAGCTGTCTTAGAGCTTCTTGAGGGTAGGAACCATATAGGTCCTTGGTCAGACTGGAAGCCCCCTAAAGGTGGGTCTAAATTTCCTCTTTCCCTTTGCCTAGGACAAAGCTCTGCTCACAGCGAGCCCTTAGCATTAGGGGTCAATTAGGAGCAGGTGAAATCTAATCCTTTGTAACATTACCAATAGAAACCCCTTTCTGCTGATAGTAACCCCCTTGAGATTACGACTCTGTCCCTGAGAAAGCACAGCTCTCACTTGTCAACTCCCTTCTTCCCCCTCGCCTGATGTGGGGCTTTTTCACTGGTTCTCAGGTTGGAAAATCCCTCTCACCCCATGAACCCACCATATTTTGGGGAACAGGAATAAAAGACCAAAGACCAAAAATAACTTTGAATTTCCTTTAGAACTCTTCTCCTTTCTTTTCTTCTTGATCCTCATGTCTCCAACACTCTTACAGATGATTAACACCATCATTTTCCTAGTTTGATCCCTGGAGAAACTCTGCTGCCTACCTTCACACACACACACACACACACACACACACACACACACACACACAGCCATGATTCCCAACCACTCCTCCCAAACTACCCCCATTCACAAACTGACACTTTGAGAATTCTATCGGGTCAGACACTGGGTTTCTGAATTCCTTGAGCAAAGCTTCTTCAAGCCCTATGCTCCCTAAACCCGCCCATGCCCCATGACTCCTATTGTCCACAGCTATACCTTCCCCTTTCCCTTCTTTTAAGGTACAGCAAAGAGAGCACAGTTCTCAGAAGCTAGAGGTCAGTGCTAGGACTGGCTCCACCACTAATTGTGTGTGATCTTCAACAAATTACCCAGTCTCTCTAGATCCCAATTTTCTTCTCTGTAAAGCATTAATTTTAGAAGAGATCCTTGCTCAGTTATTCACATTTTATGATTCTATGATTCAAACCTCTACTCACCTCTTGTTCTCCATCCCCTGCATAGGGGAAAGAACCATGACTTGGATTCAGGAGACCTGAGTTCAAATCCTGGTCAGACATTCATTAGCTATGTGACCCTGGGCAAGTCACTTACCCTCTCTCAGCCTTAGTATCCTCATCTGTAAAATGGGGGTAATGACTCTTGCACTAATTAAGTCATAGGGTTGTTGTGCGGCAAGTACTTAGTAAACTTTAAAGTGGTATGAGAAGCAACTAGGTGTTGCAGTGAATAGAGGGCTGGTCTTGAAATCAGGAAGACCCGAATTCAAATTTAACCTCAGATGTTTACTAGTGCAATCCTGGGCAAGACACTTAATCTCAGTTTCCTATAAAATTGGGTAATCATAGCACCTATTGTTGTGTCAAATGAAATACTGTAATACTGTAATGCTAAAAACAGTGCTGGCACATAGTAGGTGTGTGGGGAAAAAATTCTTTTCCCCTTACCCCCCATAAGTGACATATTGTTCTCAGTGTACACTCAATTCCTAGACTTGGTCTCTCTAAAGACTCTACTTCAATATCCTCTTTCCTAACTCTTTCATTTCACTGAAGAAAAAAAAAACTGAGTCACAAAGAAAAGTGACTTGACTAAGGTCACAAAGTGAATTAATGGCACCTAGTCCATGGTTCTTCCCCACCATACCCAGCACCCCTAGAACACCAGAATCAGAAGGAGACGAAGAGGCCATCTAGTCTAACTCATAATTGAACAAAAATGACCTCTACAGAATTAATTCCTAGGGTGGAGCCAAGATGACAAAGTAAAAGCAGAATAAATCCCTGACCAGTAGTCAGACTCCACTTGTGTAAATCTTGGGTGACTTTTAATGGGGATCCCACTAGGTCCTAAGGCAACTCCTTCCATTTTGGCATCATTCTCATAGCTAGGATGATTTTGTGGGCAGCAAGTCCACAATGGAAGCAATGAGTGGAAGATGAAAAGAGGAAAATCTTTTCATCTTCCACTCATTGCTTCCAATTCTGAGGAGAAGCTCTCAGATGAGGCCATGATGAACAAGTCTATTCCTCTTCCCATGAAGCAACCTTTCAAATACTTGAAAATAGTCCTCATTTCTCTTCTAAGTTTTCTCTTCTCCGGGCTAAGTAACCCCATTTCCTGCAACTGGTCATGAACCAAAAACCTTTTGACATCCTACTTGCCTTCCTCTGCAAGATCGCTAGCTTATCAGTGTCCTTCCTAAAGGTAGTTCCTACAAGGGAATACCATATAACAGATATCATCCAACCAGAGCAGAATCTCAAGAAACTGTTACTTCCCTAGTCCTGAATATTATATCCCTCTTAGGCAACCTAAGACTTCATTAGATCTGTTGGTCACCATAGTACGCCGTTGACTTCATATTAGACGTTCAGTCTTCTGAGACCCTCAGATATTTTTCAGACTGATTTTGTACTTGGGAAGTTGATTTTTTGAATCCACGTCTAAGACTTTACATTGACCTCTATTAAATTCCATCTCTTTTGATTCCACCCAACATCCAAGCCGGTCTTTTTAGAACCTATTATTTGTGTTATCAGAGGCAGCCCAGGTAGTGCCGTGCATGGAGCACTGGCCCTGGAGTCAGGAAGACCTGAGGTCAAAGCCCCACTCTGACACTTATTAGCTACATAACGCTGGGCCTGCCATGTAACTTCTGCCAACCATACCTCAATGTCCACGACTAGAAAATGGATATAATAACAACATCTACTTTCCAGGATTATTATGAAGATCACAATAGACAACATGTCAAGTGTTGAGCACAGTTCCTGGCAGTTAGGTGGCGAAGTGGACAGAGGGCTGGGCTTGGAATAACAAACACTCATCTTCATGAGTTCAGATCTGGACTCAGACACTTAGTAGCTGTGTGACCCTGGGCAAGTCACTTAACCCTGTTTGCTTCAGTTTCCTCATCTGCAAAATGAGCTGGAGAAAGAAATGGCAAACCACTCCAGTATCTTTGCCAAGAAAACTCCAAATGGAGTCACAAAGAATTAGATGCAACTGAACAATAATAACTATTTCTTTCTTTCCTTTCTTTATAGTCTTCCCAGGGTTGTCATTTACAGACCTGTTAAGCAAATTTGCCTTCTTCCAGATCACTGACAAAAGTATGATACAGCAAAGGTCAAGCTCTGATCTCCTAGACAGTGGTTCTCAACCTGTGGGTCACGACCCCTTTGGGGGTTGAACGACCCTTTTACAGGGGTCACCTAAGACCATCAGAAAACATATTTCCGATGGTCTTAGGAACCGAGACACTGCTCCTCTATCCATCTCCAGGCAGGTCCGCCCATGTATTAAAGGGTTAATAAAGCGTATTAAAGGATTGCGGCATTAAGAAGGTTGAGGACCACTGTGACCTAAAACATTCCACTGAAGACCTCCTGCCATGTTGACATGGGTACATTTGCTATGACTCTTTAGTTCCAGCCAGTTTCAAAACCACTTAAAAGCACTATCATCTAAACTGTGTCTCTCTATCTTTTCTGCAAGAATAGCAAGATGGACTTTCTCAAGTGCTTGGATAAAAATCTAGTCCCCTAACCTAGTTTAGTATCTCTCCCTAAAAAAAGAATTTGGTTAGAAAATAAATGACCTATGTTTTGCATGACTGTACATATATAATCTATATCAAATTACTTGCATTCTCAATGAGAGGAGAGGGAGAGAATTTGGAACTCAAAAAAAATTTTTAATGTTAAAAATTATGGGGCAGCTAGGTGGCACAGTGAGTAGAGCACTGGCTCTGGAAGCAGGAGGACCTGAGTTCAAATCCAGCCTCAGACACTTAACACTTACTAGCCATGTGACCTTGGGCAAGTCACTTAACCCCAATTGCCTCTACAAAAAGCCAAAAAAAAATGTTAAAAATTATTTTTACATGTAATTGGAAAAAATTAAAATATTTAAAAAAGAAATTATCTGTTCTTTATGATTACTACTTCCTTTTATAAACATTCACTAATCCATATATCTTTAATGATATATTATATAGAAATACAGTGAAATATTACTGCATAGGAAGAAACAATGAACATGAAGAATTCAGAGAAACTTAGAAAGACTTCTATGAACTGATGCAGAATGGAGTAAGCAGAATCAGGAAAACAGCATCCCCAATAGGTACAACAAAGGAAATGGAAAGAACAATAAAGTGAAACTGAACACTGTATAATAGTAATGACCCTCCATGGCACTGGAAGAGAGTGGAAAATGTTTGGAACCCTAGGTATTGAATACGGCATCTAGAGGCAGGTAGGTGGTACAGTGTACTACTGCCTTCAGTCAGAAAGATCCGAGTTCAAGACCCTTCTCAGACCCATCCTGGCTGCATAACTCTGTATCAGTCACTTAACCTCTCAATGACCAAGGCATCTCTCTAAATTGCAGAGAAGGTGCCAGTCTACATTGGTGGAGGGAGTTTTCTCATCCAAGTATTCCCTGTACAACTAAGTCATAGGTTGAAGTTTCTATCCCTATATGCCAGGCGCTGTGCTGGGGGATGGAAATACGAAGACCAAATTAAACAAACAAATAAATGAATGTGTTTAAAACAAAAGGCATTAACCAAAAAACGCTAGAATTTCCTGAGAAATTGAATCAAACTCACTTGTAAATTATTTTCTCTCTCTTTTCAGAAAACTGGACCAACATTCACCCTCCCCCAATTCAGTCTTGGATTCCTCCTGTTCTAGTCTTTTGCCGATCCCTTCCAAGCGGCTCTTTTTGGCTGTCTCTGGCTCTCTCTGTGCCCACTTCTCTGCCAGCCTCCAGTCCTCATGCCCATCTTTTCCTCTACCCCCAGGCTTGCCAGGATTGATCCTGGTCTCTGTCCTCCTTCCCCGTTCCCTGCTCACCCTCACACTCCCTGTCTGACCAGCGGGTACATTCCCGGGTCTCCCGTTCTGTCTCCTCGCAGGCCGTGCATGGCAGGCAGGGGTCCACGTGGTTGGCCTCATCTGAGTAGGTACCCTCAGGACACACCTCGCAGACAGTGTTCTGCTTATCTAGGCAGGAGAAGACAAGCCCAGAGCCTGGCTCGCACACACTGCAAGGTTTGCAGAGCCCCGACTCTTCATCCTGGTAGTATCCATAGGCACAGCGGCATACAGCATCATCAGCCTCCACACAAGGCGCCGACATGCTCTGCAACCCCACACATTCTGTGCATGGCTTGCAGGCTTCCGTGGCACTGACTGTGTCTGAGAAAGTCACACCTGAGAGTTAGAAAGAGAGTAGCGTCAGATCTTGCCCTCACCAACACCTAGGCTTCTCATAATCCTGGGATTATGGGATAGCTTTTTTCCACCAGCAGCCAACCTCCATCCCATGTAGGTACTGTGCTCTCATACAAGGTCAGACCAGAGTTTAAGGATTGTAAAAGTCCTCTAACATTAACATTTCATTTCCTTCCCGCTCTGATCCCCCTACACACACACACACACACACACACACACACACACACACACACACACACACACACACCAATTGCCTATCACTGAACTCTCTCTCCCAGACCCTAGACACTGGGTTCTCCCTTTCCCAATTCCCAGACACTAACTGGCCCTCCCAATCAATCCCTAGATACTGGGGTCTTCCCTCTAACCCCTAAACACTGAAATATCTCCCCCTTCCTCAAACAACTGACCCTCCATAACCCCCAGAGTCTCCCTACCTCATAATCCCTAAACACGGAGTCCCCACAATTCTAAAACATTGAGCCTTCCCCCAGGTCCCAAACAGTGACAAGTTCCTCTCAATGCTTGGACACTGAGCTTTCCTTTTCCCCCCCACCCTCTCACCCTATTCCATCTCCAGCCACTGAGCAATTCCCATAGCAGGGTGGGACTTATGAATTTACTTCCCCTAGATCCACAAGGGCTGAAATCCTCACTCTCAGGTGGAAAGCCCCCAGGCACAAGGGTGCACAGGCAAAGTGCCTACCTAGGGCACAGAAATGATTGTTACACATCAGGCCCTGGAATCCCCTTGCCTGGACCAGTACTTCTGCTTTAGGTAAGATTATAAATGAATCTCTTTGGGTTTTCCCTTCTACTTTCTCCAAGACCTGGTCCAGATGCTATGGGAGTCACCTGGGCTATAGATTCTTCAATCTATTGATCCTTCTCTGCCTTTTACTCCCTTTCTTCTCTTCTTCAGGAACTTGGGGAAGCAGGAGGGGGTGGGGTATGAGGAGAAGCATAAGGTTTAAAGGACAAAAACATTAAGAAACAAAGAAGAGGCTTGGTCTTATAGAAGGAGAGATTAGGGCTAGTTAGATCACAGGTAGGACCTCCCAACCATGTCCCTAACCCAAAATCTGATGCTGTCAGCTCTGAAAGCTATTCTACTTATCACCATCTAATTCCACTTAACCCTTTGGGATTAGGTTGGGAAGGGAGATGCTGGGTCAGGAACAGGGGGTGATTATGAAGTAAGGAAACTGGGGCACAGAGAAAAGGGATTCATATAGGGTAGAATCAAATTATTTAAAGCTGAGTCCTAACCCTCATCCTAAGATCCAGTCTTTTGGTTCTACCTGAATATGGACTTCATAAATTAAGGGAAGAGGGCAGGTAGGTGGTGCAGCAGATAGAGCACCCGACCTGAAGTCAGGAGGACCTGAGAGAAAGGGCAAGGTTACCCAACAAAATAGTAATAACAATTTGACATGTGTAAGGAATCCTATAATATAAACCTCCCCTTTTTTCCATTTAGCAGATAAGAAACTGAGTTGAAAGAAGTGATCTGTCCAGAGTCAGACAGCCAATGCCTGCACCACACTATCCTCCATCAGCTGAGAAAACATAGTCTGTAGGGGTAAGAACTCTAAATGAGGGGAAGTCAATGTCTAAATGCCAGGAATGGGGGAGAATTCTGAGATGAAAAAGCTGGAACCCCTCTCCCACTGGAGGAAAGTAGAGGCTAAGCTGGGATTTGGAATTCAGGGCTATGCAAAGATGGGAAGAGAAGAAAAATAGTCTAAAGGTCATAAGATAGAAGGTGAGGGGTAGGAAGGCAGAGACAGGGGAAAAGAGAAGAATATAATAGAAAGGTGGGAGGGGAAGGAGAGGAAGTATAGAAAGATTGACTGAGTAGGAAATATTAAAAGCCCTTCAAGTCTCTCAAAAAAAGCAAACTTACAGAATACAACCCATTGGTGTCTTTTCAGAGAGAGAGGCAGTGTATGTGGTGAAAAGAGCACCAGTCTCATTTTAGAATCAGAAAAGCTTAAAATCCTGCCTCTGCTACTTACTGCCTATATGATGCTCCATAAGTTACTTTCTTTCTCTGGGGCTCAGTTTCCCCAACTACAAAATCAAGGGGATGGATTAGATGATCTCGAAGACTCCTTGTAGGTCTAAATTTGTGATCCTTGAATATGTCAAACAAGAAGAATTGAGATGAACTTCCCAGTGGGAGAAAAATTTGTTAGGATTATCCTCGGGGGCAGAGCCAAGATGGTGGAGTAAAAGCAGGAACTTGCTGAGCTCCTGCTCCAACCACCTCCAAAACCTGTAAAAAAAAAAGACTCTAAACAAATTTTAGACCTTCAGAACCCACAAAGTGACAGAGAGAAACAAATCTCCACTGAAGGCAGCTTGGCACACTGACAGAAAGGGTCTATGCACCAAGCTGGGAGCCAAGTCCAATCCCACATGAATTACAGGGGCCCAGATTCTGGTGGCCTGACAAGCAGCCCAGACTAGCCAGAGCAGACTTCAGGAAAGTGAATCACCAGCAGCTATGGCAGTTTCTGGACTTCTTAACCCATAAATGCCAAAGAGAAAGTAAAAGGTCAGTAGGGAACTCTATTTAAACTGGCCCCTGTCCCCAGGGTGGCAGAGGTGGTGGAGGCATGGCAGCCACAAGTGCTGCTGTGTGGCTGCCTCTGGAGCTCCTGGCCTGCAAATCATAGGGGAACCAACCAGCCATTCAGAGAGTAATCACTCTTGCTTTGATCTGCTTGGATCTAGGTTGCAGTCTTGGGTGGTAGTACCGCGGTGAGGAAATGCCACTATGTCAGAGATTGTGGTGACTGTAGAGAGGGCACCCTCCTTATATCTCTGACAACAGCTGTGAAAACCTCAGCAATTTGGGACACAGCTCTCTCCACTCTGGAAGCAGAGTTCTACCATGGCAAAGAGTCAAAAGTCAAGTAATTAGCTGGCAAGATGAGCAAGCAGAGGAAACACAATCAGACCATAGAATCTTTTTTGGGGGGAGGGGGACAAAAAAGATCAAAACACGAAACCAGAAGAAGACAACAAAGTCAAAACTGCTGCATCAAAAACTTCCAAGAAAAATATGAAGGGGTTGCAGGCCATGTAGGAGCTCAAGAAGGATTTTGAAAATCAAGTAAGAGAAGTGGAGGAAAAATTGGAAGAGAAATGAGAATGATGCAAGAAAATCATGAAAAGAGAGTCAACAGCCTGACTGAAGAAAATAACACCTTAAAAAATAGACTAACTCAAATGGCAAAAGAGGTCCAAAAAGCCAATGAGGAGAAGAATGACTTAAAAAACTGAATTGGCCAGATGGAAAAGGAATTTCAAAAACCCACTGAAGAGAATAATTCCTTAAAAATTAGACTGGAACAATTGGAAGCTAATGACTTTGTAAGAAATCAAGATACTATAAAACAGATCCAAACAAATAAAAAAAATAGGAGGGAATGTGAAATATCTCATTGGAAAAACTGCTGACCTGGAAAATAGATCCAAGAGAGATAATTTTAAAATTATTGTACTACCTGAAATCCATGATCAAAAAAAGAGCCTAGAAGTCATCCTTCAAGAAATTCTCAAGGAAAATTGCCCTGATGTCCTAGACCCAGAGAGCAAAATAGAAATGGAAAGAATTCACTGATTGCCTCTTGAAAAAGATCCCCAAAAGAAAACTCGTAGGAATATTATTGACAAATTCCAGAGTTTCCAGGTCAAGGAGAAAATATTACAAGTGACCAGGAAGAAACAATTTGAATATTGTAGAAACACAATCAGGATAAAACAAGATCTGGCAGCTTCTACATTAAGGAATCAAAGGTTGGAATATGATATTCCGGAAGTCAAAGGAGCTAGGATTAAAACCAAGAATCACCTACCCAGAAAAACTGAGTATAATGTTTCAGGGGAAAATATTGTCATTCAATGAAGTAGAGGACTTTCAAGGATTCTTGATGAAAAAACCAGAGCTGAACAGAAAATTTGACTTTCAAATACAAGACGCAAGAGAAGCATGAGAAGGTAAACAGGAAAAAGAAATCATAAGGAACTTATTAAAGTTGAACTATTTACATTTCTACATGGGAAAAAATGATAATTGTAATTCATGAGTCTTTTCCTAGATGAGCAAGCAGAGAAAACACAATCAGACCATAAAATCGTCTTGGGGGGAAAAAAAGGATCAAAGCATGGAACCAGAAGAAGACGACAAAGTCAAAACTGCTGCATCCAGACTATCATCATGATAGTTGAAGGGAATATATATGTGTGTGTATACATATATATGCATATATATGTATGTATACACACATATATATGTATGTATAGGAGAATGTATGTGTGTATAAATACATATGTGAGTGTGTGTACATGCATATATAGACAGAGGGCACAGGATGAGTTGAATAGGAAGGGATGATATCTAAAAAATAAAATTAAGAGGTGAGAGAAGAATATATTGGGAGGAAAAAGGGAGAGATAGAATAGGTAGAATAGAATAGAATAGAATAGAATAGAATGGAATGGAATAAATTATCTCATATATGAGAGGTAAGAGAAAATTGTTACAATGGAGGGGAAGAACAGGAAAGTGAAAGGGAATGGGTCAACTTTACTCTCATTGAATTTGGCTTAAGGAGGGAATAACATACATACTCAACTGGGTATCTTATCTTACAAGAAAGTAGGGGGTAAGGGGATAAGAGGGGGGATGATAGAAGGGAAGGCAGATTGGGGCAGAGTGTAGTTAGAAGCAAAAACTTTTGAAAAGGGACAGGGTCAAAGTAGAAAATAGAATAAATGAGGGGTGGGATAGGATGGAAGGAAATATAGTCTTTCACAATATAACTACAATGGAAACGTTTTGTGTAACTACACACATACAACTTATATTGAATTGTCTTCCCAGTGGGGGTGGTGAGGAGGGAAGAAGGGAAAGAATCTGGAAAACAATGTATTAAAAACAAATGTTTAAAAAATTGTTTCTTTTACATGCAACTGGAAAACAAAATATACAGGCAATGGGGTACAGAAATCCATCTTGCCCTACCTGAAAGTTTCAGGAGAGGGGATGGAGGAGGATATAAGAGAGAACAGATTGGGAGAAGGGGTATTCAGTAGGCTTGCTATCTTTGGGTGGAGGTAGAGGAAAGATGGGGAGAAAATTTGTAACTCAAAATCTTATAGAAATGAATGTTGAAAACTAAAAATAAATAAATAAGAAAAAAAATTTTAAAAAACTTTGTTAGGCAGCAAAAAGTCCATTCAAGTAATAGCGAAAGCAGTCCACTAGCTCTTTAAGAAGAAGAGAGCTAGGTGGAACACCAAAGACATAGAGACAGGGGGATGGCCCATTGTTATAAGTTATTGGTTGGTAGGGGAGGGTGCTCCCTTTTGCCTCAGGGGGGTAAAAATTGGCAGGGAATCTCCTGGGAACATGTTTTAGGGGGTGTGAAATATGTAGTGGTTTTTTTTTTTGAGCTAACTGATTTCTGGGTGGGAAATGTTTTAGGAACAAGGGAAACTCTACTAGGGTCTCTTCTAAATAAAATAGCTCATTAAGCCAGGTTAATGATGGGGCTCAGGGCCTGAGGTGAATTCTTGCCATGGATGGAAAGACTCTAGCTTCAAATGAGTGGCAGTCATATTACCACTCCAACTGTCTCCCTAGGTGCCTTCTCTTCCTAATTTACTCTGGACTCCATGGTGGGACCCAGAAAGGCTATACTGAAGGAAGAAGTCCTCTTTGCCCAGCTTTTGTGAGTAGTAAACAAGAGAAGTACTGGAGTTGGATACTTTGGGGTGAACCTGACATATGCAAGACAGGTTCAAATAGACCCAGGGCTAGGGATGTGACTTTGAGGCAAAGAGACTTCAGAAATTGCTCCCTGCTCCAGGCTTAGGTATTCCTATGGAGAGTGGTAACTAACCCTTGTTACCAAGGGTTATATTACCAAGCCTTCCTTTTCTCCTAAGATCACAAGGTCATATATTTGGAGTTGGAAGGGACCTTAGAGGTCCTTGGCACCAGCAGATAAAGAAGCTGAACCTATGAAACGCTGACTTGACTGAGTCAAGACTAGAATCACACAACTAGTAAATGTCTAAAGCAGAATTTGAATTCAGGTCTTCTTAGCTAACCCCAAGCCCAGTACTGCATCCCCCTGTGCTGCTTCTAAGATCCTTCACAGATGCTTCCCCCTTCCTCCTAAGATCTCTGGCCTTCTCTAACCAGCTTAAAGAATATCCTTCCTACCTACCCCCTACCCCCTAAGCCCCATGAGATGTCTCATGAATAAATAACAGGCCCCAATTAGTTCTGGTCTGGAAGAAGAGGCTGAGTGGGCATATTTCAAAGGTGGGGGAAGAGGGAGAAGCTGAGCTAGGAGACTGGCTTGTTCTCTGTGGGTCCACCTGAATTACCCCACCCCCAAACCTTTCAAGATGATCAGGTCTCAGAGGAAAGAGAGCACATTGCTGAGGCAAGGGGGATTGTGAAGATGGAACTGACTGAAGATGGAGTTCCCTAAGAGCTAGAGGAAGGGGAGGGGGAAAAGAAGGGCAAGATGAGAGAGAGAGAGAGAGAGAGAGAGAGAGAGAGAGA
>CM053593.1:157816844-157876231 GCA_028646575.1 Pseudocheirus occidentalis | reverse complement strand
AGGAGGAGGAGGAGGAGGAGAAGGAGAAGGAGAAGGAGAAGGAGGAGAAGGAGAAGGAGGAGAAGGAGAAGGAGGAGAAGGAGAAGGAGAAGGAGAAGGAGAAGGAGAAAGAGAAGAAGAAGGAGAAGGAGGAGAGGAAGGGGAGAGAGAGTAGGAGGAAGAGGAAGGTTCTTCTAATACTAGGTGATTCCTGAGGCAACTGTTTCTCTAACACAGTGACTCCTCAATCCCTGTCCTTGACACTGAACTCTACCCCACCCCCAAAACTGACATTTCTGGGTCCTCACCCACAAGGCCCCTACCCCTCTTCATGAGAAAGACCAGTCCTTTGAATGGAGGAGGGGAAGGGGGAAGAGATGTATTTCCTTTTCCTTTAGAATTCTGACAAGTTCTGGGACTAGGGCCAATTGAAAGGCTGCTTTAATAGGGGTCCTGAGGGCTGAGAACACCCACCTTCCCCAAGGACAGATTAAAGGTCTGCCCACCTTCCCGGGATAAACGGGGAGGAGCGGGGAGAAGGGGGTGTGTGTGTGTGTGTGTGGAAAGGAAGGTCTGTGTTCTAGGAAGTTAAGGTGGGGGAGGGGAGGAACACGATCTGAGAAATCATATGGAAAGGAAATGACTTCCAGTGGACCAGGAGAGGTGCTAGGTTGTTGGTCTTGAGCAGACTTTTTTGAATTGGGAGTCATAGGAATGAATTAAAACCTCAGTCTCTGTTAGAAAGCAAAGAGGAGTGGAAATGAGTCTGAGGACCTGCCCTCCAGTGACTTGGGGGGAAATCACCTTCCTTCACTGGGTTTCAGTTTCTTCATCTGTAAAATTAAACAGTTGGACCAGACGACCTCTCAAGTCTTTTCCCAGTGTTCTAAACCACAAAATATAGACCTTGCCATATATTGCAACTAGGCAGCACATGGATAGTGAACTTCCTGGAGTAAGGAAGATCTGAGTGCAGGTTCAACCCCACACACTTTCTTATCTATGTGACCTTGGGTAACTCACTTAACTTCAGTTTGTCTCAACTTCCTCAGCTGTACAATGTGGGATCACAAGAGCAGCTCCCTCTCAGGGTTCTTGTAGGGATCAAAGGAGATGCAAAATGCCTGGCACAGCCTAAGTGCTGTTCTCATTATTATTTCTTTTACTGCCACAAGTCACAATTTCTCTAAGCCTGTTTCCTGGTATCCAAAATGGGCATCATAATACTTGCTCTCTGCATTCCACTGGGTTCATGAATTTTGAAGTGTTAGAGGAATGTAATTATCATTATCATGCTAACAGAACACAGGGACCCAAGGATGAAGACCCAGAATAGGATCTGTGCCCACTAGACAGGTGTGCTGGGATCATACTGGGCACAGCAAGAGAGGGCATCAGTTCTCTACTTGGACCAGACAAAGGTCCCGCCACGCTCTCTGCTTTGTCCCAGAAAGCATTTCTCTCTTTCAGGACACAAATGATTCCTTCCCTCTTTCCCCTCCTCCCACCTCTCCCCCTTCCCCTCCTCACTTTCCTACCTCTGTACTGGGAAGAACATTGGCTGGCAAGAGTGGATGGGCATGTCCTCAATGGGATCCCCCAAGGTCAGACTCCCCAGCTTGGCGGGGTTTTGATCTCACATCCCCCAGCCCCACTCACCAAAGTGAAAGAACAGGCATTGATTTTGTTGCTTAGCTGATATTTTTAGCCTAGATCTTCAGCAGCCCCTCCTCCTCCTGCCTGACCCAGACACAACAGGGGGCATTTCTCTCAAGAGATTCCTTTGCTTACCTCCAAAGCCAGGTTTGTTTTTTTTCGGAGGGAGGGGGTTGTTGTTGTTTTTTTAAAACTATAATATAGTTAGATAGTATATATACTATGTAGTTAGATAGTATATACATATATGTGTATATATATATATACATACATATATTTATATATTTACTATATCCCTTTCAAGATTCAATTTAATTCAGTTCAACTAGGATTTATTAAGTATTTGCTGTGTGCCAGACCCTGGACAAGGCAGTCAGAAATGAAGATGAAACAACAGTCTTCAAGGAGATCTGATTCTATTCTATTCTATGGGGTATTCCATTCTCCCCGAGACAGAACACTCCTCATAGGCAGAGTGGAAGGAGTCAGGAAGATCCAAGTTCAAATCTCCCCTCTGATACATAACAGCCATACCATCCCAGGCAAGTCATTTAACCTTTCTCAGACTTAGCTTCCTTCTCTGTAAAATGGGGATAATAATGCTACTCATAGCATTAACCTCCCAGGGTTGTTATGAGGTGCCACTGAGCCAATTTAGGGGGTCTGGAAAGACTATTAAGCAATTAGAACTGCTCTAAGACTTTTATGACACCCTGTCTGTGAAGCATCTTGTAAACATTGAAGCAGTATATAAATATCAGTTATCTATTCATCATTATTACTACTCCCACGCTAGAAAAGACTCCCTGAACTCTTTCTACTAGACAGGATTGATAAGAGGTTTTCTTTTCTCACTTCTACCTCTTGGAATCTTTGTGTCCTTTCAAAGTTCAGCCCAAAGGCCACTCCCTACGGGTGGTCTTTCCCAGTTCTCTGATTATTAGAGTCCTCCCTATCACTTTTTTTTTTTTTGCTTTTTGGAGGGCAGTTGGGGTTAAGTGACTTGCCCAAGGTCACACAGCTAGTTTTTGTGTTAAGTGTCTGAGGACGGATTTGAACTCAGGTCTTCCTGACTCCAGGGTCAGTGCTCTATTCACTGCCCCACCTAGTGGCCTTCTCCCCATCACTTTGCATTTATTTTGTATATAACTTAGATTTCATTATTGATAAACACTTTCTATTCCCCTAGTAGAATGTAAGCTCCATGAAGGCAAACACATTCTTGTTTGGGTAATATCAACTCTAGGCACAGTGTTTAACACATAGTAGACACTATTAATGCTTGTTGTATTAATATGTGTGGTATTAATATTAAGTAACTAATTAATATTAATAGTTTGTGGTTGATTCCTGACTCCAATTCCAGTACTCCATCGGCTAAACCATGGCACCTCAAAGATAAAATATTTAAAGCTTGCAAAGAACCTCAGAGCTCATCCTGTGTTGCTCTTGCTGTTTAATCATGTCTGACTCTTTGTGCCCTATTTTGGGGTTTTCTTGGCAAAGATATTGGAGTGATTTGCCATTTCATTCTCTGGCTCATTTTACAGATGAGGAAACTGAGGCAAGCAGGGTTAAGTGACTTGTCCAGGGTCACACAGCTAGGAAATATCTGAGGCCAGAATTGAACTCAAGAAGATAGGTCTTCCTGACTCCAGCCCAGCACTCTGTGCATTATGGCGCCACCTAGCTGAAAAATGGACTTCAGAGGCTGTTAAATTCAATCCTTTCATTTTATAGATGAGGAAACTCAAGCCCAGAGAAGTGGAGTGATTTGCCCAAGGTCACACAGGTTGTGTCAGAGATAGAAGATGGGGATGGCTAGGTGGCGCAGTGAATAGAACACCGGCCCTGGAGTCAGGAGGACCTGAGTTCAAGTCTGACCTCAGATACTATCTTCTGAGATAGAAGATAGCAAATACACTTACCAGACACAGGGTCCTAGGGAAATTAGAGGAGGGAGAAAATATTTTTATGAAAGGATCAAGGAAGTCTTCCTGGATGTCACAGCTAAGTCTTAAAGGAGAGGATTTTAACAAGTTCAATTTGCTGGAGATGGTCAGGAAAGAGCCATATGATCATAAGATCATAAATTCAGAGCCTGAGGGAACTTTAGAATCCATCAAGTCCAACCCTCTCATTTTACAAATGAGGAAACTGAGGCACAGAGAGGTTAAGTAATTTGCAGGGTCACACAGCGTTAGAGTCTACGGCAGGATCTAATTGAGATCCTTGTCATTTCTACCCACTAAGCCGTCCTGCTTCTCCATGACGTCAGTGAACAGCTGACAGTTCTACATTGATTGGAACATGTGAAAGGGAATAATGTGTAGTAAGCCTAGAAAAGGACCATATCACCATTTCTTCCATTGGACAACTAAATGGTGAATCAGATAGAGCGCTGGGCCTGGAGTCAGGAAGACTCATCTTCCTGAGTTCAAATCTAACGTCAGACACTTCCTAGCTGTGTGACCCTGGGCAAGTCACTTAACCCTGCTTGCCTCAGCTTCCTCATCTGTCAAATGAGCTGGAGAAGGAAATGGCAAAATCACTCCATTATCTCTGCCAAGAAAAGCCCAAATGGAATCATAAAGAATGAGACAAGACTGAACAACAAAAACAATTTTCTCCTCTGTAATAAGAGGTTAATCAAAACAGTGCTCAGGCTATCGCCAACACATCCACAATTCTCATCTCATCTCTACCTCGAGGTTCCCTGGTTGTCTTAGAGTCACAGCTAAAATCCCATCACAGGAAATCTTTCCCAGTGTCTCTTAATAGTGCCTTCCCTCCTTTGATTATCTCCAATTTTTCCTGTCTCTGTCCTGTCTGTCTGTAGTTGTTTACACGCTGATGCCCCCATTAAACTGTGAGTTCCTTGAGAGCAAGACCTGTTTCTTTTTGCCTATCTTGCATCCCCAGGGTTCAGCACTATATGCCTAGCACATAATGCTTATTGACTTGATTTGACACAAGGGAAAATGTGCCATACATACAAGAATATTTTTGGTAGTTGAAAACTGGAAAGAAAATGATTGGAGAATGACTATGTTGTTTGGTCTATGAATTAATAGAATAATACTGAGTTGTTTAAAAAAAAAAGTTTGACTATGAAGAATCCAGAGAAATGTGGGAAAATTTATTTGAACTGATGAACGGTGAGGCCAATCAGTTAATAAGCATTTTATAAGATGACTCTGGAAGATAGAGTGAGGTTGATGGCTTTATGTAGCTCTGCCCCAGTTAAATTCAATTCATGCTCAAGTCAAGACATCACCCCTTGATATCAAGATGTCTTTCTCTGGTCCTCTTCCAGTCAAAGAACAAATAACGACGTTAAGTACTGGGCCTAGCACTGTGCTATGCTCTAGTGATAATAAAAGAGTGATTCACACCCTGACTACAGTAAAGGAAAATAGCATTGAAAGACATTAGAACTGATCAATTCAGTGAACAATCCCACCTTCAGAGGACAGACATCGAAAAGCTTCCTCTCTGCAAAGAGGGGAACTAAGTGGTGCAGAGGATAAAATGTTTGACACTTAGGATGGATTTGATTTGAACCTGACCTCAGACACTTACTAGCTGTGTGACCCTGGGTAAGTTACTTAACCCTCCTTGCTTCAGTTTCTTTATCTGTAAAATGGACTGTAGAAGGAAATGGCAAACTTCACCAGAAAACCAACCAACCAGTTGGCTTGTTTTGCTCAACTGTAAGGGAACATTATATTGTGGGCTGAGAAGTTTGAGAAATAACAATGATATAAAAACGCATCAATGAAGTATTCTATTATAAAAAATAAAATAAAACAAAGGGGATGCCATTGTTCACCGCTTGGGAACAAAGGTACTATGGGTTGTGTGTCAGTTTAAAAAGTGGTTTTGATTAATTATATCTATACTTCTAAATAGTGACTCCAGAAATAGATAAAACAATACTTTTGTAAAACCTAATAAAATAAGGATGTTGGACTGGCTAATCTCTACAATTCCTTCTAGCACTGCCGTCCTGTGACTCTATGTTCCCACCCAACCAGAGTTCAGAGGTTCCTGCTGGGTATTCTCCCAGCAATTTTGATTTCTCTGCTTTGGCTCCAAACTTCCACCTCCTGAAGCACCAGCCCCACCCCACTGCACCCAATTGCCTCTTCTCCAGGTACTCACTGTCTAGGCAAGGTTCACAGACAGTCTGGTTGACCCCACAGGGCTGGGCCACGCCCTCGCCCAGGTTGCATGCTCGACAGCATTCGCCACTCTCGGTGTACAGGTTGGTGGCACAATCCTCCTTCACTTCCCCCATGGACACCTGTGTGGGGAAAAGGAAAAGGGTCAGGCTGGGGAAGATCCTCAGGAAGTCTGGGGAGGTAGGGAAGAGAGTGAATCTTCCAACAGATCAAATGCCCCTTCCTAATTCACTTGATTAGAAACACCTGGCCGGGGGATGAGCTCACTAGGGAGGCATTAGGAACATCAAAGCCTGGGAAAGAGAGGGACACTGGGTGCCTCCCTCCACTGATCCCCCCCAAGTGTGAGGGAGTGAGGTCAGAACACTTGTAGCTAACCAGCTGCCAAGTTCACTTCTAGGTTAGATCTTTGAATCAGGGAAACTTTCCCCTACTCCTAACCACCCTCCCCTCAATCCCTGGTCTCCTGGAACTATTAGGGAGTGGAGGTAGGGCCTTTGAGGACCAGCCTCCCTGCTCCCGAAGTCCTCCCTTCCCCCTGCCACAAAGAGAAAACTGGAACATGCAAAGAGCAGTGCTCATGCATGTGGAATACAGATCTGGGTTCCAGTTTTATCTGTCATCCATGTTTTTTCAAATTCCTTTCTGAGTCTCAGTTTCCTTTATCTGTCAAAAGAAATGGACAATGCCTAAATAAAAGTTAACCAAAGGGAAAGGGTCTGGCATGCATAAAGAGAGTACTTGTTATAGATGACAGTAAAATAGCTCCACAACCACCAGGCTACCCTGCCTCACAAGGTTTTGATTTACAAAGAACAGAGAACTCCCCCCCCCTCACCACACATACATACACACACACACACACACACACATATACACACACACACACACACACACACACTTGGAACAGCTCAGTAACCAGGGGAAAGGGGAGTCAGATTCCTGCCACCGAAGCATCTTTGGCCAGGGATAGGAACAATTGAGCTAGATTCTCTTGGGGGTGGGAGTGGGAGGGCTGTCAAAGTCTTTTTTTTTATATTTTCTGTCTCTTAAAAAAAAAGCAAATTAAAAGCATCATAGGGCCTATGAAAATTTCCAAATCTACCTCACTGGCTATAGATCACTTAGCCCCATTCAGGTCCTGGTGTTGTGAGACAAAAAGAGAAATCACAAGGTCATTTTGTTGATGCCACTGCTTCTGCATCAGCTGGCTTGAACTTTACCCCAATGTCTCAAAATAGACAAAAAATCTGGACCCTTTGGAAAAGGCTGGAAGAGTGAGGGGGATTGACAAATAGGAACCTCATGGGAGGCAGCTGCTCGTTAGATGGTCTGTAAAGGACCTGTGTGGCTCAAGAAGGGGACAGACAGATGTCCCTTCTTCCCAATGCTTCACCTTCCCCAGGAGGCAATGATATATGCTGGTCCTGGAGGAAGACATCTGCCATCCAGGAGGCTTCCTGCCCCAGCTCCACAGCTATAGGTGGCTCCCAACAACTTTTCCCCCAACAAGCCAATATTCTTTCCTTGCTGTGATTTGATCCTGGGGTAAGTATGTAGGGGTATGTAGAAAGAGCTTTGGGATGGAGTCAAGGGGATCTGCATATGCATCACAGTTGTGCTGGGTGCTTGTAATCACTGTGACCTAGGGAAAATCATTTCCACTTTCTGGGTCTCAGTCTCTTCATCTGTAAAAAAGATGACCGGAGAATATCTAACTAAGATCCTTTCCAACTTGAAATCCTCTGAGCCAGAACTTTGCTTTGCAAAGCAAAGATATAAAGAATGAATTAAAGTGTAAAAGACTGGCCAACACTACCAAGGACAGAATCAGCCAATACTTCAATAGGAAGGATTGTGGTGAGATTTCAAAAAGGACTTTCATGAAGGGAGAGGGGTGGATGGAACTGGAAAATGGGACAGGGGAATAAGCAACTTCAGTATGGGAAGATTGCTATCTGCCTGGGACAGTGTTGGGGACATGAGATCTGTCCCTAACAACAGCAAGAGTTAGTAGTTATATAGCAATTTAAGATTTGCAAAGCATTTTACATGTGTTACCTCTGTTTATCCTCATGACAATCCTGTATGTAAGGTAGGTACTAATGTTAATATCATCTGATAGATGAGGAAACTGAGACAGACAGCAGTTATGTGACTTGCCTAGGGTTGCACAGCAAATAAGTATTTGAGACCAGATTTGAACTCTGGTCTTTCTGACTCTATGTTCAGTGTTCTATCCACTGTGTCACCTAGCTGCTTCACAGAACCCCTTCAACAGTTTAATGCAATAATTCATAAACTTTTTGGTCTCTGGACAAGTGACAGCCCCAAATTTTTCAGGACACTCTAAAGAACTTCCGCCTATATGAGTTATATCTATTTGTATTTACTGTACTAGAAATTGAAACATATTAAGAAATTAATTTTGGCCTCATAGACCCCTTGAAAGGGTTTTGAGGACCACAGTCTGGGAAACATCATCTAATGCCTCAGCAGACTTCAGGTGGAGGATTGTGGAACAAAAGAGGGGAAATAAGTGCTAGGAAAGGAAGAAGGGTTGCTAGAATCTCGAATCTTGGATCCGCTATGCCATAATGGAAAGAGCATTGAATTTGGAGTCAAAGGACCTGTTTTTGGATTCTTTTTTTTTAAGTGTTCAAATTTTCTTACTACTTCTGTGACCCTGAGTCTTTCCAAGCCTCAGTTTCCTCCTCTGTAAAGTGAGGAGATTGGATTGGTTCATCTTTTCCTGCTCCATAACTTCTAAGAGCCTATGATTTTTTAAATGATCTGAAGATTTTTGAGACCTTCATGAATCTATGGAATTCACTTTCAAATACCTGAGTCTAGTAGGGGTATGTAGGGATAATCAAGATTTGGGACTAAGGATCCAATGTTAAAAGTGGGGAGCCAGGGATGTGGGGCTCATTTGAATGGGATGTTGATGGAGTGTCAGTCACACCTTAGCTCAGAAAAATGGAAGAGTCCAATGGGAGGAAGGCAGATGGTGGGAAAGGTCCCGGGTCTTTTTTCTTCCACCTTAAGGGGCAGGGGTGGGGTAACCCCCAATTGTGCCAAAGTCACTTATTCCCCTCTGCTGGGCCCCCTGCCAGTTCCCTTCCTCCTCTCTGATTGTCCTGCTCATTTTCTGCCTTTAGCTTCATCCCTATTAGAGGCTGCATTAGCTTCCTAGGCAGCTCCGATTACAGACATCTGAATGACAAAGTGCCTCCATTACCCCAGCTCCCTCCCCCGCCCACCTGGCCCGGGATGCTCTGATTTCAGCACTTTCTTGCCAGGACTCAGGAAGAAACCACGACAGCATGAGAGCGCTGCCAGCCAGCATCCCCAGCAGAGTTAGGGGGATGGAGATTCCTGAGCCCCTAACACTAACCTCCTCCCCAATTACAGGCTCTTACCTGACTAAATTAGCATTCTGTCCTTACCTATGCCTGGTATTAATTCAGTCCTCACCCTCAGAACTACCTACCTGACATGGCCTTTTTCTTCTAGCTTCTGGTTCATATCTCCCCTCTAGTCTAAGGAATTTGGGAAATAATGGGTCTTCTCTGGCACAAAATTCTCCTCCTGAACTCTTCTTAGCCCACCCAGTTCCCCCCAGATTTCTGTCAACCAGAGAGGCCCAGAGGCCCAGATAAATCTCCCACAGAGGAGGGAGATGTAGGCCCAATTTTCCTCAGCCCCTGTCCACAAGGTAAGGTATTAATCTTCTAGACTAGAGGTTTTTAACCTGAGGTCCATGGACCCCCTAGGGATAGATATCAGGGGGAGTCATGAACTTTGATAAGGAAAAAAATACATCTTTATATCAACAACCTCCAACTGAAATTTAACATTTCCTTAAGTTTCTTATGAATATGATTCTGAGAAGGAGTCCATAGGCTTCACCAGACTGTGAAAAGTGTCCATTACATCAAAAAAAGCTTTAAAAACTCCATTTCTGGTTAAAGTCTGCAGCTAGATAGGCAAGGAAGGAGGAGACATTTAAGAGTGCCTGATGTTAAGTTCAACCCTGACCAGCCCTCACACCTTGGCCAGAGTTGGGCATTATCCAGGGTGTCATTCCTCAGTCTCCCTGATGACACCACCACTATGCCTCAAACGACGTGCTCCCTCCCCCCCACCCCCTCCCTTTCCAAGCACTTCAGCCTTAAGATGAATGCCATCTGAGCGTACAAAACAAAGTGCTTTGGCAAGCCCCAGGGAAAGTGTGGTCTCAGTCACCACCTCTAGCATTCAAAGCCTTCCGAGATTTGGCCACACCCACCCCATAGGGTCAATTTTGCAAGAAGGTAACCCCGGGTGTGTGGTTTCGAGGACTGGGTGGTTTGAAGGTGCTTTCTTGTAGAGACTGAGAAGAAATCCTCACTTGCCTTGCTTTCCGCCCCTGAGCCTGATTTAGGGTTGACACCTAGGAATAGAAACTAATCTGACTGTCCCGCTCCATAGAGCTCTCCCAATAACTGCCGGATTGTGGTCCCCTCTGTGGGGAACATTCTGCCCTTCACCTGAGACAGCTCTCCCCATGACTCAGCAAGAGAAGGATCCAGGAGATCCTGACACCTCACCCCACCACCAGTCCCTCTCTAGCTTCTCAGAAGTCAGACGTTCCTGGGTCCGATTTCTCTCTATCCTTGGAGAGAACGCCTCGGACACAGCAACCCAGGCGTCAAACCAGTCGGTCTTCCCTCCTTTCTGCCTCTCTCCCAGTTTCTCTTTTCTATGCTCCAGGAACCGGGATTTCTCCCGGTCGAATACCAAGCCTTCCCCTCCTCTCGACCCCCCCTCAACCGTCCTACCCCCTCTGCCCCCTCCCAAGATTGGGAGTAGAGTAGAATCCTGAGACAGCTAAATCTTTCCCGCATCAGCCAGCAGAGGCGGTTAGGAGAAAGTGGAGGTAGTTCAGGGAGCATGGGAAAGAAGTGTACGGGACAAGGTTGTAGGATCTATAGACTGGATGCAAGGAGCAGAACAGGATTCATTCTTTAGGGGAATAGATGAGATTCTATGGGACGAGGGTGGACTGCCGCGGCTGCGGCTGCCCATTTTCCCCCTTCCCAGAGCGCCCTCTCTTGGCCGCTGGCCTCCAGGGAGGCCCGGGAGCCAGACTTAGCCGGTATTCCCCCGGGGAGCCCACCTTATTTGGTGCATGGGTCAATCCACTCTCTCTGTTCTTTACTGAGGACCCGGACAACAGACCAAGGAATCTCCTTTCTTTGCCTCCCTTTCTGCTTAAAGCCAGCTCTTGGAGGCTACCCCCTTGTCCGCTGTCTGGGAAAGAGGTGGTGGGTGGAGCGCTAGAGGGTTCTGGGAAGCCCCGTCTGATGGGAGTGGGAGAAGAGAGTCGGAAGGATTTGGAGAAGAGAGACCGGCGATGCCCTAAGAAAATGGAGAACCCAGGCTATGGGCTGCTATCCTACAACAAGCCCCTCTCCATCTGCAATCACCGGGCTAGGTAAGTTATAGAGGAAAAGCGTCCCGCATAGCTCCCATGCTTTTACTCTCTGGCGTGATCTTCAGACCTCTGATCCGACCCATTTCATCGCTCCTTCAGCCCCTTCTCCTTCTTCGCTCCCACTTTTCGGCTTTCCTTTCCTCTTTGCCTGCCCCTGCTCCATCACTCTTTTCATGAACCCTATTCTTGCTTATCTGCGCCTCCAACGCCCCTTCTCTGCTGCCATCCGGCTTCGTTCACTAGCGCATCCCCCTCCCCTTCCCTCCCCTCCCCTCATTGTCCTGCCCTGTCCCTATTGTCCGATGTCCCACCCTCGATACCTTCGGCCTGCCCTCAGCCCCCGATTCCCGTTTCCCATTCCCCACTGCCTCTATTGCAGCTTATCGCTGGAGCCTGCTTTCCCGTTCTATCTGTCCCGATGACCAATTACCCCACCCACCCCATCTTCTTCCCCACCGCTCCCTTTTGCCTCTTTGGATCAGTCGAAGCTCCTCTCGGGGATCCAGTGGTCGGAATATCCTCTACCTTAGCCAACCTACCCCTTTCAGGGACCAAGGCACCTCTGCTATCTCCCTTCCTTCAGGTCCCCATTCCGGGGACCAAAGCGCCCAGGCCCCTTCTTGACTAGCTGCACCTCAACACCTCCCTCCGCTTCCGGGCGACCCAGGCATCTGAGTTGCCACCTCCTCCCAGACACGCGCTTCTCTCAGAGACAGGCATCCCAGTCCCTTCTGCCAGCAGGGCTCTTCCAAGGTTCCTCAGAAAGACCTAGGCGTCGGTCCGAGTCTCTCCCACTCTATTCCAATGCACAGTGGCCCTGGGATTCAAGTTCCCTCTCCGAGCCACTTTAGTCTCCGCGGGCTCTGCTCGCCCTTTTAGCCCCAGTGCGTGCAAAGAGAGGACAACTCCCATTTGAACTCACCCCCAAGAGCAGCAGCAGCAGCAAGCGGCATGGCCCTTCCATGGCTGGGTAGGTGGACAAGACCACCCTTGGGTGCCTGGTGGCACCTCCCTCCCGCCCCCACCCAGCTTCCTTAGCTCAGTCCTTCTGGTCCTGCTTCTGCACTCGCCAGGAGCCAGCCGAGGCTCCGCTCCCTCTGGCTGCTGGCAGGAGGTACTCTGGAGAGCCAGGGCTAGGGCCCCGCCCCCTCCCCGCCCATACCGCCCACCCGCCCGGAACCGCGGCTGCCCCGCCCCACCACCCCTCAACCGGGCTGCACGGAGTAGGGAGGGGAGGGTGCAGGGGTGCATAAAGCGGAGTCGCTCCTCCATCACCCTGCCCACCTCCCACCCCCAACCCCAGTCCTTTGCAACCCATCCACTGTTCTGAGCTTCCTCTCTCTCTCTCTCTCTCTGTCTCTGTCTCTCTCTGTCTCTGTCTTTCTGTCTCTCTCTCTCTGTCTCTCTCTGTCTCTGTCTCTCTGTCTCTCTCTGTCTCTGTCTCTCTCTGTCTCTCTGTCTCTCTCTCTCTGTCTCTCTCTCTTGTCGCCTCTGCCAGTCCTCTATTCTCTCCCCTTCTTTCCTATCTCAGTCTCTACTTCTCTACAATTCCTCTATCCCCTTTCCTCTCTCTGCCTATCCTCAACCTGATGTTTTTCACCTCTTTTCTGTTTATTTTTGTTGTTGTTGCTGCACTCTCCCCACCTATGTTTAGAGTCCTCCCCCCTCCTCCCACCAACCCAGTTCTTTCCTTCCCACCTCCTGGGCAGTCACTTATCTACCCTCCTTGCCCAGGAAAAAGCTCAGTTCTCTCTCTATGCAAAAGCACCTTTCTAGAAGAGGGCAAATGGAACTCTCTTGCCTTCCCTTCCTCAGTTTTCCTTCCAGGGTGAAGCAGGTCATCTGAATTCTGAGGGAGAGGAATGGGTATAGAGATGGAGTCCACCCCAATGATCAACTGAATTCTGTCTTTGCTCACAGCTGGGTCAGTTCAGGAAGGCTAGCAATCAGACATTGCCTTTGCTCCTCCCTCAAACCATACACAGCCAGTGACACACAGGTGAGGGCCAGGAATAACCAAGCAGGCATTTACACCCCTGAGCTACACCAGCCTGGTCCCAGGACTTCAAAAGGGATTGAAGCTCCTCTCCTCTTGCCTATCCCATGCCTTGTGATGAAGGTGGGCCAAGTTAGTGAACCAGTAGAACAACATAAGTACCAGCTCCTCACCAGTAACTCAGAGAACCTAGACTCTAAGAGCTGCATGGGACCTAGTCTGACTATTTTACAGAGAAAGAAGCTGAGACCCAGAGAGGCAAAGCAACTTGCCAGAGGTTGCACAACTGATACAACTCACATGCCCTGTCATTTCAGTCCTGTCATTTGGCTCCTAGGCTAAGGGGTCTCAAAGGACAGGAGAAGTCTTGGTTCCTTTGAGACTTATTACATTGCTAGCTTATTACTTGTGGGATTAGTGTTGGCTTCTTAAAGAGGAGAATCACACCCCCTTTTCTTATGCCCCCATGCTTCCATTTCAGTTTATGCCTACACAAAAAGACATCAGTAATCTTACCCACCCTTTTCTTGAGGTTGGTACTATGGGTATAATTATTCCCACTTTGGGGCTAAGTAAAACTTAGACTTATAGTCACACAATTTGTGTCAGAAGCACAGTTTGAACCCATCTTTCTGACTCCAAGCCTATCATCACATGCTGAAAGGAATTCAGAACCACTGGGGAAAGATCAGTGGAAACAAGAATTGGTTTCATTGGCTATTCCAAACACCAAATTTATTGATGGAAGAATTAAACTTTTCCTGTTTATCATTCTTCCCCCAAAATAAATACATCATTTATTAATGGGCTTGATTCTCTGAGCCAAAAGTTGGACCATGGAATAGTGTAAACCTTCTTAAGGTAGCCCTTCATGGGTTTACAAAAGGGGAGGAAAATTCTACTCCTTCCCCCTTATTCCCAACAGAAGCAACAAATAGAGATAGTTCCCCCTTATATTATTATATTTATGGGTATGTTGTTCCTCTCAGTGGATGGAGTATATGGGAAGTTATAGAGTAAAGAGAATGTTATTATTGTTTAGTTGATTAGTCATGTCTGACTTTGTGACCCCATTTAGGGATACTGGAGTGGTTTGCCATTTCCTTCTCTAGCTCATTTTACAGATAAGGAAACTGAGGCAAAAAGAGTTAAGTGACTTGCCCAGGGTCACACAGCTAGTAAGCATCTGATGCTGAATTTGAACTCAGGTTCCTTCCTCTAGGGCCTATACTCTATTCACTGTGCCACTGTGTGGGAGTACCACATTTATACTCACCCAACAGCTAGTATCAACAGTGGTATCAATGGTAGTGATTTTAATTAATTAATTAAACATTAATTTAATACTGATTTTCATAATCAACAAGTATTTGTTAAATGCCTACAAGACCACCCTTGTGGTCTTGTGGCACCTCCCTCCCACCCCCACCCAACTTTCTTAGCTCAGTCCTTTTGATCTGCTTCTTCAGCATCAGGAACTTTACTCAGCACTGACTATACGAAGACAAGAGTGAAAGAATTACTGCTTTCAAGGAGCTTACCTGCTAAAGGGGAAGATACTATACATATAAATATTTATAGAAAATAGGTAAAATAAATACAAGATGCTTTAGAGAAAGAGGGTTGTAGCAGCTAAGAGTAGGGTTAGGAAAGGTTCCATGTAGAAATGGGCATTTGAGCTAAATCTCAAAGGTGACCAGGGATTCCAAGAGGTGGAGGTGAGGAAGAAGTGCATTCCAGAAATAGGGTACAGCAGATGCAAAGGCAATGAGATGGAAGGTGAAGTGTCCTCAGTGTGAAACAGCAAGAATGTGAACATAGATTGAGTGCAGAGTTCATGGAAAGAAATAATGTGTACTAATTAATAACATAATAATATAATATGACATAGTAACAACACATATTACTGCTTTGCCTAAGAGCACAGCATCATGTATTTAAAGCTGAGAGGGACCTTGGAGGTCCAACATTTTAATTTTATAGATGAGGGCCTATGATGTTGTTGTTCATCCTTCATTTTCAAAGAGAACCAGTGACATCATGGGGTGATGTCTTGACTTACTAGTGAATTGGATCTAAATGAAGCACAGTTTCATGGAATCATCAGCCTCAATCTCTCTTCCAGAGTCATTGAAGTGACAAGACAAAAATCTGAATGACTTGATGCCCCCAGGATGCAATGGATGATCTTGTTGTCTTCTATGTTTGACCAGGTTCTAAGTGCTCCACAGTGCCTACTTCAGCTATCTTCATGGTCACTGGAACAAATTGTTCTCATTGGCCCTTTCTGCCAGGGGAAGTCTTCCCATGATAAGAAAATGGAATTCAAGTCCTGAAGGCCACACAAGTAGTTAGAGGCACTCTAGTAAACCTCTTTTCCTCAAACGCATTTCCAATGGAGTTATGGAGAGAGCCATGTATAACTGAATATAATCTTAATGTGTTCTACTGAAAAACTGTTTATTGTTAATAACAGCTCTGTGGATGGTAATATATAATTAATAGTTTTGATAACACTGGTCATGTAAACAGTAACATAATTTTTATAGATAATAATTATTATTAAAAATATGATACAGATCACTAGCTGTGTGACCCTGGGCAAGTCACTTAACCACAATTGCCCTCCCTTTCCAAAAAAGCAAAAAAATAGTATGATATAGTAAAAACAGCTGGCCATATTAAATAGAGTGCTAGACTCAGAAAGAAAATGTGAGTTCAGATCCTGCCTTTGAGAATTATTATCTGTGTGACCACAGGCAAATCACTTAAGCTCTAAGAATCTCAGGCAACTAATACTATAATTTATCAATGGGTTATAATCCATGTTGGTAGAATTCTCTCAGTGGAAATACTCATAGACTTTGAGAGTTGGAAAGGGATCTTAGGCATCATTTAATCCAAGGTCCTAATTTTATGAGGAAATTTAATGAGGAAACTGAGGTGCAGGAATATAAGGTCAGATGAGAATCTAGATTTTAGCACCACCAGTCCAGTGTGCAGATCTGAACCAAGTTTGTTTGTTGTGGCCCTTCACTTATTTTATTGCCCATTTATTTAGGGAGCTCTAGTCTAATAGGAGAGGTAGGATCCCTCAATTTTTGTTGGAGTAACATAGCTTAATAGTTTGAGGATCTGTGATTTCATGAGTGTGGGATCTTCCTCCACTGTTACAGATCACAACTTATGCACACCTTCCTGCCTCATGCAATAAAATTACATCCCATGGAAGGTGACTTTTGGTGATGAGAGTCTCCATATTTGACTGGGCTGGTCCATTGACAGCAAGCTATCACTGGTCTTATATCAGCCTTTTGGACTTGCCATGAGTTTATGGTCCACTAGCACAGCTTTAGAAAGACCCAGGGTCACATCTACCCATGCTGAAGCATCAAAGTAGAAATTATGGTATAAGGAAGTATTCAGTGATACAGATAGGTTTACCCAAAGGTAGGATGTTACAGTAGAAAAGGAAACTCTGGTTTTAATATTTTCATGGTTTCATCATTTCTAGACCTAGCTCAGATTCTCCACTTTCCTTCTCCTGGTAGCCGTCCAGGACTATTCCAATCCCATTATGATTGGTTTTTTCCTTCCAAGCACTCCCAGCATCATCGTCTCTGATTTGAACTCTGTTAACTTCCTATATCCTGGTCATGGGTTCTAGCTCCCCCCAAATATGGAATATATTTGCCAGCATCTCTCTAGCAAATATTGTTTAGTTTGGTTGGCAATTGAACCACTGAGTTTGGACTCTAAGATCTGAGAACCGGACTGGGAGTTCCAAAACTTGGATTGACATTGTCACTTACTAGATGTATAGCTTTTGTCTCACTGGACATAACTTTCCTCATTCATAAAATGGGGTCATTGGACAATGCTGCTTCTCTAGCCTCCAAAGTCTATTAAGCAGAATAAGCTATTAATTGGCTATATTCCACAAGGAAGTGAAAATGTCACTAATCATGATAGGAAAAACAGCTGGGCCAGATCATATTCATACAGAAGAAATATATGTTAGGGGAACATAATTTTTAAAGCACTAGGGGGTCAGTTTTCAAGATATGAGGAAGAAAGAAACTGAATGATTAAAGAGACCATATTGTAGTAACACCAAAAAAGAGAGAGGTCAGTTGAGAAGATATCAAGAAATGAATTGGAATCCATAGAGTCTTGAGTCAGAGAAACCAATTAAGAGAATATTGTAGTAGTCTAGGGGAGAGGTGATGAGTGCCTTCACTGGGCAAGTAGGAGAATGGGATGGATTCAAGGGATTTTGTCGAAATAAAATGGAACAGATTTGACAACTGGTTGGATACGAGAAGTGAGAGAGTAAGAAGTTGAGGGTGATTCTAAGGTTTCAAACTTGGGATCGTGGGAAAATAGTGGCACTTTCCACATAAATAGGGAATTTGAAAAAGGGGTAGGTTTGTGGGGGTAAAAATAATGAACACTGTTTTGAACACGATGAATTTGAGATGCCTGTTATATCCAGTTTACAATGTCCAATGGAAAGTAGGTGATATGGAAGTAGGACACAGGAGAAAGGCTAGGGCTGGATAAATGAATCTGCATAGAGATATCATAATTGAATCCATATGAGCTGAATCCACACTGAGAGAGCATAGAGAGAAGAGAAAACGGGGTGCAGTCCAGAGTTTTGGGGTTAGCACACATGACACTGATGATGAGCCAGCAAAAGAGAATGAAACTGAACAGTCAGATTTGTAGGAAGAGAGCCACAAGTAAATACTGTCCAGAAAACCCTGAAAGGAGAGAATATACAGGAGAGAAGATAGTCATCAATTTCAAATGTTGCAAAGAGGTCAAGAAGGATGAGAAAGAAGGAAAAAAGGTTGAAAGATTGGGCAATTAAAAGATCATTATTACTTTTGGAAAATAATTTCAGTTGAGTGATGAAATTGGAAGCCAGAATCAAAGGAGCTGAAAAGTGACTGAGAGTAAAGGAAGTAGAGGGATGAAAATAGGCAGCTTTTACTACATGCTTGGCTGTGAAGGGGAGGGGAGATAGGAAAGAGCTTGAGGACATGGACGGGTCAAGTGAGAGGTTGGGGGGAGGTTGTTCCGGGCTTTTTTTGTTTGTTTTTTAAGACAGAGACTTGGGCATGTCTGTAGGCAGCAATGAGAGAATCAGCAGATAGGAGATTCTGAATGTTAGAGGTGGGTGATGATTGTGGAGGAAAAGTGTTAAAGAAGGTAAGAGGGGATGGGATCAAGGCTACATGTGGAGAGGTCAGCCACACTGAGGATAAAGGTTACTCCTTCATCAGAGAATGGAGAAAAGGAGGAGAGAATGGGAGATGGCGTCAAGAAGTTTTGAACCGTAGAGGTGAGAAAATGAAACTAGCAGCTAATTTTCTCAATAAAGTATAAATCAAGGTCCTCAGGTGAAAGGATACATGGAAAGGTGTCATGGGAAAGGGGGCAGGTAATAAGCACTCAGATAGTATTATGTACCAGACACTGTACTAAGTACATATATAAATATATATGTATATTTATAAATACATATAAATATATACACATATTTATATATAAATATATACACATATATAATGTCATATCATATATTATAACATATACATATTAATATACACATATCATATCATATACATATATACACATATTTTGATCTTCACAACAACACTGCAAGGTAGGTACTATTATTATCCCCACTTTACCATTGATGAAACTGAGGCAAACAGAAGTTAAGTGACTCGCCTTGGGTCACACTGCTAGTATGTGTCTGTACTAGGATAGATCTTAATCCAGTCCTTCTTGACTCTGGGATCCACTGTACTACCAGTTGCCTCAATGGGAGGCATGAGGAAAGAGGAGAAGGTTTATAATCAGGAGTGGGATAGGAAGAAGCAAAAAGGTTATTTTGCTGCAGGGAGGGCCCAGCTGAGATTAGATAACATAAATTTGTCCAGTCTGCACAGTCTTATGACTTTAGTACCATTCAACAGCATATGAAAAGGAGGGAAAGAGGCAAGTGGTGGAAGTAACCCCTTTTTGTGGTTTGTCAAAGTACAAGTGGTGATAGGGCAAGGGGTAGTATAGCAAGGTCCCCACCTACTCCCTAGCATTAAAAACCTTTTTTTAAAAAAACACCAACATTCTTGGGCCCATACTGTATGACTACAAATGGTTAAATACCGTAATCTCAGAAGAATCAAAATTGTGGGAAACTTGCAAGAAAACGGAAAGACACATGATATATGTAAGCAGGGTATAGCAGATAGTCAATGACTCCTCATTTGCAAGAAATGGCATAAAAATATCATCTGGGAAATGTATGCTCAGAAAAAGAAATGAACTTGTCACATGCAAAAAGGGAGAGTATTACAGTGGGACAGTCTAAGCATTGCCATGGTACCCATAGAATGCTGAAATCTAGGGGTATGGTTCTCAAAAGGATACTGAGGCTTTACTAAGTGTTCTGTGAAACACGAGGTATTGTCATTGCTACCATAATGAGAACTGCTACTAAGTCCGGGGAGGCTGAGGCACTCTCCCTCTCCACTAAGGGATGCCTCTCAGTTCTGGACCATCTTCAGTCATGAGAAAGCCTGGCCCCTAAAGAGAAAGATCAGACCTTTTTGCTCACACTCTTCGGTTCTGTACAGTCCCATCCAAAAGCTCTGGGGAAGATTACCTAAAGCCCAGGGCCTTCCTAAACTTTGGGGAGGGGAGTAGAAAGGTTCTCAATATCTAATGTGAATTGCTGTTTATTTCCTTACCACTAAAGAAACACTTACCACAAGAGACAAGTATTCATGTATTCAAGTATTCATGAAGATTTCATCAGCAGTGATAACTGAGTAATAACTGACAAAGACTTAAAACCTTCAAAAAATAAAGCAGTTTATATGGCTGTCAAATTGGCACTTCAAGTTTCACCTCCACTTTGCACTTGTCCAAATAATTCCTTCCAGTTCCATGTCTTCTGGCAAGCCTGTCCAGAGGTTAGATTCACTGTCCTGCTGCCAATGAGTACTAGAGTGGTATCTAGGGATCCTTTCAGATTATAACTAAGGACTGAGGATCTCTAGACCTCTTAAACTCGCAAGACTAGAAACATTCATATTTTGGCATTACTTCTCAGTCACCTGTACTTGTTACTGTTGTTGTTGAGCCGTTTCAATTGTTTCTGACTCTTCATCACCCCATTTGGGGTTTTCTTGGCAAAGATACTAGAGTAGTTTGCCATTTCTTTCTCCAGTTCATTTTACAGGTGAGGAAACTGAGGCAAACAGGGTTATGTGACTTGCCCAAGGTCACACAGTTAGTGTCTGAGGTTAGATTTCAACTTAAGTCTTCCTGATTCCAGGCCTGGAACTCTATCCACCACACCACTTAGCTGCCCTATTACTCACCTATATTGAGGAAGTAACAAAATGGAAGAAACTGCCCAAAAACTCAGGTACACAATGACAATAACAATAATGATGATCGCATTTATGTAACACTTTAAGATTTTCAAAGAACTTGTTATTTAAATTTGAAACTCAAGTGATTGTGGAACTTAATCTTGTAAACTAAAAGTAAATAAACAAGTCAATAAAAAAAAAGAAAAAAAAAGAATTAAAAAAAGAACTTGTAATATCATTTGATCTTCACAACAGTGCCACGAGGTAGGTGCTATTATTTCCCCCATTTTACAGATGAGAAGACTGAGGCTAGAAGATGCTAACTAATTAGCCCAGGGTCACACAGATAATAATCAGCTGAAGTGGATGAATCTATAGCTTCCTGACTCCAAGTCCAGCACTCTATCCTCTAGGCAGGACATGTATTTTAGCTGCGTTAGGCTTGAAGCCACCATGCTGCCTGGGTGCAGAAAGGACACCCAGGCAGCACCTTCCACCAGCCCTCCATGGAGAAGCTGATGAGAAGAAAGAGACACTGGGTGATGTCCCTCCCTTTTTGAGGTCTACTAAATTAGGGGCTCTTCCAACTTAGCTGCCTATATGGGCATAACTTGAAAATTTCGAAGTCTCTCAGTATTATGCTAAATGTGTCCCTGAAAGTTATCCAGAGAACTGACTGCATGCCATCAGATGGCCCCTGCAGGCCCATCTCCATGCATCGTTCATGCTGAGTGACCCTTTGGGGCCTCTGTTCCTCAGGTAAAAGAATATTTTGTCATAAATAGAAATATTTGAGAACCACTCACCTAGTGGAGTGCCCTCAATGCTTTGGGTAGGTCCTCCCTAGCGTATCTGTGAGATGGCATGGATAAGAGTACCCCAGAATGTGAAGGTGTGTGGGTGGCTTGTGATGTGTACCACTGGAGAGTTCATCCAGAAGAGGGAAGTATAAATTACTGATGATTTGAATGGTAACATTCATTGTTTTAATAATAAGGGTGAATAAAGGTGAAGATCTTTGCTGATTCAGATCACCATCATTATTGATTGAAAATACCATTGATGGGATCACTTACATGGCTCAGTCAATAATAAAAGGGCTAATGTCAATAATTATCCTGGATTCTCTCTTGGATATGTTTTATTCCATTTCCTCACTTAGGATCCTCTTTCTTTTAGGCCCTATGGGAAGGTCTGAAAGGAAGTTTTCCTTCCCTTTCATCCTTTTGTCTGAAAGATATTATGGTCCCGAGTGTTCAGATTGCTCAGTGTCACTCAGGAGAAGGCTTCCTGAGACTCCTTCAGTTGAAATTTCCTGCCTGGCCTCATGGCCCATTCCTCTCTTGATCTGGTGCCCTACCCACTTCTTTTCCCAGGCTAGTCAGACAGTGGTAAAGTAATAAACAAAAGATTTTAAATCAGTCTTGGAAGACCTAAATTTGAACCTTGTCTCTGTACATCATGCTAACAAGCTGTGTGATTGTAATAAAGTCATTTAACTTTTCAGGGTTTTAGTTTTGGCATCTTTAAAATGGAAATGTTAGACTGCTGTTGTTTTTCAGGCATTTCTACTCTTCCTCATGAACCCATTTTCTTGACAAAGATATTGGAATGGTTTGCCATTTCCTTCTCTAGGTCACTTTCCAGATGAGAAAACTGGGGTAAACAGGACTTGCCCAGGGTCACACAGTTTGTAAGTGTCTGAGGCTGGATTTGAACTCAGGAAGATAAGACTACCTGACTTCAGCCCGCTATCCACTGTGCCACCTAGGTGCCCCTATTAGACTAGAGTAGATGATCTCCATAGCTCATCCCAGATTCATTATTTTGCTATTCTACAGACCGTAGCAGTAGAGAGAGGGAAACTTTTTGAGGGTTGGTGCAAGGGAGACTAGAAGAGGGAGTCTCCCCAGACCAAAGAGTTTATCATTCTCCCTCAAACTCAAAAGGCCTCACCTCCAAGCCCTGGCATTTCTACCTATTGGTTAGTTAAATGGCCAGAAAGAAGAATTCGTAAGAACACAGCCCTCATGAACATTGGGTCAAAAATGTATCATTCCAAAATGAGTCACTTTTGAATCAAATTCCAGAGAAGAAGGATTTTCTGTCTCTGCCTTCCAGAATTCACCCATTCCTCCAGGTCACAGCACCATCTCTGCTTCTCCCCACTCCTGACATTACCGTCTGAGGATACAAGACATTCAGATCTATTTGATTGTTTTCTGAGTCCCTCCAGATTCATGTCTAAGACCCCCCCCTGAAATTCCTCCAGTCCAACATCTCCTGTACTCAATACCCTTAACTGTCTTTCCAGCCTAAGAGCATTATTACCACTAGCTCAGGTGCCAGAGAGGAATTTTTGATATTAAGAATATGTGTACGGTATTTTTTTAAATTCAAAAAGTGTCTGTCCATGTGTCTTTCTTCGTGCTACACTCAAAGAACCACCTACCACACCCATTCCTGGTCCAGCTCTGCCGTCAGTCTGGAAAAGGACCTAAGAACTGATGTTCATTCTCATTGAGCCCTACACTTCCTCTTCACCCTTAATCCCCCTAAAACCCAAATGTTTTCTTCTTGGCTCCTTCCAGGGAAAGGGGAGGGGCCTTTAGAAGCAGCAATTTCCAAGAGAGAGATTCACAGGCCTCTCCAGATTCCTTACCCCAGCTGTATCCCATCTGCACCTAGGCAGGGAGCCAGGCAAGGTAAGGAAAACTTACTGCTGTCCATTAAGAGCTGCCTCTGTTGACTTTGATAAGTGAAGTGGTGATTACCTTGTCGGCAGCTGCTTCCTCCTATGCCATTAGGAAACTTGGGAGGGCAGTAGGGATGGAAAGAGTGGGGGGAAGAAGGATTCTAGAGTCACAATGGTTGGATCCTAAAGTGAAATGAGATCAGTTCTGGAGTCAAAGTGTATTAACCTTAGAATCAATGGTTCTTCCAACCTCCATTTGCCCCATCCCCACCCGTCTCCCTTACTCTGATAGAATCGGCCTTCTTTCACTTTCCCACAAAGGCCCCTACTGCAAACCCATCTTCTCCACCATCTGGACCTTTACAGCCTATGCCCTGCAACCATACCTTGCCCCCTCCTACCTCGTAACTTTTGCCAAGGCCATTCCCCACTCCTAACTCCTCCTGCCCTGTGCAAAATGGCAGGGGAGATCGAATTTGTCTGCTGGACTTCTTTCCTTCCCCCCCTACCCACAAGCTCCCAGACCCACATATTTCCCCTATTCCTCTTTCAAAGGAGGAAGGCTTCTAATAATTTTTATATCCACTGTAGACGTCAGCTATTTGACACGGGCATTTTAGTCAACACGCATTTACTTAGGACTTAGTATATACCTGAGGTCTATAGGTGTTCATAGAGGACTAGCACCTCCAGTATGAGGGCTTGCTGAGCTCTTTTCAGTGCTGTGAATCCATCTTTGGGTCTACCTTCACCCAACCCTCCCCGTGGCTCCAAGAAGCTATGGAATGCAGAGTGGCCACATCTGGGCAAATCATCTCAGCAGACAGGCCAAATGAGCTTGAAGATAATCCTGTGCTGAGTTAGAGAGGCATCTACCCCAAGCATGTGCAGACTTTCCCTCAGGGGTAATGGGCAGATGAGAACAATTTGTTTCAATAGCTGTGTGCTGTTGAATGCTTTGAGTTTGGTCAGGCATGGAAGACTCCAGGGTCATCCACTGAATCCTGGGCTATCAAGTCATCCTGACTTTTGTCCTGCTACTGGACTTCAATGACTCTGGAATAGAGACTGAGACTGAAGACTGTGCAACTCTGCCTCACTTAAATCCAATTCATGAATAAGTCAAGACATCACCCTGTGATGTCATTGGTCCTCTTCCAAAAATGAAGGACGAACAACTATGAAGTGGCATTGTATACATGAATCTGGAAAAGACTTCCTCTGGCGAACAAAGTTCTAACGCCTGAAGTCACAGCTTTAGGTACCATGGCTGCAAGGAGGGAGATGTTTAAGGGACAGAGGAGCCTTTTCAGTGACATTTGTATATTCCACCCATCCTGCCTCCTCTTCTCTTTCTCGTCTCTGTTCCATACATCTCTCCTCCAGGAAGTCTTTCCTGACATTCTCTGCTGAACCGAGAACTAGAGTTTTGATGGGTCAGTTTGGCTCCCTGTGTCTGCTTCCCATGTATTTTCTTCCTTCTCCTCAGCTTTGAGAGAGAAATTAAAGACTAAAGGGCTGAAGGCTAAAGACATTAAATGCAAACAAGGCAGACTATAATGGGCACCATTTAATTGCACTCCAACAGAAAGGAGGGTGGAGGGAAGAGGTGCCCTACCAGATGAGAAGGCAGTCTCAGGGCAGTGGCCATACATCCTCCCTCACCATGATAAGAACCAGAGTTACAGAGAAGCTGTATCAGGCTGGAGTTCCCACGGGAATATCTGGAGGAGGAGAGCATTTAAATAATGATCTTAGTTCTTCTTGGATTCTTATGGAAAGTGGGGTCAAGTGTAATAATCTGTCTGTTCCTATTCTGAAGGAGCTAAAGTCAATCAACCCAACCTTAAAATAAAGACCTAGCCCTCTTCTGCCTAATAGTCTGGAGGAGATGTCCGGGAAGGAGGAAACACAGCGCCTAACCCCAGGGAGCTCCCAATTTAATGGGGGAGACAGCATATAGGCACAGAGAGAAAAGTAGATTCTCCAGGTGGGCAGAACTCTAGATATGAGTGGTGTGTATGGTTTATATGGGAGGGCAGGGGAGGGTAGGAAATGGAAGGAGCTGGGTCAATCCAAAAGCTCTGGGAAAGACTTCCTGGAGGAGATGATGGAGCAGAACTGGGAAGATAGGGACAAGCATGACAGTGGGGACCTGTTGGTCTGAGAATGTTGGGGGTAGAGAGAAGGAAAGCCCCAGTAAGGAAGAACGAGGTTCTAACAGAAGATAAGTTTGCTAGGGAGGTGGGTGAATCCTAATCATGAGGCCCTGGAAGACAAGTGGACGAGATTTGGAGTGGCAAGAGATGGCACAGGGAGGGAAAGTGGCCTTGGACGCCTGGGGCAGAGGGCGGGGGGCTAGACCCAAAGGGCTACCAAAGCCACACACGGGTGACCTTGTGACCCAGGCTCCTCGTTTGAGCTCCCTAAGGGCGAGAGAAGGGGCCTAGACCCAGAGTCCGCCCCAAGCAGGGAGTGGCAGGTGGCTGGAGAGGTAAAAGGGTCCTAGGGGAGGGAAGGGGGTGAGAGAAAGCCAGGTTCCTCCCGGAGCAGGAGGAGGGAGGTCGCAAAAGCGCTGAGTTGGCGCAAGCAGTACTCGCCCGCTGCTCGGTTCCTGTTCCATTATTCATACAAGACTGAGGCTACAGGCGGACTCGGGAGGGAGGTGTAGATGTTGCTGCGCTCGCCGCCGTTCCCCTCCCCCCATCCTCCGTCCTCACGACCCTCCCCCCACCCCCTCAGCTGGAAACTCTTAAGCAAAAAGGTCGTCAAGATGATTAAATGCGAATATATTTTCAACCTTTTTTTCCACTTTAATTAAAAATCTGCTCTCCTTCACGTGGAAGACGGCAGAGAGACGGTGCGGAGGAGGGGGAAGGAGGGCGCCCGCGCTCCCGCGGGACCTTCGACTCCAATTTGAAAGGAGGCAGTGGTGGGGGCGGGGGAGGCACTGGATGCGGGTCCACCTCCACCTCCATCTCCCACTTCCGGGCTCTCTGGCCTCGGGTTCTAAGGGAAACACTAGGTTCCTGGTCAGAGCTGGGACGGCCGGGAGGAAGGCGGAGGAGCAAAGTATGTTTTCTCATTCAGCACCATGGACTGTACTCCGGCCCGAGGGAAAATTGGGAAAGGAGCAGACTGGAAAGAGTGGACAAGGTCCCAGCCCTCTGGGAGTCCCCAGCTTGTTTGGAAAGTACTCCCTACCCTCGAGGAGTAGTTGCCAATTTGATTGAGGACACACAGTTCTCACTAATCAGTCACGATCAGTCTACTATATGCCAGGCACTGTTCCAAAGACAAAAGGGAGCCCGTTCCCTGCCCTCAAGGAGCACATTATATTCTACTGGAATCCTCTTCCAAAGGCCAGAGTCACTTCTATTCTGTGGCATCGAAGGAAGACAATAGTAGCAGTGTTTTTTTATATTATAGATGGAGAAATGTTATAGAAGGAAGACAATAGTGGAAGTATTATTTATCTTATATATGTGGGGGAAAAACTTAAAGAAATTCAGGGGCGCAGTGGAGTCAGGACGACCTGAGTTCAAATCCAGCCTCACTTAACACTTAGTAGCCAGTGTGACCTTGGGCAAGGTCACTTAACCCCAACTGCCCTGCCTTCCCTCCTCCAAAAAGCAAAAAAACCCACAAACAAAAACCCAGGTCCTCCCCTCCAAAGACAGTACTCTTCCATTTCACCATTTTGGAAGCTTCATGGAAGATGGATTAGAGAGAGAATGGAGGCTGGGAGATCTGTTAGAAAACCATTACAGTAGTCCAGACCTAGCCTGAAGAAGGGATGAGGTTTTGAATCAAGGGTAATAGTGATTCAGGTGTAGGGAAGGGGAGAGATGTGAGAGATGTTGCCATACTCCTTAGCTACAAGTGAAGCATCATAGCTCATTTTGTGATGGGAGTGGGGAAACCATTCTCCAGGCGAGGATGCTGAGACTGTTTTTGGGCACCCTGGGCCCTCCCCTACTAAGGGAGGAATAAAGCCAGACAATTCTTTTTATCCGAAGGTCTAAATTACTCAGTATATCTGGGGCCACCAGGTGGGGTTCTGTCAAAGTAGCAACAAGATATATGTTGTATAGAGTTAAATTATTTTTTTTTCCCTAAAAAGGCAATGAAACTGTCCCTGAGACTTAATTAGTCTAACAGACTAAGGCTCAAACTGTTGAAATAGTTTTCCAGCTAAGGAGAAGTCAGCATGAGGAGTCAGGGTTCCTCGGGCTTGATGGAATCCCAGCTTCCACACCAGTTAGCACAACTGATTTGGTGCAGATAAAGAAGGAAGGGCCCCTGCAACCAGCCAAATCAATACTATAGCTTTGCTGAACATCCTTCCCAGGCTTTTTGCTAGATGAGTCTTCCTGATGGATCTATCCACTATAGAGAACTGTCAGGAAGACCAGAGTTCAAATCCTACCTCAGAATTACTGGTTGTATGACCTCTGGCAAGTCACTTAACCTCTCTGTGCCTCAGTTTCCTCATCTGTAAAAGGTGGATAATAATAACACCAACCTCCTATAATTGAGAGCATAACATGAGTTAATGTTTGTAAAGCATTTTGTAGACCTTAAAACACTAGATAGGGGCGGCTAGGTGGTGCAGTGAGTAGAGCACCAGCCCTGGAGTCAGGAGGACCTGAGTTCAAATCCGGTCTCAGACACTTAACACAAAAACTAGCCGTGGGACCTTGGGCAAGTCACTTAACCCCAACTGCCCTCCAAAAAGGCAAAAAAAAAAAAAAAAGAAAAAAAACACTAGATAAATGCTATTATTGAATATACTTCCTTTCTTGAAACGCTGTGTGATGGATGAGTGGTTTATTTCTTTCCAATCCTGAGCCTGAACCACTGCTCTAGCTGAGTCAGGCCTAGTCCAAAACAAGTACTCACTTGTCCCCTCAGTCTTATCCTGAGGGACAGTAGGAAAGTCCCTGAATGAAAATTTCCTGTATTACTTTAAATGCACCAGCTGCCCTGAAACTACCTCCTACTGGAGTTCTTTGATACTGGCTTTAATATCTATTGATCAAGGTCCAACTAGATGCACAGTCACGCAACCCAAAGCCAGTCAGAGCTCTTCTTTCCAAGAGTTAGGGTTGTCAGCCCCTCATCCTGTCACCCACCCTTCTCCAGGAACCTAGAATGTAACAATCATTATTTTTTTTAATATTTTTAAAATTTGTTTTCTTGTTTACATCATTCATTTTCATGACATTTTTGAATTACAAATTTTCTCCCCATCTTGCCCCTGCCCCAACCCTAAAACAGCAATCCCACTGTAAAGCCCCTCCCCTGCTCTGCTCTCTTACTTTCTGGTAGGGCAGGGAGGGTCTCCCTATCCCAGCTCCTGTATATCTTAATTCCTAGTGTAACAAACATTATTAACATTTATGATAAAAATAACAAGCATGTCGTATGTAATAACAATAATTACCCTGAGCTTTGAAAAATATATTACAAACTTAACATAGAAACCTTACCACAACCTTGTTCTCAAGGAGCTCCTATTCTGAGGGGGAAGACCTAGCACTGTCTTCAGGAATCTCCTAGTCTGATGGTAGAAAAATCCCTGCCTTGAAGCAGTTCACAGTCTTATGGGAAAGAGGACTTGGGGTAACTTTCAAAGCCGTACAAAAACAATTTTGAAATTTTTGAATTTCAATGAAATATGAAATTTTCATAGTTTGAAATCAGTCCTTAGAGTGGAGCTAAGAGGCACAGAATGGAGGACAGAGCAGAGAGGGAAGATCTGAGTCCAGGAGAAGGAAAATCTAGGATGGAACTGAGAGGGAGGGGAGAGATATTAGCAGATATCAGAAGGCAGAAGGAGGGCATCTGGGCCTGACCTGTAAGAATACTTAGGCCAGGAGAGAGTGGGATATGGGGAAGGCACAGAGACTTACAACAATCTGCTACAGGGTGGGACCATTAGTGGGAGAAAGAGTGATGAGTCAAGAAAAATCCTCCTCTTTTCTACTATTCCTTCTCCATTTCCCCCGAAACATTAGAGCACATTGAAATCAGAACCCTAGAGAAAAGAGAGAGGGTAGGAGGGAGAAGGAGAGGCCGGGCTGGAGACACATCTGAGAATGTATGAAGAGGAGGGAGAGGAGATAGGAGAGTAACAGGAAATTAGGTACAAGCTGTCAGAACACAAGAAACTAAGCTTCTCTCCTGCCAGATTTACTCTTCCTGTCCAGCATCTACACCTTGGCAGGCCCTGGAGCCAAGAGGCCACCAGGGAATCCCCTTTGCATCTGAACTTCCTGTTGTCTGTTCCCAGCCATTATACAGAGCTCTCTCTCTCTCTCTTTCACTGGAGATGAAAGTAGAGACCCAGTACCTGAGGGATAAACAAAAGCCAGGACTGCCCCACCCCTCCTATTCTATCTTCAGCCATCTCCCAGTGAAGGGGAGGCCAGGGCCCCAGAGAGCAATTCTGGCACCTGTTAACTAGCACCAAAACATGGACCTCAGGAAAGGCTCCCTCAAATCAACATTTAGGATATTATTGAGGAGAGTAGGACTAAGAAGGAGAAAGCTCTTGGACCTCACAATATAGGGCTCCATGAGCAGGAGAGACTCTGAAACACCACCTTCTGGGTAGGAGACGAAGCTATGTGCAGGCCATGGCAGAGGAAGGAGACAGGGGAATGGAGAAGGGAGGGAATCAGGCTGAAGAGGAGCTCACCTTTGGTGTAGGAGCAGCCAGGAGGAAAAAAACACCATCTGATAGATTCCTATTTTAGCTAATTACTCTTAACTAGGTGCTAAGCTCAGATGTCTCTATCTAGTAAGGAAATACAAGTGCTGACCATATCCCCTAAATTCTGGAGCCCTTGAGGAAAGCCCTGATCATCCTACCCATGCATGGCTCTGCCACCATTTCTTGGTGTTCAGGGTTCAGGCTCTGCTGTCTAAGTGAGAAGATTCAGGGCATAGACCCATGTCAAGAAGGCAAATACTGAGCACACACAGATTGGCAAGAATGCTAGGTTCAGAGACATGAATTCAAGCTGAAAAGCTTGAGGATTTCTGGATGAGTGAAGCCAAAGCCTCTTTTTTCAAATGCCTCTAACCTTCATTCCTTTATTCAAACGGCCCTAGTTTCTTTTCAATGTTCTTCCTTTGCCCTACTTATAGAAAACCCTAGAAATTGACTATGGCAGGGAGTAGCCTATTTTTGATGGAGTCCAGGCAGAACAATAGGGGAGAAGAGGAGGTGTTTGGGGGGGAAGCATATCTCTCTAGGCAAGCACTAGATTCCTAGGAACTTGCTTTTCTGCCCCCAGTGTTAATTATCAAGATTAACAGAACACTATAAATAACCCAACGTGGAGACTTAAAAAGCCTCACTCCTAATTAATTCATTTCCAATCAAGGAAAGCTCTTCTCAGGCCCCCTACCCTTCAAAGTTGAAAGACCAGCATGTCATTGTGCTCTTGTTTTGTCTCGTCTGTCTCTCCAGAGCTCTGAAAACATCCGGGGCCAGAGAAGGATCGAGGCTTCCTTGGTTGTTCTTGGAGAGGGGGAGCTTGTGATTTAGGCCAAATAGGAAAATTTGATGGATGGATGGATGACATTTATATCCGAGGCTGCTTCTGTCAGGATGAGGTGGGGGAAGGGGAACCTGAGAGAGGGATACTTCCATCTGCCTTCTCTAGTTGGCAATAAATTCTTAAATGTGATGCTTCGCCAGGTTTCAGGCTGTTACTTGGCTGAGAGGTCCTAAAGCCAGGGCTGGATGAATGGAGAGTGAGGAGGAAGGACAAAGGGAAGACCTGCTAATAATGCACTGGGGGGAGTGAAAAGAGAAGAGAAATGATAACATTTCCAGATTCTTTCATCTCTCACTTGTTCCGATTTTCTAGCCAAGAGGCAGAGTGGGGCTAGGATGTGACTTCTCTGCTTCCAGCAGCTTTTTCCCACTTATTCTCTTGTCTCCAGTCCTCAGCTGGCTCCCTTTGTTGTAATCATGTGAGGTTTAGCTTCTTCCTCCCCCACACTCCCCACTCCCCAATATCCATGGCCTCCAACCCTTGCCTGTTCCTCAAGGGCTTTGGACCCAAACACCTGGAACAAGTCTTCCCTTCCACATCTGCTCTTGTGGACTTCCCAGTCTGACACCTTGGGGAAGCCCCTAGGATGGAGAGGGGCATGGGGATTGGAGGGGGGAAAAAAGAAACAGTAAGGAAGGAAGAGAAAAGACAAGAGATAAAAGAAGGAATGAGAGAGGAAAGAGAGGGAGAAACAGAAAAGGAAGAAAAGAGAAGAAGGAACAAGAAAAAGGCATGAAACAAAAAGAAGAAGAAAGGAAAGAAGAAAGGAAGGCAGGAAAAGGAAGGAGATAGTAATGGAAAGAATGAAAGAGAAAGGAAAGAAGGGAAAGGAAAAAGAAAGGAATGAGGGATGGAAAGAAAGGAAATGAGGGAGGGAGGGAAGTCAGGAAGAAAGAAAAGAAGAAAAAAGGAAGGAAAGAAGAAAAATCACCATGTAAACCATGGACATTTGTCTGCCTTGTCTTCAAGATACAAGGTCTGGATGCTTAGGGAATTACATGATTGCATGTTGGTTTTAGTTCAGTTCATTTTGGTTCACTTCATGTCCAGATGACGGAAAACCAGATGGAGCTCAGGACTTTGTGGCTTGATCTCATTAGCCCCTTTCTCTGGGTATGTCTTCCAGGATGACAGCCCTACAACATGCTTGCTTCTCTAGTCATCTGTATCATCGTCATCACAGGCATCATCATCATCATCACCATCATCAACATGACTTCTCCCCATCAGGTCAGGCATATTATTCAAATAAAAGGTCACAAGATAAGGCTTTTCTCCTGATTGTTTAACTTGTTAGAGGGAAGGTAGAAGTGACTCAGCTGCATTGCCCTGATTTATTTTTCTCTGACACATGGGCCAATCTACACATGGCTACCACCTTCCTCAAACACTACTTGCATCCCTCCAGGTGGGCATAGACAGCCATTCCTATACACATCCTGTTCCTAAGACTCTCCTTTCAGCAGGTTTGAGAGAAGGACTGTTCAGAGCCCCCTGGCAATCTGACTTTCATTACCAATGGGTCCCGCTCTGCTTCTCATTATCCAGAGCTGGCTTTGGGAACATATAATTTCCCGGTTGGGTTTTCTCTCCTTTCTCTGTTGTTTGAGGTTTCTCTCTCATCCCCACCCCCCACATAACTCCCTCCCCCAGAAGGCCAGTCAGAGAGCAGGAAGCAATGATAATGGAATCACATCTTCAGCACATCCCTGGTCTTGTGACCCATGGTCCTAAGGCAGTCATTGATGAGACACCCTCCTCTGTGAAAGATAAGCCCATGACTGGAACTAGGGGATGCTTTCTTACTCAACTTCTAGTTTTCCTTCTTCACACCCTGCTCCCCACAACCAAAGCATGAGGGCATTCGAATAACCTTTGTTACTGGACTGGAAATGAGAGGCTGCTCCAGATTACCCCAGTTGTCAGCTTTCTGCTCTCCCCTTCCCTTCCCCCCCTCCCAGTTACTTCTCATTTGCTTTGAATACCTTTTGTATTGCTCCTTCTGTAAGTAGTGACTTACCAGATGGAAGTTGGCCTGAAAGCCAAGAACTAGGTTCAAGTCCTGTCCATGATTCTCACTGCTCACTTGACGTTGGGCAAGTAAGTCACTTAAACTCTCATTCCTCTGGACAGCTCTCTAACACTATGTACATCTGTCCCTATACAGATAAAGTGTTGACTTGCTTTGATAGAAGTTTCTTCACTTGGGAGTTCCCTGTAACAATGAAATCACAAACCTAGCACATATCCCTAATCTATATATCTGTATACAACTCTTTCCTCCCAGCAGAATATAAAAATTTTGAGGAAAGAGACTTTTACTTTTTGAAATTGCATACCCAGAGCCTAGCAAAGTGCCTAACACACAGTAGGTTTGTGGAATTGAATTTATTTGAGATGAGGGGAAAAAGGAAGGGAATAAACATTTATGTAGTACCTATTACATGCCAGGCACGGTGCCAGGTGGATTTTTTTTTCTCCTACAAATATTATCTGAGTTCTCTGTTAGAGCCATGGATAGCTAGATTTCAATGGAGAATTGTTTTCCACTGCTAGGTTACAAAGGAAGGCTTGAAGCAGGTGAAATATAAATGTAGACAAGGTTGAATTGGCTTGTAGGAGCCGTCCCAGGGAGTGTGCACTCAGAGCTAATGAGATTTCTAGAGGCTCCAGGGATGACTTCCTGACTGCTGCTAGCCACATAGTGACCTGATACTGAAAGGATTTGTCATAGTATCTTAGATTTAGAGCTGGAAAGGTACCTGACAGCCAGGCCATCGAAGTCACAAAGACTAATTCCCTCATTTTACAAGAGAAAAAAATTGAGGTTTAGATCTGTGTCTGATGGTAGCCATCTCTTTGGTGGAAAGAGGAAAGGAAGAAAAAAAATTTTTAAAGAAATTTACATGATAATTTTACTATATATTTAAAAGGAATAACAAGTTGCACATAGTAGATTTGCAGTTTAATTTACAATCATATTTTTATTATATTATTCTTTTTTTTTTTACCTTTTTTTTTTTGGAGGGCGGTTGGAGTTAAGTGACTTGCCCAGGGTCACATGGCTAGTAAGTGTGTCAAGCGTCTAAGGTCATATTTGAATTCAGGTCCTCCTGATTCCAGGGCCGGTCCTCAATTAACTGCGCCACGTAGCCGCCCCTATTATAATATTCTATAGAAAAGCTTATTTTATTCTTTAAATTAAAAATAAAATAAAGAAATGTGGAAAGAAAAGAATTCCTGACAAGTAGAGCACCCCATCCCATCCACATGCTGTCTTATCAGTTTGGTATGTAGAATAAAACCCTGCTGATCTTTACCATAACAGTATTGAGGAGGGGTTGGGGTTGGAGGAGGGTACTTTAGTTAAAAGTAAAAGACAGCTTCCAACTAGTTCTCTATTCTTTTGATCATCTAAGTAGCATTATATATAATAATGAGCCCTCTAATGAAGAGTGGAGGATGGGCTGGCACTTTCCCATCTAGCATCCCTATAACCACTCTCAAATGACTTTTAGAGCAAGGAGACCCCACTAGATAATCTTTTGCTGGGGCTTCTGGCTACTCTTTATGTTTCCTTTCCTGAGTAGGTGACTGAGTGTCAATCTTAAGGTCTAGAGGTGACCTTGTGAATCAAAAGGTCCAAAAATCTTGCAAAGTTGAGAAACCAACTGGGAGTTGTTTGGACAGTGCAGAACCAAGGTGAAATGTAACATGCTTAATCAACAAACCCTGAAAATGACTTTATTTTCTGATGAAGCTTAACGATCCATCTCCCAAAGAGAATAAATAACAGCTATAAGTATTTACTTATTCCTGTTTTAAGTTGTCCTGCCAATTTGAACCGTGAATCTTTTGTGTCCATTAGCATTCCTTTTATGTGTAGGAAATAAATACCTGTCCTGATCTAAATTGTACACTGAGTGCCTTTCTACTCTTTCTTTTGGGAGATCTGAACTTGAGCCAAAACCTAAGCTTTAAATAATTTGCCCCAGGGGTGCCTGGATAGGGATTTAAGGAGCTGAAGAGTGTAAAAAGAGGGAGCTTAAACACTTTCATTAGAGTCCAGGAGCCTCAGGACTAAACTCAGTCACACCTTGTAGATGTCTTCAGAATAGATGGGCCCTGGAGGGAGAAGGAACGGGCAAGGGAGCAGTTCTTTGGGTTACATAAAGAACTTTGTTACATTGGGAGTGAGGGATAAATTCCTAAAATGGGCAATGAGGAATGTAATGTATTGTTGTAGAAAGAACCTGGGATTAGGAATCCAAAGAGCTAGACACAAAGTCCTGCTCTGCTCCCTAATATCTGTGTTAGGTGGGACAAGTCAGTTCCCCTTTCTAAGTTTCCTCAGATTCCTCATCAACAGAATGAGGGACTTGTATGTCTCCGAAGGACCTCTGTAAGATGAAACATGTTGCACTTTTTGATACAGTCATTGTGTACTTGACAATGTCCCCCAACCCTTTTTTTTCCTTTCTCTTGGTTTTTCATTAAAGGGAGGGAAAGGAGGGAGAGGGAGAGTTAGCAGTAGTGATACCAAAAAAGAATGGCCACTGAAGTATTTTTTTTAATGCACAGAGGAAGGGAGGGAGAGGGAAAAAGTGCACATTAGAGAACAAAAGAAAACCTAGAAGGAATCACAGAAAAGCTGGATTGCTTTGAAAATAGTGAGTAATATTTATTACATAGGTCTTCATGAAATGGAAATTTATTGTTTTATATTGAATCCTCTCTTCTGTTCTGCTGTACACATGGAAAAGTTCTTTTTTCTTCTTCTTTTCTCATTTTTTAAATGCAGAGAGGAGAACAGAAAGATGCTCAGGTGGAAGCACGGACAAGCAGGACAGTTTTGAAAATAACAAATGAAATTTGTTTATATACTTTTTTAAAAAAGCAAGCCGTATATGAAATAGAAACCCATGGTTTCTTATACCATCCTCTTTTTGTGTTTTGCTATGTCTGTAGAAATGTTCTCTTTTTTGCATTTATGTTCAGTTTAAAAATAAAATTTATTTTAAAAATAAAATAAAATAAGGGAGTTGCCCTATCTAAGATCTCCTTCCGATTTAAATGCTGTGCTTCTACATTAAGAGTCAGTCGAAGCATAACTGCTGCTGTTGATGCAGCTGATGATGGGGCATGGAGAGGGCATTTCTCTTTCATTCCTGGACATTCCTGACTTCCTATGCCCCATTTCCTCCTCACAGTCTAAACAACGATACTGTAGTTATATGGGGGTCCAAATTTGCTAAAGCATATTACTTAGACTGATGCCTCTCACTGGCTTCCCAGCCAGGCTGGCAAGACTTCTGGACACAGGCTGTCCCTCTTGCCCTAGGGAGGCCCTATGTAAAAATCCCTATCTTCCTTTAAGGTGCAAGTGCTACCACCTACATGAAATTCCTAATGCCTCCAATTGTTAGTGTCCTCCTTCCTGCCCTCTTCCCCCCCCCAAGTAATATTTTATATTTATTGTGTACTGACTTATCTGTGTACATATCAGTCCTCTGAACAGAAGGTCTTCTTGAAGGCAGGGTCAGCATTTTGTTGTGTCTTTGTATTCTTAGCACACAGTAGATACTCAATAAAAAAAAAACTTGTTGAATTAGTGATTGAATAGGTAGATGAGTAGGTGCTTTAAAGAATTGCCTCTTGTCTTTCAGGGGAAAAGAGGTAGCAGAATTTGGATGAAATATTCAAAAGTCATGGAATTTTAGACAACATCCCTGGTCTCAGAGGAACTTCCAGGTCCATTAGACAAATAAACCAGGACATACTTGGAGAGGAAAGACAGAAGTCAGTGGTGGGGAATGGGGGGGGGACATAACAGAATGTAAGATAGCTTGTGTGTGTGTGAGTGAACAAATTTGGGGTCAAATGGCAAAGACCCATCCATTGCAGATCTGAGAGCAGAATGGAAACGTTAAAGACCACTGGTTCTTAACCCCAATGCCCATAAACTTTAAATATCTATCTAACTATACATATATGTGGGTATGTGTCTGGGGAGAAAGAGAGAGAGAGAGAAAGAGGGGGGAGGAGAGAGAGAGAGGGAGGGAGAGAGAGGGAGGGAGAGAGAGGGAGGGGGGAGAGAGAGAGAGAGGGAGGGGGGGAGAGAGAGAGAGAGGGAGGGATGGAGGGAGAGAGAGAGGGAGGGAGAGAGAGGGGGGGAGGGAGGGAGGGAGGGAGGGAGAGAGAGAGAGAGAGAATTGTCTGCTTACCAAGACTTCTGAGTTTTTGTTCCTATTCCTGAGAAATATTGGAGAAATTGAAATTTTTGGTATAGGATGGACAGGGTACAAGGAGGGGATCCAGAATCTAGCCTATCCTCATTTTGGTTGGAAAGACAGGGGACTGTTGGGGACATCCTTCATATAACAACCTTTAATAAATATGGGTAGAAGTGGGTAGAGAGGGAAATTTCAAGACCTGGTGATTTCCAGAGTTCATGTCATTAGACTTAAAACTATAATTGCCCCCTTCCTTCCTTCTCCACTGAAAATAACTATCACCGTCCTTATTTCTCTTAATTTTTCAGAACCTTTGTTACTGTTATAATGCAGTAGAATGGGCACCAAGAGACTTATGTTCTAGGCTTGTCTCTGGATGGATGATTCTACTCATTTGACATATTCAACCCAGAAAAGTGAAGTTAGCACACTCAAGATTCCAAGAGTATATATTTCCCAAGGTTCCAACGTCCTTCTGGGAAAAGCCTACCCTGGTCAGCACTCCTTTCTGAACAGATCTGTAGAAGGCAGTTCCCCTGAAGCTAGGACACAGAGATAAATGGCTAAGTTCCCCTCCTCCTCCTTCTCCACAGTCTTTCCATATCCCCACCCTTCCCCCTACACGAACCCTCTTCACCAACTGAATAAATCTTTGATCTTTATTTCATAATCATTAGTCACTCTCCCCACTGAGCCATTAGTGTCCTGGGACAGAGCTCCAATATTAGTTCAATTTCCTACTTGATCCTCAGCTACCTCCTCCTGTGTTCTTCCCTGGAGCCATTAGGAGTAGCAGGTCCCCAAGATGAAGCTGACATTGACATTCGGAGTGGAGGGTGCTTTTGTGATTCGAAGTTGAATTGACTGTTATCTGGCTTCCAAAGAGACAGCATTGCTAGGGTCCCTAATCCCTTCTTTGCTTAGAAAAACCTGATCTTCACTCTCTCCCTATCTGTCTCCTCTCCCCTCTTCTTTTTTCTTCTTCTCTTTGACCCAAATTGCCTCTTTCCCCTTTTCTTCATCATTTCTCTCATTTGGCTTTCTCTTTGGTTTCTCCTCTTATTTCTTTCTCTTTTTATTGTTTTTCTCATCCAACTCTATTTTTCTCCTTTTTTCTCCTCTAACTCACTCAATTCTGTCTTCTCTTTCCATATCTTCTTCCTTCCTTTTCCTTTCTAATCTTCCTTGCCATCCTCTTCTTCCTTCTTCTGTCCTTTTGTCTCCCTCTATTTTTTCTCCTTTTCTTCCTTCCTTCCTTTTCCCTCTTCTTCTTTCTCTATTCTCCTTCACCCTTCCATTCTCCATTCTTTTCCATTCTCTCTTGTTTTCTTTGCCCTCCTCCTGGCTCTCCACCACCCCACTGGGGTCAGGCCTCTAAGACAATGTCTGAAGCTTGGTGACTTTCTGTAAACAATTAAATTTGTAATAAAGTTGATTGTATTATATCCATATTAGAAGCTTATAACATTTGGAATGAGAGAATTGAGCCAAAGAAGAAGCTAATATCCCAGCTGAAGGCTGAGTGCTTTGTAGTGGAAGGATACCATTTTCAAATTAACTCCAGCTCTAAATATTTCATTATCTCCCTACATTTCCCCCCAAATGGCAAGGATCAGAGCATCTCATTTTCCTCTCTCCCTGGCATCAGAGGTACTGCTGGACCTATTGAGTCTCCTCCCTCATCCCCAATATCTCTATCTCCCCACCAAAGGAAACAGCCTGGTATTAAAGCAAGGGGGGCTGCAGGTTAGACCTCAAGAAGGGCTTCCCAGTTACAGGGTCAGTAGATGGCTCAACAATTAGGAAGTGGGTAGGAGGAATGGAATCTAGGATAAGGAAAGCAGAGATCAGACACACCAACTTCACGCCTGAGGAAGGCAAACTCAAAGGACATATCAACATCTATCCCCAAGATGAAGAGATGGAGGACTTTGGACGGCATGGTGAGAGGAAACAGCTGCACACATCTGGAATGAGCCTCCACAGTTCCATTAGCCCAGGCACCAGCCTGGCCTGCTTTTGATGTTTGATCTTGCCCTAAGACTTCAGAAAACAACCCATAAGATGTTGGAAAGTTCCTGGAACCCACCCCCCACCCATACCCTAGATTCCCTTCCTCAAAGTTCCTGACAGCCCAACCCCATTTTCAAGGCATAAATGAAATGCCAGAAAACCAAAGCCTGACAACACCCCCCCCTCCTTATAATGACAGAGACAAAATAATTCACCATCAGAAGGGGTAGATTCTCTTCCTATATACTTCTTCTTCTTCTTCTTTTTCTTCTTCTTCTTCATCTTCTTTTCTCTCTCTCTCTCTCTCTTTCTCTCTCTCCCCCCTTTCCTTCCTCCTCTGTCTCTATCTCTCTTTTGTCCTTCACACACACACACACACACACACACACACACACACACACACACACACACACACACTCCCAGCCTAAATAGAAAGCCGTCTTTTAGAAGTAGGAGTCTTTGGAATCTACAGCAAAGACATACAAAACAATAAGGATTGGAGCAGGAGGAATTATCTGGGAAATGAGCAGCTGAGGTGGGGAGAGGAGTCGAGTCAAGAGAGATCACTTGCTGCTGAGCCCCAGACCCCTCTCTCTGCAAGGGTATCACATGCAATGTGGAGCCTTCCTAGGCTGAGGGTAGAAATATCTGTTTCCTGCCAGTAGCCCTTGCTAAGCTTCTCTGTTACCTGGATTTTCCCAGTTCTACTGCCCTAGATGAGCAATCAAAATTCTTTTAATCTCACTGGGATAGGGTAGGGTTAAAAATAATCCTTTACTAGGTAATTAAAGGAACCTGACATCAAGGGGGAAAACACATATATGATGGACAAATCTTTTTTTTTCTCTTTGGAGAGGGGGAAGTAGGGCAATTGGGGTTAAGTGACTTGCCCAAGGTCACATGGCTAGTTTTTTGTGTTGTGTCTGAAGCCGAATTCGAACTCAGGTCCTCCTGACTCCAGAGCTGGGGCTCTATTCACTGCACCATCTAGCTGCCCCTATGCTGGACAAATCTACAAAGGCATAGAGTGGACTTGTACCTTCCATTCACCCCCTCTGATCCTGGGTGCCACCTTAACCTCTTTAGATCTATTCCCAGCCCCTAACAACCCACAGAAGAAGGGAAAAAAGAATCAAGGCAGGGCACTTTACATCCCCTTGTCTGTCAATTGTGACAATAGGTCATTAATGTGCTGATGGAAACTTCCAGACAGGAAAGCTTAGAGTCCCTTCTCTCTGAGGGGGATCTCAAGCATCACACAACCTGGCAAATACCCAGGTCTCTTCCTTTGGGAGAAGGAACAGCAGGAACAGGAGAAGGAGAAGAAAGTGGAACAGGAGAAAAGCCATTGTTTAACAAGGAGCTCCTTGTGCAGTGTGGGAGACACTCGAAGAGGAAGAAACAAAGACAAGACAGGCAAGCTCTCCAAGTGCAGAGCTTCGGGCATTAGGGCTGGGGGAGGGGGAGGGTATGAAGGGAGCTGAGAAGCATAGAGATAGGGGGATTTCAGGGGAAGCTTCCTGGAGAAAGACAGCTGGGAGATGGCAGGAGGAGAGGATGGGTAGTACATCCTAGGTCACCTGTGTTGACAGCTTTAAGACATGAGAGACGGTTAGGTGTGGGCAGAAAGAGGTGGGGACAAGTTTATATGACTGGAGCTGAGAGTCTGAGCCAGAGAGGGATCAAGAAAAGAAGCCAGGAAAGCTAGGCTGAAAAACTAGAGTTCAACATAATAAACAGAAGAATCTGCTAGAAGTCTCTGAACTTGGGAATTCTGGGGAAAGCAGTTCCCAAGGCTAGTGAATGAAACTCTCTCTAGCAGACTGGTGAAAGAGATTGAAGGTACAGAAACCTTTAGGGAGACTACTGGGGCATTCTGGGTGTAAGGGGATGAGTTGGACGCCTGAACATGAACTGACCTACAGTCTTAGGGAGAAAGAATTATCCAGCAGGGAGAGGGAAGAGTCCAGAGGAGGAAGAAAGAAGATAGTACTGGGAGCTGGGAACTGAAAGTGGGGAAAGAATTTGAGGGTAGGACCAACTTTGCCCCAAACTCAGAAATAGCAATTTTGCTGTCCTGTTAGAAAAAAACAGCAATAACACACCTAATTGTGATCTGAGCACCCAGAGAAGGAGGGATAAGAGGTGTGGTGAGGCTGTGTGTGTGTGTGTGTGTGTGTGTGTGTGTGTGTGTGTGTGTTTGGGAGGTGAGGGGTACAAGAAGGGGGACTGGTGTTGGACAACCAGGGCTCATATCCTCTGTCAGAATAAATATAATCACATGTTTGCAGGAAGGGTTAGGGAAGGGGGGAGGGAGAGGAGTACTCTTAATCTAAACAATTCTCTTGCTCTGATGGGGATGTGTTTTTCATTTAAAACCACATTTGGGATGGCTGAGAAAATGCTCCTTTTTTTTTTTTTTTTTTTTTGAAACTCAACCTGTTGATCAATGTTCAGTCATTACTGGCTGTGTTGCATGATCAGGAAAGGACAAGAGATTCTCCCAAGTGCCCTTCCTCCAGCCTCATCCAAACTTCTGTGGCTCCCTCACTGGGTGGTCCCACACTGGTACCTTAACTTCTCTGAGCCCTCGTACAGTTGGAGAGCCCCCCAAGTTTCTCCTGGTGTTAAAAAAAATCAGTCATTTTGTTGATGCTGATACAGGGGAAAGAGGTAAACTCTGCCAAGGAAGGGCTTTGGGGAAAGGAAGTAGTCACTCTTCAGAAGTCAAAACCTCCACCCCTACCCAGTGGTCCAACAAGAAGGCCTGCAAGAGGGAGTTCACTCAAGACTGACCAAGATATGAGGAAAATGGCAGACTGAGACTGAGGTTACCTTCTTGTTCTCCTCCTTGTCCCCAGTGTGTCCAACCTCACTCCCCTCTCCCAACCTCTGATTCTTCCCATGGAACATAAAATTTGTTAAAAAGAAGATTCTATTGAGGTCATCTTGTCCAATCTCCTGTTGTTACGTACAGAAAAACTGAGATATAAACTTTCAAAATCAAGAAGAGTAATAGACTAGAGAGTTTTCAGAGAAGGGTGACCACAATGGTGAGTGTTCTTGAATCCATGTCATATGAGGTTTGGTTGAAGGAATTGGGGCTTAGTCAGCAAAAAATAAGTGTAGACATGATAGCCATATTCAAAGTATTTGTCGTAGTCAAGAAAGATTAATTAGCTACATTCTGCTTGGCCCCTGAGAGCAGAACCAGAAACAATGGGTAGAAGTTGCAAATTTGATGTCAGAAAAAATTTTCTATTAAATCTATCCAAACCAGAATGACAGCCTTGGAAGGTGGGGGGTCTCTTCTCATTGGAGGTCTTCAACCAGAGGCTGGATGAACACTGGTCTGATATGTTCCAGTGGGGATTCCTTTGGGATGGGATACAGTTGGACAAAGGCAATTATCAAGATCCCTTCCAATTAAAAATTTCCATAGTTCTGCGAAATCCAGATTGTATTCACCCTTCAAGGCCTAGCTCCAGTGTCAAGTTCTCCTTTCATGAAGACTTCCCTGGGCATTCTGCTCCAGCTTGCAGTGGCCTCCCCTTTTCCTGCACTCCTACATCACTTACTGTCTGTGTTAGTCATTCATCCTGGCACTCAGTCACCCACTGCCTGGCACTGTTACTTAGCCAGTGTGTGTGTGTAATGTCTTGTCTTCCCTCCTCAGACTCTAAGCTCATTTTTCTAGGATTGAGCCAAAGATCCTGATCAGCCAGTGTATGATGAGACTATTTAAAGCTACCTATATTGTATTATTCCTCCTCTCCATCCTCATCCCCATGCCCGGGTCAGCTATATGCTCTCTGAGTTCCGGGACAGTGTGATCATAGGCCCAGATGCTTTACAAAAATGAAAGCAACTAAAATCCTTTTTTTGCCATTCCTTCCACCTCTTCCTCTCATCCCTAGCACTCATGTTTAGAGTCCCAGCCCAATGCAGAACTTCTATCTTGTGTCTTGGGTGCCTTTGTCCTTTCTCCATCACACTAGCAGCTCACTGAGAACAGGAACTGTGTCTCCCAATCAGACTGGGAACCCTGTGAAGACAGGGACTGTGTCCACTTCATCACCCTTGGAGCCCTCTGAAAGGAATTTGAAAGCTTTTTGATGACAGAGATGATTTATTCCATCACACTAGATGTTCCTTGAGAACAGCAACTTCTCCTTCAAATTGGGAACCCCTTGAAGACAAATTACTGTAACCCCCTCAACACCCTGGGGAGCTCTCTGAGGGCAGAGACCATCTTTCCCATCAGACTGAGGATTCTCTGAGGATGGAAGTTGTATTTCCTCCTTCCTTTACTGAAAAAAAAAAAAGAAACAGGGTATGAAACAATCTAGCCATAAGGAGAGGTGGAATGACTGACTGAGTGGAGTGTCCCTCCAGGATCCTTGTTCCTTTTCCCTTGTACCCCGCCCCTCCCACAAACACAGCTGATTAGAGCATTGCTTGGTGTGGGAGACAAATGTCACTATTTGGAGGAGAAATTGTCACCCTGTTCCTCCAAGACATCTACTCCTATCCAGTAGTAGAGGTAGATAAAGGAAAGGATGCTGTAAAGAGAGCTATATATACAGAAGATCTAGGTTTAAATGCCAACTTTGATACGTATGAGCTAGGGCAACTAGGTGGTGCCATAGTGCACGGAGTGCCAGGCCTGAAGTCAAGAAGACTCATCTTCCTGAGTTCAAATCTAACTTGTATCTAACATCTATCTAACTGACAATAACCAGCAGCGTGACCCTGGGCAGGTCACTTAACCCTGTTTTGCTTCCGTTTACCAATCTGTAAAATGATCTGGGGAAGGAAATGGCAAGCTACTACTTGTGTGACCCTGGGAAAGTCACTTAACTCTGTTTGCCTCAGTTTCCTCATCTGTCAAACCAGCTGAAGAAAGAAATGGCAAACCACTCCAGTATCTTTGCCAAGAAAACCCTCAATGGGGTCATGGCGAATCGGCCACCACTGAAGATACTCAACAACAACTTATGAGCTATGTTATCTGTATTAAGTGCCTTTGATTTAGTATCATTCCTTGTATAATGAAAGAGTCAGACTAGGTGATTTCTAAAGTCTCTTCTAGTTCTGAATGCCAAGATCCTATGAGAGGTGGCAAAAAGAAAAACAGAAAAAAGTTTGAGTGGAGGAGGCCTGGTGCATATGGGAGCAGGGGTTAGAGGAAGCCCCTCCATCCCCTCCTTGCTCTCCTCAGATGACCAAGTAGAAACTGAGCATCTCCTGAGGCCTGGAAGAGCCAGCCTCAAGGGAATACCCTCATTCTTACTTGGTTCATCTCTACCTTCTGGGGGATCTGATGGGAGAGATCTCTCCTGTCCTCAAGGAGCTCCTGATGTGATGGGGACAGAAAAACCCATGATGCCTTCGGGAAACTCTAGCAGAATTTAGTAGCAGAATCAAAGAACATCAGAATTAGAAGCGACCTCTGTGGTCATCTCTAACTCATCTCTGAAAAAGAACCCCCTCTCTTTGACTGCATAGCTAACAAAGGAAATGCCATTTAAGGACCTCCAGTGAAGGAGAACCCCTTCCCCTCATCCTTCATTGTACCACTCTTTTCCCCTCTTTCCCCAGGTACCTCAGCCCCTCTACACACACACACACACACACACACACACACACACACACACACACACACACACACACACACAGTATTCTCTGACTTAAGGCAGCTCCCAGTATATTTTGGGAGGATTTTCCAGACACCAAGCCCAAATCTGCATGCTAGGTCTGTCCTCTGAAGCCAAGCAGCATGTAACTAACCCCTCTTCCAGAAGACAACCCTTCAAATTACCTGAAGGTAGTTATCATGTTTCCCCTCCCTTCATGTCCTCCAGTCCTTATACTTTTTCTCAGATTTTTTATTCTATAATTCACAAATGCCCCTCCCCCAACAAGCATTTCTATATACAAAGTACATACCTCTACTTCCTTTTTTTTGTGCTTTTTTTTTGGAGAGCAGTTGGGGTTAAGTGACTTGCCCAAGGTCACACGGCTAGTTTTTGTGTTAATTGTCTGAGCCCACATTTGAACTCAGGTCCTCCGGACTTCAGAGCCGGCACTCTATTCACTGTGCCACCTAGCTGCCCTCCACTTCCTTTTTTAAATTTAATTTTTGCAAATCCTTTTACTGTCTTGATAGTAGAAGACAGTTGGATTCTCATATCTGCTTCTACATTGAGTCTGTTTCAGTATGGTGTTTTGATTGAAATCTATGGAGAACTCTCTTTTTTCATTAATTAACTTTTGTTTATTTTTAGTTTACAGCACTGATTTCTACAAGATATTGAGTTACAAATTTTCTCCCCATCTTTCCCCTACCCATCCCCCCAAAACAGCAATCCCACTGTATACCCCACCCCCTACCCCAGTCTGCTCTCTCCTATGCCCTCCTCCATCACTTTCTGTATACCTCCACTTTCAATCCCATTAATCTATTGAATTTCTCTCAAAGGCCATTAAATCCAACGACCTCTTTTCAGTTCTTAGCTTCTTTGATCTTTCTGTAGCATTCAACACTTTCGTATTCCCAGAAGAGGTATAACTAGAAATGTCTGTGATGGTGGCAAGGGAGAACTCATCTGGGGAGCTGCTGCCCATGGGAAGGAAGAATGTCCCAGAATGGTGATGTCTGCATCCTCCAATTTTGGTACCTTGAGGGAGACCCAGGAATTCTCTAGTTATGATTCTAGAAAGAAAGCCAGAGTGCCAGGGGTTAAAGATTGAGTGAATGGTGAGGAAGTTAAAAGTTGTGAAAAGAGATGTTAGCTTCAGCAGGGAAAAGGAGAGTGCTAAGAGGACAGTAGGTAAATGGGGAGGGTTGGTTGGATTTTTTGGTTTCATTTTGTTTTGTTTAAGAATAGAGGAAGCTGGGGGTGGCTAGGTGGCAACAGAGCACTGTCCCTGGAGTCAGAACCTGAGTTCAAATTTGGCCTCAGACGCTTAACATTTACTAGCCGTGTGAACTTGGGCAAGTCACTTAACCCCAATTGCCTTGCACTCCCCCCTCCAAAAAATTAAAAAAAAATAGAGGAGATCTCAACATATTCATGGGCAGGAAAGGAGTAGGAAAAAAGGAATGCGTGCGTGCGCTCGTTTGTGTGGGGGGGGAGTAGAGGAGAAAAGGAAGGAAGGGGAGAAATCAGAGACAAAGAGAGACGAAGAGAAGAGAGGAGAGGAGAGGAGAGGAGGGGAGAGGAGAGGAGGAGAGGAGAGGAGGAGGGGAGGGGAGGGGAGGAGAGGAGAGAAGGAAGGAAGGGAGAGACAGAGAGAGAATGATCAATGAGGCAAGATTCCAAAAGAAATAGAAGAGAATGGGATTAAAGGCAAGACAAAAGGAAGATGAGGATGCTCAGGACAAATTACTTCATTCTTCTCAGTAAACTGGGAGATGAAGTCATCTGCTGAAAGGAAGGGGAGTGAAGATGGAGTTGGAAGTTTGAGGAAAAAAAGGTTTGAAACAGAAACAGAGGCGTAACCAGTAGTCAATAAGAGAAGAATAAGAGGATTTCCATTTAGTAAAAGGGCCCAGTCTAGCTTAGATTTGCTATCCAGGTCTGCTTCTGACTCTCTGGACGTCACCCCCCATGCACACCTCAGCTACCTTCTCACCCTGGATGATACTTCTGCCTCCCAGCCCCATTCTTCCATTGTTGAGTTGCTCCAGAAATGCCATGTTAAAGAAGGGTGCAGAACAATGATTCTTCATTCCTCTCCAGGGTCCGATTCTGATTCTTCGGACTTCAGCACCATGTGCTATCATGAGTACCTTCCTTCTCACACACAGTTCCCCTAGGCCTGTCCCTGACCTGGTTTTTTATGTGTTGTCTTCTCCCATCAGAATGTAAGTTCCTTGAAGGCAGGGTCTACATTTCTCTTTTCTTGTATTTGTATCCTCAGAATTAACACGGTGTCTGGTACACAGTAATGCTTATTGACTCACTTTTGAAAGGTAGCAGAAAATGAACATCAAAAAGATAAAGGGACCAGGGCCTCAAGGATGGAGAAGAATGCTTTGTTGACATGGATAGCTATAGGGGCAAGCCTGGGAAGGAAAGAAAGGACAAAGCAGGAGCAATGGACTGCAAGAACAAGGAGGAACTGGTTGAGTAGGAAGAGGTAGTGATAAATAGCAGATATGGGAGAAGTAGAACAAAGAGAAAGGTGGGAAGATAGCAAGTTAGGATTCAAGATCTTAGAAATGAAAACATTTTGGACGCTAGTGACATGAATGAGGTTTGATTCTCTCTGTGAGCAGCTGAGATACAGTGGGAATGGATGTCAAATAAGCTGAAGAGACTGATTGATGAATGGAGAAGTTAGTGTTTTTCAGAGAGACATTGAGTAGAGTCACCAAGGTAGTGGGCAGAGGATGAAGAGAATACTGAGTCTGATAATGAATACTCTGAAGAAGGATAAGTAACAGCAATAAGAATCTGCATAAGGCAGTAGAATCCGTCCCAGTGTCTCCCAGCCCCTTCACTTCTTGATAACTCCAGTTCTTGCCCTCTCCTCCCAATATTCCCTAACTTCCTCCCTTTTCCCTCTAGAGACCTTAGCCCCTCTTCCCATAATGCCCCCCCAGCTCCTTCCTCTCTTCTCCAGTGTCCTTTGACCCTTCCCTTTCCCCCCAGGTCCTTTTCCTAATCTAACTTCAGCTTTGGTTATGGCTGTGACCCTTGTTCTATGGGGTCAACAGACCCCAACCTTGAAGGAGTGGAGCAGAGGCACCATCTCAGAAAAGCAGCAGTCACCTCCCAGAAGTGTGGTAGAGACATTAGCCTTGGCCTGGAGATGATCATATAAGCTCCTCTTGTGAGGTGTGATGCCCTGAAGGAGAAGAGGTTATAAGCTTCTGTTGGTGTTGAGCACCTTGACATTTTTAGGAACTCTAACTGGGGGTGATATTGAAGGCTTTTAGACAGTTATGAAGTGTGTAGAGTAAAAGAAATCCCTCCACTTAGGGCTAGGGTTCCAGGAGACGCTATCAGTCAAGTCAGTTGAATCCATTGTTCTTCTCCATTCTCACTGGCTAAGTCTCCTCCCTCAATTACCCCTGCTCGGGTTCTTCCACCTACTTATCTCAAAGTACTTTCACAGACTGTCTCTTGAAAGGACAATGTGTATTCCTGGAGGTGGGAGAGGAGTGGTGGGGGAAGATGGTTGGAATGGAATAAAATCTAGAGGGTCTGAAGGTTGAGAGAAGCCAATCTACCTTTTCTGGGAAAGGAGCAGCTACTCTCAAACTCTACAGTTATCTTATATTACATTTAAACCCTGTGATTCTCTACATCCTACCCTCATGACATACAAATTTGCTCATGAGCATTTGACCTCAGAGGTTCATAAGATTTCAAGATTTATCTTTCTTTTGGCTTTCTTATTTCATTGAGGTGGTAAGGAATGCAGTAAGCCTGCACTCAGATCCCATTTCAGACTTACTAGCTGTGTGGCCCAGTCCAAGTCACTTGACCTCTCTGTACCTCAGTTTTCTAATCTGTAAAATGGGCACAGTAATGGCACCAGCAGGGTTCTTGATAAGGCTTAAGTATATAAAATACTTTATGAACGTTAAAATGCAAACAAATGAATCGCTCTTAATGCTAGTGCCTTCCCTCTGATGATTATTTCCAAGCACTGCCATCTACATCTTATTTGTACAGGGCTGCTTGCACGCTGTCCTCCCCATTAGATCCTTGAGAGCTGGGACTGTTTCTCACCTTTCTTTGTGTTCCCAATACTTTGGAAGTAACTGGCTCAAGGTTGTACAGGTAAGATGCAGCAAAGCCCAAATCAAACTCAAGTCTTCAGAGCTCTTCCAAATCTAATGCCTTAAAGTGATTCCCTTCCTTTTCTCAATGGAGAAGTCTTAGAGTCAAGAGATCAAGTCACCCGTCAAAGGTCACACTATGTAATTCATGGAGAAATGTCAATAAGAATAATGTCGCACACATATTGTTCTTATACTAACAAAGCATGATCTTTACAATGACTCCATGAACTAGATACTGCAAGGGAGAGTCCTCATATTCCAAGGAAGGAAGAAGAGGTTAAGAGGCTTGCTTAAGCCCACCACAGGAACAGAGCAAAAGTCCTAAAGCTCCCCCTTTTACTTTGCATCTGCTGAGGTGAAGACCCAGAGCATTCTCCATCACCATCCTCATTTCCTGTAACCCTGTCCCCAACCCCCCACCACTCTCTCTGATCCAATCTGGCAAACCCATCCCTTTGTCTCACTGTCTCCTACCTCTAAACCTTCATGTTCCCCACCCTTGACATTTCACACACACACACACACACACACACACACACACACACACACACACACACACACACACTCTGTCCCTATCACCCCTTCCTAACCCAATCTCATTCTCCACTCTGGGAAGCCTTCCTTGATTGTTCTTCAATTGTCTGACTCTTCATGACTCCATTTGGGTCAAAGATACTGGAGTGGTTTGCCATTTCCTTCTCAGCTCATTTTACAGATGAGGCAAACTGAGGCAAATAGGGTTAAGTGACTTGTGCAGGGTCACACAGCTAGTGACTGAGGCCAGATTTGAACTTGGGTCCTCTTGACTCCAAGGCTAGCCGGTCATCCACTGTGCCACCTCAATGCTCTGATTAAGACTAGTATAATAGGATGCTAGGGATTTCAAGTTATAAGGTACCCTTAAGGATCATGCCATCTGCCCTTTCATTTAACAGATGAGGAAAATTTGCTCCAAAAACATCAAACATCTTATTCTAGGTCATACTCAGAGTAAAGTTGTAGAGTGGGAATTTGAACTCAGGTCTTCAGGCTCCAAATGTGGTGCTCTCCATCCTCTCTGGTTCTTCTCCAGAATCCTCCAGTATCAGCCTGAGACTCCAATAATGCCCTAATACCTAGGGTTAGGGGGTGTTGAGACTGTTCCATTGAATCAGAAACAGGAGAGAGGAACTATATGCTTGAACCCTGTGGCCTGAAATTTAGCAGTTCTTCTGTCCAAGCCCAAGGCCCTGAGGCTGTCAGCTGTGATGGATGCATAGAGCAAAGTCCCTTGGAATGGATCCTGTATCTAAAAGCCTCCTGAAGCCATCATGGGCTAGGGGGAGGGGGTCCCCAGGAGCCTGGTTCCCTGCTATGAATCAGTCGCCTGGGCAAAGCCAATTATGGAAGACAAGAGCCGAGAGATGAATCATGAGCCCATTAGCCAGCTCTCCTCCCTCCTTGGCTCTCCCTCTCCCACTCCCCACTGCCAAAGTGGGGTCCTGGCCCTAGGAGGAGGGTGCTATCTTTCCTGCAGGACTGTCTTCCCCACTGTTGGGGTGGAAAAGCAAAGCAGGATCATTTGCATGGTGGACAAAGGCTTAGAAGGGAATCTTCTCCTAGACTGGGCTGCTCTAGCCCTGAAATATTACTAGAACTGAGTTCCATCTGGAAGCAGTAAACATAGCCAACATTTATTAAATAACTGTTAAGTGAATGAATGAAAAAAATGAATGAATAAATGAAAGAATGAATGAATGAACAAGTTTGGGAAAAGTTGGTATGGAGACTGGGGGAACCATCTCTCTTTCTTTAAGATGCAAATGAACCCCAGTTATTACACAGGTTCTGGCTCTGGTATATTTTTCCTCTATCCAAGGTTTATGCTTCAATACTATCTCTCATTTCCCCCCTCACCTCCACTTCCCACAGCTTCCCCCACCCCCACCCTCCACTTTCTCCCACAGGCTGAAGGAATCTCTAACAGTCTCTCGGGGACTTCCCATCGATGGTATCAGCTTCTTCTTGGGCAGTGAGAGGGATTTGTGGGTGGGAGGGGAGTTGGGGGAAGAGAGCTCCATTGTAGGAATGGGGAAAGGGAAGCCAAGGTTAAGGGTTAGGAGGGAGGAAACCTTGATGGTCTTCTCAGAAAAAATCAGGACTAGAGAACAAAAGGGTAGGGAGAAAAGTAGGGAAATACTTAGAGTTAGAGGCAGGAGGGAGTACCATAGAGAAGGAAGAAGCCAGGTTGGTTATGCAGAGGTCATTGGCTCTAGCCTCTGTCCAAGGTACAACCCCAAGCTCCAAGAGAAAGTGGGAAGGAAAGGAAATTCCATAATTTAGGTTCCTTCCCCTCTCCTCTTTTTTATTCTTCCTTGCCACCTCTTATATTCCTCCTCTGCATCTTCCATCCCAAAATCAATTAAATTCCTTCCAATAAACATTTTAAAGCTTCTACTATGTGTGATCTAATGTTGGATCTAATCAAGGACCACTCTTGTGGAAAGGGTTCTGGGGTCCAAACAAAATTCTACTCCACTTCCCTAAAAGAGCTGTTGGTAGGAATGGGGTACTATCAGAAATAGTAGGAGAGATTTAGGTTAGATGCCAAGCAGCCCAGAGAGTGAGGACAGGGGTGCCATGTAAATCCCCAAAGGTTGAACCATGGTCTTAATAGCTTCTAGATATCAAAGGCCTAAGCAACAACCCTATATAAGGAGCATGTGGGAAGAGGAAGCTCTTCTGGACCTGTGAAATAGAATGTAAATGACATGCAAAGGACCATCCTGAGGGCCTGGTAGGTGGGGGGGGGGGGGGGAAAGCAGTTCTATGAGTATTCCAGGATCATAAGTTTAGAGCTGGGAGGGACCTGAGTGAGACAGTGGGAACTGGATTTGGCAAAAGGAAGACCTGATTTTGAATCCCTGTTTTGCTTCCCCACTCCCCCATCAGGCATATAGTCAATGCTTAATAGATGTTTGTTGACTGACTAACCAATCACTACCTGTATGACCCTGGACAAATCACTTTACAAGATCACTTTATTTGCTCACCTCTAAAATGAGAGGAGGCAGCCACGTGGTGCAGTGGATAGATCTCCCAGCCTGGAGTCAGGAAGACTCGTCTTCCTGAATTCAAACCTGGCCTCACTTATAAGCTGTGTGACCCTGGGCAAGTCATTTAACCCTGTTTGCCTCAGTTTCCTCATCTGTAAAATGAGCTAGAGAAGGAAAAAGTAAATCATTCCAGTATCTTTGCCAAGAAAATCCCAAATGGGGTCACGGCAAATTGGCCACCACTGAAAGGACTGAACAGCAACAACTTATGAGCTATTGGGCACAACTGAAAACAACAGAACAACAACAACTACAACAAAAAGAGAATTTGGGCTAGAAGATCTCTAAGGCCCCTTGAATTTAGGAGTCAATTCCTTCCATCTACAGATGAGGAAACTCAAGACCAGAGAAGTAAAGAGTTGTTTTATTTTATTTTTTTAAGTTTAAAGTGCTTATTTTCAATTCACTCCCTCTCCTCACTCAGAAGTGAAGAGATTCAACCATGGTCACATAGATAACAAAAAGAACTGAGATGTGAACCCAGATATTCTGGCTCCACATAGAGGACTTTTCACTTAGACTGCTTCCTTCCTTAAGGGATCAGAGTGGCTGGGGGCAGGGGGAGGATGGTGTGTATGTGAGGGGGTGGGGCAGGGAAGTTGAGAGGGTGAGAGGCAGTCACTGCTAAGAGATGATACTCTCCAGATCCGGCTGATTCAGTTAATTGTGAAAATCGATGGCCAGACGGAAGGGCTGAGACAGGGAGAGGCCAAAGGGATGGACAGACAGTCATTTATCTGTCCCTGGATCTCTGCCTGTGGATGGGAATGGGGACAGGGTGCTAAAAGAGAGGGGCCCTTCCTGTTCTTTCCCAGACCTTCCCACCCACGAGGGTGAGATGAGGGGGGAATGGGTATATTTGGGACCAGAGCTCAATCAAGGGTTAGTTATGACAGATTAGGCCAGCTATCCCAGGGACCAGGAATGAGGAGAGAGAAAGAAAAGCTTAAGGGAGAGAGATGAGGGTTAGGGCCCTGGAGAAATGGAAATGGCCATATTTGGAGACTCAGCTCCTCCAAACACAATGACTATTGCCTAAATCTGGGTAAACCTAATAGTAATGAAAAGAGCCCTGCATTAGGAATCATGGGCTCCATTACTAATTAGCTATGTGGCCTTGGACAACTGACTGAGACTCAGTTTCCTCCTCTGCAAAGTAAAAGTATTGGACTAGAGTGCTTAACCTTGGATCCATGGGCCCTGAAGGGATCTGTGGATAGATTTCAAGGGATCCATTAGCTTGGAGGGGGGAAATCTTTCACTTTCATTTTTACTCATTTCTGCCTAAGATTAGCATTTCCTTCCACTTTGAATGTAGGCAACAAAACATCATTCTGAAAAGGGGTCCTTGGGTTTCACCAGACTGCCAAGAAGTCTATGACATATAAAACACTAAGAATCCCTAGAAAAGGTTATTGCTAAGCGTGTTTTTCCACTCTAAAATTTTTTATGATTCCATGTATCACAAATCTCATAATAACTATCTGCAGGAAAAGCTGCCTGTAATACCCTTTGACTATAATGGGTTCCACGAATCTCTCTGGTCCCTGCTTAGGGTTTTATGGCATCCTTCTTTCCTCCCCATTGATTCCTTCCCACATTGTACTTCTTTCTCTTGCCTCCCCTCCCCTCCCCTCTCTTCTCTTTCCTCCCCCCAATCCCAGCTCTCAGCCTGAGCCATGAAGACATCAGGAGCTGTCATGGGAGATGCCTTTAGTGATTTAAGTGATCGGATGCTGACCCTTCACCTTAAAGCCACCCAGGTTGGACTGTGCAGACGGAGCCATTTGTCAGCCCAGAGTCCCCTACCATCCCCCACAACCACAGAGGATCACAGTACTGAGGGCTGGGACAGGTAGTAACGAGCAGAGTGGGATTGAGATTTGAACCCAGTCCTTTTAGTACAAATCCAGTTCTTTTTTCACCAGTCTTCTCTCCACCCCTCACACCCTATTTACTCCAATCCCAGATCCTTAACCCACTGGGGAAAAGGGGTGAAGGAAAAGAACAGAAATAGTGTTCTACTCCTTTAAATGCCAACGAACCCAATACAAAATTCCCCTTGAGGATGGGGGGGGGAGCGGGAAGAAGGGTGATAGAACTATGACCTAGAGCTTAGAGTAAGCTACTCTCTCAGTGGGCCCCCCCATATCCACTCCACCCCTTTGATCGCCCATCACCCAAGACTCCCAAGTGGCTTTTAACATCCCTTTTAACAGGGCTGGGGACCAAGCCAAGACTCTCACTTCATCTGGGGGCTAGAGCTGCTGCCTTTGTACTTCTCCCCTACCCCACCCCCCACTGCCCAGCATCTGTCCTGGGGGAGAGCCAGTCTGCCCACCCTTTTGAAAGGACCGAGGTGTCTTGTGGGACGGCTGGATGGGTCCCTCAATGTGCTATCTATTTATAGTCTAATTGAGGAGCCATTGTCCCCAGCAAGGGGGAAATTCACAGTTTGATTGGGGGAGGGGGGAGGAGAGGATCCAAATCCAGAACACATATATATAGAAAAAGACTCTGGCGGTCTTCAAAGCTGGACAGAAGCACCTTGGTGCTGGAGTGATGGGGAGAGAATGGAAAGAGGGGATTTAAAGAGGGGGATGTGGAGCTGGGTTGGACAGGACTAGAGAAGGAGACAGAAATTAATCCCACAGGGGCACTCCATCTGAAGTCTATGAACTTTTAAAAATATTTTGATAACTATTTTAATATAATTGTTTTCCTTTGTAATCCTACATATTTTATTTTATTAGTTTAAAAACATCATTCTGAAAAGAGGTCCAGAGGTTTCATCAGACTGCCAATGGGGTCCATTATACACAAAGATGGTTAAGAACCCCGGATGTAACATAATGCTTGACTGGGAGAGAAGGTAAGGTGTGGTCAGGAAATAAGCAATAGACAGGTTTACCAACACAGAAGCAAAAATCCAAACTGGGAAGATCCAAGGGGCAAGACGGAGAACAGTGAGGGGAACAGCCTTAGAAGCCAGACTGAAGAATTTGCCCCATTCATCCACTCCTCAGTCAAAGCCCAAGCCCTCCCCTCCCCTTCTCAACATCTGGTCCCATCTGGAAACATCTGCCCCTTCCTCTCTGCCCCCTCTACACAATGGTCTGGTTATGGCTCAGCAGGAAGAAAGGGGGCAGAGGGCAGAATGGAGAGGGAGAGGGGTCTGAGCGGATGATATGGGGGGGATATCTTCTCACCCCTTCCTTTCCAACAGGAGACTCATTTAACACTGATTAGTCATTAATCTCCTCACACACACCCCTTTCTTCATTCCCTTCTTCTCCCTGAGTGTGACATTTGAGAGAGAGCATATGTGCATGTGTGTGTGTCCAGGCACACACACACACACACACACACACACACCTGTTTTCCTTATCCCTGACCCTAGCACCCCTAGAGGAGGAGGAGGAGGAGGAGGAGGAGGAGGAGGAGGAGGAGAAGGAGGAGGAGGAGGAGGAGAAAGAGAAAGAGGACGAGGAGGAAGAAGAAGAGAGCAGTGAAAGCCTTGTCAATATTGCTCCTAACTGCTACCTGGCAATGACCTCCCTTGCCCACCCAAGAGACAGATAGGAACTCCAGATCATAGAACCCTTCACTTCAAGGACCACTCCCCAGGGTCCTAGGGAGATATAAAGTAAGAAGGATGAAAGGATTTTCCACAACAGGCCCCAACCTTAGAAAGTCATTACAATATACTTCCTATTTCTGGATAAGTGGTTCACCTTGCATGGTCTAGGCAAGCATCAGGGAAGAAAGTAGACAGTTATGTTTGAGAGATGAGTCCTAATTCCCAAAATTTACATAATTCAATAAGATAATTATTAAGGGACTACTGTGTACAGAACAGTACTCTAGGAACCATGGAGAGATAATACAATAGCTTTTGCCCTCGTGGGCAGCTAGGTGGCACAGCAGATAGAGTTTCAGGCCTGAAGTCAGGAAGACTCATTTTCCTGAGTTCAAATCTGACCTCAGACATTTACTAACTGTGTGACCCTAAGTACTGCTTGCCTCAGTTTCCTCATCTGTAAAAGAAGCTGGAGAAGGAAAGGGCAAGCCATTCCAGTATCTCTGCCAAGAAAACCCCAGATAGAGTTCCAGAGAGTCAGATACAACCAAAATGATCAAATAACCACCTCCCTCATGGAGTTGCTTGCTGTCCAATAAGAGGACAAGATTGGAGCTTTAACTAAGGTATGGAGTTTTAACCAGATCACCTAAATTTAGAAGGCATCAACAACACTTGCACCATAGAAACAACTGAACTTAGCACCTACTTAACAAAAATCATTGAATCCGGAAGCTACAAGAAGCCCTGCTTCCTCTGCCATCCCTCAGGTATGCTCTTCCCCGGGTTGGCTCTACCCTGTTTCTCCTCCTCTCCTAGGGTGGCCTCTCCATTAATAACTCCCAAACTGTCCTCTGCCATTTGTATCCTTGCCATGGGGGGGAAGGGGGGAGTACCCTGGGATATCTTCCACCTCTGATTTCACCTGAATTTGACTTTTAAAATTAGACATAAAGACATGTTTCATCTATTTTGTCCATGGCACCAAAATTGCTAGTTATGGCTCTGCATAAGACACATATACTTTTAAAAAACTATAATATTAAATAAATGTATGACAGGTGAAAACCATGCTCAGGAAAGTCACGGGAAGTGGTCAGAGGAGATTTCACAGGGGAAGTAGCATCTAGATTGGGCTTTAAAGGATAAATAGTAATTAAAGAGACAAAGAAGAAGAAATTGCCACAGTCAGAGATAAGAGTAAGCAAAGGTGCCACATCATTACAGTTTACAAAAAGGCTTCAAATTGATGACCTTATTTGACTTTTCTAACAGCTCTGTAAGTTGGACAGAAAATTTTATCATACCCATTCTATAGTTGAGGTCCATAAAAGAAAAATGTGATTTGGTTTTGTTTTTGAAAAAGTTTTATTTCAATAAGAGCTTAAATACATTGTATAACAATAAAACTTAAAAAAAAAACTTGTTTGTTACTTAACATGGCATTGGACACTTCTTACCCGGTGCTACATAGCTGGTTAATTATAGAGCTGGGCCTAGAACCCAGGCTTCTGGAATCTTAGTTGATTGGTCTTTGCCACCATACCAGACCCTCTCCCTCTGGAATGATTTCTCCTTCACAGCAAGACAAGAGCAAAGTGCTATGGCCAGTTTGGATTTCTCTGGATTACCTTCAAAGGAACCCAGCAGAGGGCCTTGCCTACAGGTGTGTGTTTGTGAGGGGCAGTTAAGAGATGAGGACAGACTGAACAGAAGTGCTCTGATCTGGATATTTTCTTTCCATTAGGAAGATAAAGAAACCAAAAAGATCAGGACAACCAACCTCTTGCCCCCATATATTTTATTCAGTAGAGATTCCCTTCTTGTTTGGGCAAGCACCCCAAACCCAAGTTTCCAACACACACACACACACACACACACACACACACACACACACACACACCCCTCTTAATATTCCCTAACTGCCTTCTGCTTCATCTGTCCAAGAATCACTCGACCTCACCCAGCTTGCCCATCAGCTCACATCCAGGAAATTCCACTTGCTACAGGGCAAGCCCATCTTCCTACTTTGGGGGCCTCCCTTCAAATTGGGCATTTTATCCATTCAACTCAAGGAGTGAAAGGCAGAGCCTGGGGAAGACCAAGGCTGCCCTGAGCCCCCTTTAAAGTTACAGAAATAACCAAGGGTACCCCAGGCCCCTGGGTGGTGGGGCTGGTACAGGTCTTGGCGCCTACCTGTCTCCTCTGCTTCTCCTGGGGCCCAGGAACCTAAGCAGGGTGGGGAATGTGGCAGCAAACAATGAAATTTTCTAAATTTTCCAACTCCTGATGGGGCTAGAGTTTAAGGAAAGGAATGGAGGGAGGGGCAGGGGTGGTTTCTAAGCCAGCCAAGCCAGCCCAGCATACCCTGGAGGTCCTAGAACTGTGGGAAGTGAAGGATGGGCAGGGAGAGCAGGTCAAAAGACAAAAGAGCATGAGTCAGGAGAAAGTCTCAATGGGTACCCACATAATTCCCATACAAATCTCAGGTTTCCAATTTAGTCAGAGGAAGGACACTCCTGGAATTTACCATTTTCCTCATCCCATTATTCCCAAATCCAGATCAGAGGCCTTATCTCCTCTGCCTCCAGGAAGGTCTCCCAGATTAACTCTATCCCACCTTAATTGCTTTTTTTACATTATATTGGCCCTCTTCATTAAGCAAGCCCATGTCTTGGTATGTTGGGTATTTGTCTCATTAGGAAGAGAGCACCTCAAAAGCAGGAGCAAAGTAAGGAAGCTAAACACTGGCCTGAGACTCAGGAGCCCTGGGTTTTTGCCTTGGCTCTCCCGATGGCCATCTATGTGATCTGAACCATGTTATTCTCTGAGGTTCTGTTTCCTTCTATATAAAATAAGGGAACTTGGATTGGGATCAGGGGTCCTTAACCTGTGATCCGTTCATTTGAATTTTTAAAAATATAATTATATTTCAATATAATTGGTTTCCTTGCTAAATCCTATGTGTTTTATTCATTAAAAAAAATTTTTTGAAGGATTTCATGGGCTTTCCCAGACTGTCAAAGGGACACAAAAAAGGTTAAGAACCTTTGACTTAGCATACTGAGAATGCCTTCCAGCTCAGACCGTCTGTGAGGGGCTGAATTCTGTCTCTAGATGGAATTTCCTGACTGCTGAAATCTTCTCAGAATTCCTTCTGCAGACAAGCAGAGAAGCTGACAGCTGGACAAGAGGATACCTGTCCTTACCTTGAGGAGAGACCACCAGGGCATCCCTGCCCATCACAGAGCTCAACGGGAAAACCCTTTCCCATCTTTAATGTGTCGCTCCCCACCAAGCTCTGTTCAAAGCTCACTCCTTCATCCCCACCTTCAGAGGCCTGAAATCTTCAGTGAGGTGTTTATTGCCTCTCTGCGTGCTCTTGGCTCCTGGCCCTCTCCCGGAATTTCTTCTCCTTTCATCTCCTGCTCCTGGGCATTTACTACTATCCAGCACTAGGCTTGTGTCTCCCACCCCTATCAGCGGGGGAAACCTAGCTTAAATCCCTCCAGCTGCTGTATGAAACCCTTACTTTGCTGGGTCTTTTAGGCCATTCCTTTTCCCTTTCTCCTATCTTTCCCCTCCTCATCTTCTCTCCCTCCTCCTTCCCTCTCCTCCTTTCCTATTCCCCTCCCTTCCTTTTCCCTCCTCACTTTCCCTCCTCTTCCTTCATCTTCTTCATGCACCCCCTTTCCCCCCCATTTCTTGCCTTA
>CM053593.1:157778445-157816344 GCA_028646575.1 Pseudocheirus occidentalis | reverse complement strand
GAAAGAAAGAAAGAAAGAAAGAAAGAAAGAAAGAAAGGAAGAAAGGAAGGAAGGAAGGAAGGAAGGAAGGAAGGAAAGGAAGGAAGGAAGGAAGGAAGGAAGGAAGGAAGGAAGGAAAGAAGGAAGGAAAGAAAGAAAGAAAGGAAAGAAAAGAAAGAAAAGAAAGAAAGAACTATTATTATTGCTACTACTACTTTGCTACTATTGTTATTACTACTGCTACTACTAGTACTACTACTACTATCATCACCACTGCTGCTGCCACCACCCTCCATGGACTCTAATCTCCAGCCAACCTGGACTAATTAGTGACTTCCCACATACATGCTTCAAACTTTCATACCTCCATGATTTTGCTTACATAGTTCCTATGCTTGAAATCTGTAGCTACTACCCTTCCCACACTCACATATCTGCTCTCCTGATCTCTCTCTCTTTCATATTTGAAGAATTTGTATCTATTTAAATCTCGACTTAAATGCTATCCTATCCCTGAAGCCTTCCCTGAGCCCCAGAAAGACGTACCTCCCTCTCAGACCAAACATAGTACTTTGCATCCTTCTTAGACACTTCTGTAGTCCAATTTTTAATGATTATAGGATCATAGATCATAGATTTAAAATTGGACCTTGAAGGCCACTGAGTCCAACCCTCTCATTTTACAGATGAAGAAATTAAGGTCCAGAGTGGTTAAGTGGTTATAATTCTGGCTACTTACCCAGGGTCATAAGCTAGAGAGTGATCTCATCTGTGTGGAGGATTCTAATTAATGGTTGCAGTTTTAAAAACTCATCTATATTTTCTTGTCTTAAGAGAATCTTGTCCACTTATTTCTATACTTTGAACTGGACAATCTGGCTGCATAAGCTTCTTGCTGTTCCTTAAGCACAACACCCCACCTCCCCACTAAGCATGTTTATACTGCCTGTCCCCTATGTGCAGAATGCTCACCTTCAGTGCCTCTGGATCCTGATTTCCCCAGCTTCCTTCAAAATTCAGCTCAAATCTTACCTTCTACAGCAGGGCAGGTTGTTCCACTGCCTCTGCTTGTACCTTTTTCCCTGAAATTACTTTTCATCCACTCTATACATATTTGAATACATAGCTGTTTGAATATCTTTCCCCTGTTTGACTATATGCTCCTTAAGGGCTCCTTAAGGTACCCTGTTTGTACCCATTTTTGTATCTTGAGGGCTGAGCACTGTGACTAGCACATTGTTGTTGCTGAGTCATTTCTGACTCTTGGTGACTCCACTTAGGGTCTTATTGGCAAAGATAATGGAGTGGTTTGCCATTTCCTTCTCCAGCTCATTTGACAGATGAGAAATTGAGGCCAAGAGGATTAAGTGACTTGTCCAGGGCCACACATCCAGTGGATTGCCATTTCTTTCTCCAATTGATTTGACAGATGAGGAAACTGAGGCCAAGGGGGTTAAGTGACTTGCCCAGGGTCACATAGCTAGTAAGCTAGTAAACTGAGGCCAGATTTGAACTCAGGAAGATGAGTCTTCCTGACTCTAGTCTTGGTGCTCTATCTACTGTACCACCTACTTGCCCTGCCTTGCATATAGTAAGAATTTAATCAAGGGGCAGCTAGGTGGTGCAGTGAATAGAGCACCAGCCTTGGAATCAGGATGACCTGGGTTTAAATCTGGCCTCACACTTAATACTTACTAGCCATATGACCTTGGGCAAGTCACTTAACCCCAATTGCCCTCAAAAAAAAAGAACTTAATCAATGCTTGGAAATAAACTGTGTCCAATAATTGAACAAATTGTAATATGTGAATGTAATGGAAGGGAGTATAGAGTAATGAATAGAGCTAGCCCTGAAGCCAAGAAGACCCAGGTTCAACCCTATCTATGATACACACTGGCTATAGGACCTGAGCAAGATGCTTATTGTCTCAGTGAACTGGGCAACTCTCTATGGCTATGAGAGGTGGAGAAGATACCAACCTGCACTGGTTGTTGTTACCATTCATGTCTGGGGAAGGGACTGGATTAGAGTGAAATAGGAGGGGTTGGCCCAGTTCAGGGACTAGCATTTCTGGGTTTTTTCTGTTTCCATCCCTATGGGACAAGGGACAGAGCAATGGCAGGGGTCTTGGATCCAGGCAGCCTCACCACGCAAGAGGACATATTTACAGGAGAATCAAAAATCTGGATCTAAGATTAACTCTCTGTATGGGGAAATAAGGAGAGAAGGTGAAAAGGATAGGACAGGTTCAGGATCCACGGTTCCCCAAATACTCGAGAGACAGGAGATGGGCTCTCTTCTCTCCCTCTGATGGAATACCGGCTACAGTAGCCAAAAAAAAAAACCCAAAAACATTATAAACATTTTGCAAGCAGGCATTCTCAACCAGGGATCCAAAAGCTTGTTTTTCTTTCTTTAATATATGCATACATATATGCATATAGGTGTATATAAACACACATGCATACATATACACACAGGGTCAAAGGAATCCATGACACACAGAACAGTGAAGAACTTCCATGCTACAGGGTAGGCTGGGCAGGCCCACTTCAATGTGCCAGCAGCCTTCCCACGGCAGGATTCTGGAGGATGGGGAGTCAACAGGTGGGGTAATGGTGGCAGTTTTCCCAGGTTCTCGGAAAGTTTCGTTGCCACAACCACTACCCATTCCTCCTCCTCCTTCCTATGAGTCCCATTTTGCCAGTCTTGCAAGGCTCTAGCTTGGGGAGACAATGGAGGTCCGTCCAGTGACTTGGTCGCCCTGCAGTCTGGTGGCCCTTCCGTGACCCTCAGCTAGGCTCTCTTAAAGACCTTTGCCTCTGCTGAAGCTGCTGTTCAGCCGTCTGCCTTCCTTCCTCAGGACCCTTCCTTTCCCACTCTGTTGGAAGATTCATAAGGGATGCCAGGTCAGGGAAAAATTAACTAGACGTTTTTTCCCCTTTGCCTTTTCTGATCATTCTATTTTCCATAGCTCAGCCCATAGTATGTAGCCCTGGGGCTCTGGTGGTGCAGGCAAAAGAGACACAAAATTCTAAAATTTGGACTTTAAAGGGATGTGCCTCTGGTCACCACTACTTAAATTCCATGTCTATCCATTTAACAGAAAAATGAAGGAGCAGGGGAGTAGGGAGTCCACGTGGAATGATACATTTTTAGCCAAGAAGACAAAACTGAAAAACATACTCTGTATTATTGGGGAAGAAGAAGGGCTTGGTTAAAAGGAGTCATTTGCAAAGTCTGCATTTTTAAAAGTAAGGTTTAATTGCTAACTTTAAAAATTAAATTTGGCTGACATTTCTTTATTGTAATGAATAAAAAAAACCCTTTATTACTGAGAAGTTAATAAATGCATGACTTTTAAAATAAATAAAATTCCACAGCTGGACACTGTCTTTCCCCACCCCTTACCCCTCCCCCCCTGACTCTTCTATACACATCTATGCAAAATAGACTGAGGTGAGACATTAATTAGGTCTTCTAACGTGGTATTCTAAGATTCTCCCACCCCAAAGTTCCAGAAGCCAAATGGGACTGGCTTAAGTCTCCCTCCCACTGTGTCCAAGTATGACAGACATGGTGTTGAGTATAATGGCTTTGGAGTCAAAGAACCTGGATTTGATTCCCTGTTCTGTGATTTAGAGGATTTAGAGCTAGAATGGACCTCAGAGATCCTCTAGGGCTAGGTCAATGGTTCTCAGACATTTTGATCTCAGGATCCCTTTTTACTCCTTTTTTTTTTTTTTGAGATAATTGGGGTTAAGTGACATGTCCAGGGTCACAGAGCTAGTAAGTGTCTGAGGTCACATTTGAACTCAGGTCCTCCTAACTCTAGGGTCAGTGCTCTATCCACTGTGCAACTGAGAAGCCCCACTTTTTACTATTAAAAACTACTGAGAACTCTCTCCCAAAGAGTTTTTGTCTACATAGGTTCCATCTATAGATGTTTACTATGTTAGAAATTAAAACTGATAAATTTGTAAAAAAAAAAAAAAAAAGAAGAAACTTATTAACTTAAAATATTATGTACATTTTTTATGAATGTAACTGTATTTTCCAAAACAAAATTAGTGAAAGAATGTCATTGTTTTATATATTATTGCAAATCTCTTTACTGTCTAGCTTAATAAAAGACAGCTGGGTTCTTATATCAATTTCTGCATTCAATCTATTGTGATATATTGTTTTGGTTGAAGTTTGTGAAGAAAATCTGACTCTACATGGATACATATTTGGAAAAAAGAGGAGCATGTTAATATGAAAATACCATCTTAGTATTACCATGAAAATGGTTTTGACCTCAAGGCCAAACTTTGAGAACTGTTGGACTATGTTCATTTTACAGACCAAGAGAGTGAGTCCCAGGAAGATGAAAAGGGACAGCCCAAGGCTGTGTCCTTGCTCCTTTGCCAAAGACCACCCCCATACAGAAGCACAGCTAGTAAGCAAGAGAGTGGGATTCATGGTGTGGTTTGATGACTAAGGAACTGAGTTCAAACCCATATCTGCCACCTGTGACACATGACCTGTGACACATGACCTTATGTAAGTCATGTCTACTCTGTGTGTCTCAGTTTTCCCAAATGTAAAAAAGTCAAGGAGAGGATGGACCGACCAACTTCTAAAGTCCCTTCCAGTGCTAAGCCCACTGTATTCACAGACCCAGGATGCCCTCCATTCCATTATCCTGCCTCCTTACTACATGAATGATCTTAGACAAATCATTTAATTTCTTAATTTCTTTGGGATTTAGCTTTAGTTTATAAGATGGTGGGGAGTGAGCAGAGGGGTTGGGTTGGATGATCCCTAAAATCCCCTTAAGCTCTAATCCTATACGGCATCCCTTTTTCTTCTCCCCTTTCACCCTTGCTCTGACACCAAATATACACACAGCCCACAAACATATGAAGCTGGCCTAGTTAAACCTGCAGGGTCCCCAGTGTGTACAGGGATCCGAGTGTCATTCTTCTTCCCCAGACTCTGAGGTCAGAGAACAATCAGGGCCTTTGTCAGACAGGGGGATGCTCAAAGAGTGAGGTCAGCCCCCTCTTTGTCCCTGAGCAGGGGAGACACAGAGGCTGAGGCCCAGTGGGGGCTGAGGTCCTTTCCCCTAGGGGCCTCTGGTTCAATGCTTCCTCCTGGGGGAAAAGGGGGTGGGAAATGAGAACTGAAAGAGTTGGTGGGATGAGAAACAGGGGATAGACACATACTGATGAAGGCATAGAAAGAAGAAAAAGGGCGGAGTGAGTCAGAGATGGAATATAGAGAGAGAACACAGCAAAGAAAAGTCCCAGGGATGCTGAGTCACAGTCACAAGAACATTGTGCTGACCCTTACCACTCGGAGATCCCAAAGCAATTAGCCATGGTGCCTACAAGAATTGTCCAGAGTCCTACAGAGGAGAAAGAAGTAACTAAACAGAGCCACAGTATTGTGATTCCCAATCCCCCAAGCAAGAGCCTCTGTAAAAGTAACTGAGCAGAAAAGTCTCCTGCCACCACACCAACATTGCTAGTCAAAACACTGGAACCCAAGGGGCAAAAGGAGTAGGTGGTGAAGAGGAAGGGAGATGGGACTGTCTCCCTTAGACCTTTTGGAAGAAAGGAACCTGTAGTATATGGCATTTGGCTAGACCCTGGAAGATGGGAGCAACATGTAGTAGAGGCAGCTGTGCAAAAAGATGGGGCCAATGTGTGGACAAGATGGAACTAGGAGGATTCTAAAGTTGAGGACTAAGATGGGGAAAGTAAGTATGTAAATAATACTAGAGGGATCATAGAAGGGTTGGCAGGAAGGAAGGACTGGGGGTCAGAAGACTAAGGTCTGAATCCTGCATTTCCCAACCCCTAGCTGTGTGACTTTGGCCAAATCATCTCTATCTAGGCCTCGTTCTCCTCCCTTTGTAAGAGAGGGAGCTGTAATTATGATCTCTAATGTTTGTCCATCTCTGAATCCAATAATTTTATCAGATGACTTGTGGCCCTTCCTACTTCAGACCACAGGGACAGACTCAAGACTCAGAGTCAAGTCCAGAGTCAATCAATAAACCTTTATTTAGTTCCTCCTATGTACTAGGCACTGTGTGGAGTGCTAGGGACACAAGAAAAGACAAAACCAGACTCTGGTCTCTGGGAACTTTCGATCTAACAGGTGGGACACCTTGTAAACAACTATATAAAAACAAGATACCCACAAGATAAACTGGAGATGATCCCAAAAGGAAAGCATTAAGAAGAACTGGGAAAGAAGGTAGAATTTTATCTGAGACCTTAAGGTAAAAAGCCAGGGAGGCCAGGAGGTGATGAGGAGACAGAGCCTTCCAGTCAATAAAAATGCACAGGCAGAAGATGGAGTTGTGTATGAGGAACAGCAAGGAGGCCAGTGCTGTCAGAGTAAAGTATAAGAAAACTTGAAAGGTAAAAAGAGGTCGGTTGTGAAAGGCTTTGAATGCCAAACAAAAGATTTTATCTTTGATCCTGTACATAACAAGGGATCACTGGACTTTATTGATTGGAGAGGAGGGGGCTAACATGGTCAGATCTGTGCTGTAGGAAGATTAATTTGACAGTTGAGTGGAATTTGGGCTGGATCAGGGAAAGATTTGAGGCAGGGAGACCAATCAGAAAGCTACTGCAAGGAGGCAGCTAGGTGGCAAATAGGGGGCGGCTAGGTGGCACAGTGCACTGGCCCTAGAGTCAGGAGGACCTGAGTTCAAATGCGGCCTCAGACACTTAACACAAAGCCTAGCCATGTGACCTTGGGCAAGTCACTTAACCCCAAATGTCCTCCCAAAAAAAGCAAAAAAAAAAAAAAGCTATTACAATAGTTCAGGTGTGAGGTGATGTGGGCCTGACCCAAGATGGTGGAAGGATCAGAGGAGAGAAGCGACAAGAGTTGGCAAATGACTGGATATGGTGGCTGAGAGACAGGGAGGATGATACCCAGATTGTGAACCTGGGGGACCGGGAGGATGATGGCACCCTCAACAGTAATGGGGAAGTTAGAATGAGAGGAGGATTTGGGCAAAAGTAGTAAGTTCTGTTTGGCACGTGTTGAGTTTTACATGTCTCTAAAACATTCAATTTGAGATGTCCAACAGGCAGTTAGGAACGTGGAATGATGTTAGGGCCTAAATAAGTAGATATTTTAAGAATATCTAATAATCATTTACACAAAGATGTATGTGCCAAATCCATGGCAGTTGATGAGATCTCCAAGCAAAATAGTATAGAGGTCTGTGAGGAGACCATTGCGATTATCAAAGCACAACAAGGACTCAGATGAACACAGGGACATAGGACTGGACAAAAGTAGCCTAACAGTATTCAAAGGGCATTGGGTTTCAAAAATGCAATTCACTTTTATTAAGCACCTACTTTGTGGCCTATATGAGCTGGTGGAGATGATGCCTTTGTTTTCAGTGACATAAAGAGCTCCCTAGTAAGGAAACTCCCTCCACCAGCTGAGGCAAACATTCTCTGTCATTTATAGTCTACAACAGTGAGAGGTTTAGTAACTTGCCTAGGGTCACACACCCGTTATGTGTCAGAGGCAGGATTTGAACCAGGTCTATCTTGACTTCAAGGTCAGTTCTCTAGCCACTCTGGTCAGGGAGAAGCAAAGTTTCAACAAGACATGGTCCCCATCAAGGGGCTTGAAATGACACAGAAAGATAGCTAGAGTTGTAACTTTACACGATCAGTGCTTTTGAGAGGTGCCAAGTACTATGTGAGGGCTGAGGAGGAAAGTCATTACCACAGAGAAGAAAGAGATCAGGCAGGAGAAGCTTCCTGGAGGAAGTGTCAATTGAGTTGGGCTTTAAAGAAAGGGCATACCAGTACCAGGCACATTTTCCAAAGCATTCAAAACCAGAGGGAAAGGTCTTAGATGCAAAAAAACCCCAATTCCTAGCAGCACTTTTGAGCTAGAAGCAAAGTGTTGTCCATTGATTGGGGAATGGATAAACAAACTGCGGTATATGAATTTAATGGAATATTGTACCAGAAAAAAAAGCAAGACATTGAACATGAAGAATCCACAGCAACTTGGAAGACTTGAATGAACCAGCACAGAGCAAAATGAGCTGAACAATTCAATGGCCACAATAACATAAAGGGAAACAACTTTGAAAGGCTAGAATTTTAATCAATGCTGTGACCAGTCTTGACTTTGGAAGTCTGACAGCAAAGTGCGCCTCCTGCCTCTCAGCAGAAAGGTGGTGGACCATAGGTTTGGAAAGAGGGAAGCATTGGCAGACATGATCATTGTATTGATTTGTTTTGCGGGACTCTATCACTTAGTTACAAAGGCAGGCTCTGTTGGGAGTGGGTAGTCCTTGGGAATTGACAACAATATTTTTAAAAGCATCAATAAAACATTTATTAAAATAATGAATAAAGGATGGGTAGAAATTCAATAGACAAGGAGCAGGAGGTGGGCATTACTGTCATAGGGAGCGTTCTGACTTGTGGCCAATCAGAGGTCTATCCATGATTAGCTGTGTGACCTTGTGTAAATCTCAACCTCATCTATGAAATGGAGGTAATGTATGGAGGTGAATATAATGATGAATATTGGAAGGCGTGACAATGTCTAGTAAGACTGAACTGAGTGTATGATTGATGATAAAATCAGGGAGGGAGGAATGAGAGAAGAAGGAGGCGGATGAGGTAAAATAGTGCATCAAAGCAGCAGGTGGGGGTGGGTTTAAGGAGTAACAAAGAGGGCAAGACGGAGTCAGACAAGAGCATTACTCATGGGGAAGGACCCATTTGCTCTCCCTGGATCTCAATTTCCTCATCTGGGAAAAGAGACAGTAGGACTTTGATGCTTTGACTAAGGCTGGATTGAGCTGGTTAGAAGGTGCAGTTGCCCAGAGTTCAGAGAAAAAGGGCCAACAAGAGTTGTACTGAGCTCAGCTGGCCAGAAGGGGCTCTTGACTTGATCTATCATCCCAAGTATGCCCCTCATGTAGGTTGCTTTAAACATGGAGGGGAGGGGAATATGGTTTTGAGTTGAAATATTTTGTTTTTTAATTGTAGAGTATCCTGATCTCAGGAACTCCCTTCCCAACACCCCCAATGAAGCCACTGAAAACTAGATAAATAGTAGTGATGGAAAGGCCTGAACCTCGAATACTGAAACTTGATCCAGCCCCCTATCCCTGCCCCACCTACCTTCTTAGATCGATGTGAGAACTGAGAATAGCCTTAGATGGGGTCAGGGAAGGGAGAGCCTCCTGAGACTAATTGCCCTAAATAAATGAGCAATTAAGGATGTTGCAGGAAGTATCCATATGCCCACCCCCCAACAAAAACAACCCTTTACTCTGAGCAATCACCATAGCGACCATAGCTCCCCCTCCCCAGGAGTGACTGATTTGCCTACATTGCTGTCAATCAGACTGGAGCACAGGGAGGAGGGACAGGCCAGTCAGAAGATCAGTGGTCAGGGGACAGGAAAGGCCAGAAAAAGCTGGAGAGGGGAGGCAGGAGAATGGCCAAGGTGATTAAGGATTCCAGATGAATCCCAAAGGGGATGGAGGAAGAGCTATCATGCCTACAGTCATGGCTCCCCAATCTATTTCCCAGAAGCCCCTGGGGCTCACTGTCCCTGAGAGCAGGGAGCATGGGGGAGTAGAACTGTTGGAAGAAATAGAGAAGCCACATTCCAACAGGGTCCCCAGCTCCTGTAGCACTCCTCCCACCACTCACCCCCACCACACTTCCTGTAATGGCGTCTCAAATGGGGAGGCCATTAGTCCCCGCTCAGGGCAGCGCCTAAGTACTGTGGCTGATAAATATAACATGAGACCATCGATTAGAATCCTCCTTATTCACAGAGCTTACTCCTCAGCTCCCTTAATGGCTCTCCCTCCCCCTCCCTGCTCCCACTAGATCCAACTGCCTCCCCAGTGCTGAAATGGGGGCAGGGGCTCATCTCTCTCTGTTAGCAGCCTGAGGCTACGGAACTTAGGGGAACAGGAATGAAGGACAAGGTGCCTTCCTAGCTCAGGGTTAAGAGGCAGGATGGAGGTAAATCTGTTAAAGAGGCCTAGCAGTGCCCTCATGTGGCACAGAGGTAAGTTTAGATCTCCCATATCCAACAAATGTCTGTTGGGCACCTACGTGGCCCTGGCAGCACTGGGTATGGATGAGGCTGGTGCATGGGGACAGGAGTGAGCATGTCAGTTCACAGGGCCCTGAACCGGGTGCTTGGAAGGCAGAACTTGATGAAATATAATGACACTCTCAAGGGAATTCCTAGACTAAAGAGGGAAGAAAAAGTCCCTACACTGGGGTCACTCTGTCAGTGTTCCCATCAAGTAGTTCAGCTAAGGGATCTGTCTAGATAGGATAATAACTCTTCTTCACTGTTTACACCAGTTTTTACAAAACATTTTCTTCATGGCACACCAGTGAGACTGGTGGTACAAGTATTATTATGATCTCCATTTTGCAGATGGGAAAACTGAGGCTCCAAAAAACTGAGTCTCAAGTAATAGTTAAGTGGGTACTAGAGTCAGAAGAACCCAAGACCCTTAGTTTTTGCAATCATATGACACCTCTCTGAACATACCTGCCCCTTGTGAATGGATAAATAAATGAATAAATGAAGCATTGATTAAGCTCTTACTATATGCAAAACAATGGGGTTACAAATTTAAAAAATTAGTCCCTTGTCTCAAGAAGTTCCTATTCCAAAGGAGTATTTTTATATACAGAAAATTTCCTTTGCAAGTCAGAAGGAAAAGTCCCATGGTCCTTAAGGACCAGGGATAGTAATGCCTCTTCTTTAATGTAACTTTCACCGATAAAACAGTATTATTTTCGGATGTTTCACAGGCTGTCCCCCTTACCTGGAACACTGTCCCTCCTTATCTGTGTCTCCTGGCTCCTTGCAAGTCTCAGTGAAAATGCAACCTTTTATGAGCTTTTCCCAATTCCCCTTAATAGCAGTGCCTTCCTTTCAACGACTATCCTGTATCCAAAGCAGCTTGACAATACTGAGGACTTTAGTGACAAGAACTTTCTTTTTTCTGAATCTTCTATAGATATGGTCATAGCACCTGCAGAGGCCGAGCTGCATCTCCCCAGAAACTATTTTCCAGGTTGAAGACACTAGGCTCGCACCCTTGGGTTCAGGGTCCTGGGTTATCTCCATCAAGGTTTGAGGGAAGATGGCGGCCAAAGTGGCGGTGGTGGTGATTGTGGCCTGACACACTGGTAGATGTCTCCTGTCCTCTCCCAGAAGGCCTAGATCTTTCAGCGAGGCTGGCTTGCCTCTCCTATTGGTTGGCAGTTGATAGCATGTTCTGTGTAAGAGCTGCTTCCCAGACGGTATGAGGATTGGTCTAGAAGCAGGAGCAGTGGGGAGGCCGCCACTCCCAGAGTTCCTGGGTTTTTTTTGTGGTAGCAATTAGTAAGCAGTTGTTATTGGTAGTGATGAGGAAGACAGGCTTCTTCTCCACAATGATCATCCAATGTTCCCTAGAAGACACCTCCATCTTTAACCTCTCTCTTTTCCCTAGTTCTTCTATGACTTGCTCCACTTTCCTCTCCTCCAGGAAGCTTTCCCTGGCTCCCTCTACCAGGCTCCACTCCCTAAATCTTAATTTTGATATAATCAAAACTGAACCCATTAGCTTTCCCCTAAAACTTCTCATCTTCCACTGGTGAGGACACTACTATTCAGATAGTTGCCTGACCCAGGCTTGAAACTATGGGTCATCCTTGATTCCTCATTTTAACTACCCATTTGAAACCTGTGGCCAAACACTGTCAAAATGGTAACATTTTCCATATACTTCCCCTCTTCTTTCCTATCACTGCCACAACCTTGGTGCAGGCTCTTATCACCACCCCTATTCCAGTACCCTGTTGGTTGTTCTCCCTGCCTCAAATCTCTCCCCACTCTAGCCCATCCTCCACTCAGCTTGTCAAATTAATCTTCCTAAAGCACAGATCTGACCATATCACTCCCCTACTCAATAAACACCAGTGGCTCCCTATTACCTCCATGATCAGCTCCCTCCATGATCAGCTCTAAAGTTCACTGGTTAGAATTCAGTCTTTTTTTTTTACAACCTGGCCCCTTCTTACCTTTCCCTTCTTCTTACACCTTACTTTCACACACACACACACACACACACACACACACACACACACACACATACACACACCCCTGGATCCAGTGACACCAGCCTCCCTGTTGCCCCTCAGGCATTTTCACAGGCTGTCCCCCTTACCTGGAACACTGTCCCTCCTTATCTGTGTCTCCTGGCTCCTTGCAAGTCTCAGTGAAAATGCAACCTTTTATGAGCTTTTCCCAATTCCCCTTAATAGCAGTGCCTTCCTTTCAACGACTATCCTGTATCCAAAGCAGCTTGTTTGTATGTGCTGTTTGCATGTTGAATCCCCCACTAGACTGTGAGGCCCTTGAGAGCAGGGCCTTTCTTTGGCCTCTTTGTGTTTCCAGCACTAAACATAGCACCTGGCACAACAGTAGGCCCTTAATGAATGATTATTGACCAAGGCAAGGAAAAAGACCACTGGGAAGCAGCTGGAGTGAATGGGGATCTCTACAAGCTCCATCCCACTGGGTGAGTGTCAGGGTTGCAGACTATGTGTTTCTCTCTTCCCCAACCCCAAAATCCAAACTGAGCTCTTCATTCATTTGCCTGTATCTCCATCATCTTAGTGCCTTCCCTCTGAGACTACCCATGATCTATCATGTGTATATCTTGTTTGCATGTTTTTTCTCTCATTTGATTGGGGACTCCTCCAGGGCAGGGACTGTCTTTGGCTTTTTTCTGGTTCCTGGGTGTTTAACTCAGTATCTGGTATATTTGTTATTTCATCGTTCCAGCGGTTTCCAATTCTTTGAGCCCCCTTTTGGGGTTTTCTTGGCAGAGACACTAAAGTGGTTTCTCATTTCCTTCTCTAGCTCACTTTACAAATGAGGAAACTGAGGCAAACAGGGTAAAATGACTTGCCCACGGTCACACAGCTTGTAAGTGACTGAGGCCAGAGTTTTCCTGACTCCAGGCCTGGTACTCTATCCATTGTGCCACCTAACTGCCTGGTATATAGCAGGTGCTTGATAAATGCTTACTATGTTTGTACTTGTGCCTCCCCATGTGGGTTAGGAGCTCCCACAGGAGGCAAGAACCACATGTTTACCACTCCCTTGGTCATGGAGCCCAGCCAAGGAAACAGCCAAGTCATCATTGCTGGACAAAGCTAAGAAACCGATGCAAGCTGCTCCCTCAAACCTGAGAATCCCAAAGATGAGCCAGCTATTCTCCAGGGGAGCAGAAGTAGGAGGAATCTGAGGGTAGCAGGCTGGGGACTGGTCCCCAGTTGCTGACTGAGTCAGGTGGACCTGAAGCTATGCTAGCAACATGGTGGTGTGTCCTGGGCCCATTAGGCAGGCTGCGGTTATACCAGAGCCTTACCCACTGGCTGGAGGGCTGGCACAGAATCCTCTAACAGGAAGGAGGAATCCCACAGAAAGGGGGAAATGTTAATCCTTAATGTGCCTCTGGCTCAGGTACTACACTATCCCTTCACTTAAACACCCAGCTAGGGCGGGGCCAGGAATCTGAGATGGAGATGGCTCTAGGGGTGGGGGTTGCCATTCGTAGCCCAGAGAAAAGATCTGCTATGATGGTTACGTCAAGAATGATGGGTGTGTATCCATCTATATATGGATCGAAGGTGTTTCATAGGATGCTTTTGCAGGCTTCCTTCATAATTCTGCATCTAGGTGGGTTGTTTTGTGCATGTGTTGTGTTCGTATGTGTAGGGGTAAGTAATAACAACTAGTTAGCATTTATAGAGCACTTTAAGGTTTGCTAAGTGCCTCATAAATATTGTTGTAAAGCCCAGGATCACTTGATTCTCACAGCTTATGATCCTCATTTTAAAATTGAGGAAACCAAGACAAATAGAGGTTAAGTGACTTTCCCAAGGTCACATAGCTAGTAAGTGTCTGAGACTGAATTTGAACTCAGATCTTTCTGGCTCCTGGGCCAGCACTCTATCGGTCCCACAGCTGCCTCTAAATTATTATCCTTGTTCCTTGTTGCAGCAGGAAAGAACGGGGTTTTTAATTTAATTTTTATGTTTTTAATTTTGTTGTATATCTGAAAGGAATAACAAGTTGTACATAATAGATTTGCAGTTTCATGTGTCATTATCTTTTTATTGTACTTTTATAGAAATGCTTGCTTTATTCCAATAAACAAATTATGATATTTATTATAATATAAAATAATTGTTATGTTATATATTAATTAAAAATAAAACAATTTTTTAAAATAAAAGAATGGGGTTAGGCTAAAAGGAGGACTTTCACATAGGCGGGGTGGGAGGCCTTGACCCTCATTCCCTAAGGAAGCAGAACTTTTTCTCTTCTGGGATAAGTGAAGAATATGTGAGAATCAAAAGCATCCCTGTACCAGGGTAGAAGATTGACAGGTCTAGCGAAGCACGGTAATTTCTCCCCATGGTAATTCTTCCCCTACTCCCTAGCCTTATCTCATTTCTTAGCTCAAACTCTATACTCCAGTTAGCAAACCTGCCTCATTTCTTGTTCCCACCTCACTTTCTCCCACTTCAGAGATGCTGCATGGGTCATTCCTGCTCATCTACCCAAGAGGGCCTCCTAGAACCCATCCCCCACTTTGTTCCCAGCTCTCCTCATCACTAGACCCCTCTCTGTACTCAGGACTGGAGACAGGAACTGGGGAGGGGAGAATGAAGAAGAGAAAAAGGCCTCTCTAGGCTTGTCCCCTCAATGGCACTAATTCAGCTCCTAGTTCAGACTATATTTAGGCTCCTGATACAGACACTGGACAAAGCCCTTCCAGGGGACTGATGGGGACAGATGGGAAAGAATAACCTCCTCACCCCTCCTCCCATGGGTACTTCCTCACCCTCCTCTTTGCAGGCACCCTCTCCCATATCCTTTTTTTTTTTTTTTAACTGTTTGCTTTGTTTTCAGACTAGGTCTCCCTGCCTCACCAAGGCTGGAAGTACAGCAGCCACTCACAGGCCTGATGCCACAGAAGCTTTGAACTGTTCTGTTCCCCACCTGGCCCCTTCTTTGATAGCCTGGTGCCACCAACCCTTCCACCCCAGTCCCAAGGTCTCAGACTTAGTGTTGATAGCCAAGTGGCTTTTAGTTGGAGTGCACCTCAGAACTCTCAGGCTCAAGGAATCCACCAGCCTCCTCCAGTCATGTGCCCCATCACATGCAGCTCCCATGCCCTTTTGGTCAGGATGATCGGGGTCTTATTTAAAGCTTCCTAGGACAGGAGGTTCAAGATCTGACTACTCTACCATTTCCTAAGAGTTATACCAAAAGCCTCGCTACTTCAGTGTGTCTGTGATTTCAATGATGCAAGTCCTCTCCACTAATGTGACTGAAATCCATCACTACCCCCCTAAGTCCAGTGGGACTCCCACGTATGTCCTTCCATAGATCCTCCATAGAGGATGTACCAACAGGGCAGAGTTCTCTCTTTGTTTCTTCTAACTCTTCATGTATCCCTGTGCCATATTTGGGCTTCTATTATTCATTCTTATTCAATGACTACTCAACTAACATAAAGAAAAACTTCCCCAGAATCTACCATCTTCATCTTTTTCCTTTTCTGATTTATCATCTTCTCTGCTCTTTAATGGTGTGAAAACTCATCTTCTTCACCATTTTTATCATCTCTACTTCCTCAACACCTTTAACTTTAACTTACTCTCTACTACCTTCAGTCCCCAGAATAATTTAGTAATTAGCTAAGCACTTAATTGAATAAAGCAATGTAATGAGGTATGCCCCCGGTTCTGTGAGATTCAGAAGCTATCCTCAAGCACACAAGGGGCCCTTCTAATGTTGGGGGATATATTCATGAAGAAGGTCTGTGTTTTGTGGTATCAGACACATACACAGGCTCAAATGAACAAAGAGGGTACAGGTAAATAATTGGATTATAGCCACTTAATAAGTGCTGCTCCTGTATCTAAGGCCAGGAATAGAACCTCTTTGGGGCCTGGGTCCAGAAGAGAGTTACAGAAATTGTCTGCCCCATCAAGGTAGAAGTTGAGAAGATAAATCCCTTCTCCTCTGATTAACGCAGGAAGACTCTTTGGAGAAGGAGAAGATTTCAGGGACCGTGGCAATGAAGAGAGTAAAATATGGCTCAGTGGCCTGTGAAATGACACTGAAGTATCCCAGCTGACTGGGGCAACTGTGGAGAAGGCAAGAATGAAGGGGACTGCATTTTGGATCTGACCACAACAGTCAATCTCACACCTTGCCTTGTTTGCCCTCAGGCAGCCATTTGATCTGACCAACACTGATAGCTCCCTCTCCTCAGCCCAAGACCAAACAGGGGCCATGGATGCTGAAATAGAGGCACTCAGGGCAAAACCACCCTTCCTTCCATACTACCATCCACCCACACACGTACATAATCACATTTTCCAAGTTAGAAATGGAATTTCACAGATGGAAAAGAACCTTAGAAAGCATTTTAGTCCAACTCCTCATTTTTGAGATGAGATAAAGCCAACAGAGGTTAAATGACTGGCCCAAGGTCACACAACTAGAGGGTGACATATATCTTGGCTCCTAGTCCAGTCCAGGCTGCCTTCCTCCCTCCCTCATGCTTTCCATTCCTTGGCTCTGGGACAGATTCTCAGTGATGCTATTCCTTTTGAGGGTGAGGAGTGGAGAGCCAAAGGGACAGCAGGAAGAGGAAACCATTGTCCAGACCTACAAGATCCTGCCTGCTCTAGACCTCCATGATGGCTGCTCTTTGGGTTCAGAGCTGGGACACGGGGCCAGTAGGGCATGTCCTACCCTCCCCCTGCTCCCCCTCTGTCCTCCCACCCTTCAAGGAATGTCTATAGTGAGACTCACCAGATTGGCAGCCATGCTCCCATTCACAGAAGGGGCTGTGTCCTCCTACCCCTGTCCTTCTGAAGCCCCCTTTGTCAAACAAGGGGGGATGGAGGCAAAGGGATCAGGCCTCTTCTCAAAGGCATGAATGTTCCCAGAGGTGGGGAGGCCAAGGAGTTTCCGGAGATGGAAGGCTACATTCTGGAGCCTAATACACCTGGGTCTCGTCTGCCTCCCTGCTCTGGTTGGTGGTCCCTTGGAGATGGGGGTCAGGAAGGGGAATATCTGGATGTCCTAAAGCTTCTACAAGTCATTCTGTCTACTTTTGTGCTCATTCTGTCCATACCTCCACCTTGGGGTAAGTTGGTCTCTGAAACAGCTAGGATGGGTTGTTAAGAGATGGGCTGCAGAAACCTTGATGCATTAAATAGGAAGGGGTTAAAAGAAATGGAGTCTACCCAGTATGTTTTGGGGGATGGTATCCTTATCTCCTTAGAGAAACAATGTGGAGGCCTGGAAAGTATATAGAATTTGAAGTCAGAAGACCTTGGTTGGATTCCTGCCTCTGACATTTACCTCTGTAAAATCAGGAAACAGGGAGAGAGGAATCTCTAAAATCTCTTCATGCTCTGGGAGAAACTCTAAGAATTTTTGTTGAGGGAAGATACAGGGAAATTTCTTAACTAGTGATTTGGGGAGACAATGGAATGAAGCTGTTGAGAAAGGAAAGGGGACACATAAGAAGGAAACACATAAGGGTCAGTCCAAATTGTTCATGTGCTGGTGACTTGGGCAACATCCAGGAGTAGATGTGTAAGCACCATCCTTGTTCTAAGGCCTGTGTCCTCATCTATTTGGGATGTTCTGACTTGAAGAAATTCATCTGTGCCTGCTTCAAAATATTCACTGCCACATTATTATTCAGGATAGTAAGAAGCTGGAAACAAACTGTGTGCCCAACAATTGGGGAATGGTTGAATTATTGTCATTCTTGGGTCATTTCAGTCATATCCAATTCTTTGTGAACTCATTTGGAATTGGTTTTGGGTTTTTTGTTTTTGTTTCTTTAGCAACGATACTGGAGTGGCTTGCCATTCCCTTCATTGGCTTGTTTTACAGATGAGGAAATGAGGCAAACACGGTCAAGTGATTTGCCCAGGGTCACACATCTAGTGTCTGAGGCCAGATTTGAACTCAGTAAGATGAATTTTCCTGACTCTAGGCCCAGCACTCCATCCACTGTACCATCTAGCTGCCCAGAAATGACTAAATAAATTTCACTAAATAAATGCAATGGAGAACAGCTGGTCTCAAAACCAAAAAAACCTGGGTTCAGGTCCCACCTTGGATACACACTTGTTGTGGGACCCTGGACAAATCACTTAACCTCCGAATGCTCTTTAAGCCTTTAAGTCTCAGGGATAGTTGAGGAAGTTCCCTCATCTAGGGGTAAGTTCTCTCAAGTCCAGGTCCTATATCTAGGGAATGATAGCTCTAATGAATGAGAAGAAATATAGGAAGATTTGCATGAAATGCTGCAGAGTGAAGAAAGCAGGACCAGAAGGAAAAGACTGCACAATAACTTTAACTAAGGAAATGAAAACCACTTGAAGGAGCATTGGACAACATTGCTACTAATTAATAAAGCATGTCCTCTCATTCAACAAACAGAAAATGACTCAAGTCTAAGTACTTGGAATAGTATTTTGGGCAGAGATTAATCAGTATCTCTCCCTCCTCTCTCTTGCTGCCCTCTCTTCTATCTTCTCTTTCCTCTCTCCTTCATCTTCTCTGTCTCCTCTTTCTTGCTCCTCCAATTCCTTCCCTTCCTCTCCTCTCTCTCTGTCTGTCTTCTCTCTGTCTCTTTCCCTCTCTCTCTCTCTCTCTGTTTCTGTTTCTCTCTCCCCACCCCTTTTCCCCCCTCTCATATACACACATATGATACTTAAAGAATATGAAATAAAATTTTTTATCCTATGGAGGATCTTTCTAGGTTGCATTGTCACCCTTCTTCCCATATATGTCCCTAGCTGCTAGAAGCAGCTAGTGCCAAGTGGATAAAACACTGGGCCTAGAGTCAGGAAGATCTGAGCTCAAATCTGAACTTAGACACTCACTAGTGTGACCCTGGGCAAATTACTAAAAAAAAAAAAAAAACCCTCTGTTTGCCTCAGTTTCCTTATCTGTAAAATGAGCTGAAGAAGGAAATGGCACAACTCTATCTTTGGGTATCTAGTATCTTTGCCAAGAAAACCCCAAATGGGGTCACAAAGAGTCGGACACAGCTGAAAACCCACTGAACAACAGCATTACAATCACACCTTCTCTAGACCTTGTGACCTTATAAGCATTAATCCTACCAGCCCCTCCTCTTGTGATAAACACAGCTGGAGACAGTGTCATGGCCAAAGCTGAAGCACATAAAACAGGGTGGGGTTAGCAAGAATGCCAAGGAGCCTGGCACTGATGCCAACAGGGTCTGGATAGGACCTGGGAGGAAACACTGGCACAGCTCCTCTGCCGGAGATGAGTGAGAGACAAACATCAATTAGCTAAGCAATGCTTGTACTCTTATGGCTAATTACCAATTAGATGAGGCTGGGCGATTAGCAAAATGAAAGAAGCAGTCAGCAAATATATATACTCTCGTCACCAAAGGGGAAGGGAAAGAGGGGGTAATTGGGCCAAGCTCCTGCCAACAGGCAGTCACTGGGTCTGGTTTGTTTGGGGGCAGGCAAAGATCCTTGGGGTAAAGACGAAGGGGACATAAAATGGATGTGCAGAGGAAAGCTTTGGACCAGGGCACCTGGCTGATCTCTTTGAGCCCATCCCAGAGGACAGATACTGAGAACAGGGGTTAAGTACCAGAAATTCATTCATCAGGCATCTACTGAACCTGCTATTTGTAGAATCCTGTCTAGGCACTGTGGGGAATATAGAGATGAGAAGGACAGATTCTGCCCTCAAGGATCTGCCAGCTGAGTAGAGGAAATGAGAAGTATGGACATAACTTGGATACAAGGTAAAGTGTGGAAGTTGAAGGAGAGAAATGAAAAGTGCTATTGGAGCACAGGGGAGAGAGAAATCACTTGGAGCTGGGGAGATCAGGGAGAAGGTAATATATGAGCTTTCAGACCATCTAAGAATTAGACTGAAGAGCCATGGAAAGAGAAGGCATGAGCAAAGACACTAATGTGGGACAAGGGAGGTTATTTCCATGAAACAGCATTTGCAGCTAGGTTTACATCAAACCTGGAGTCAGAAAGATCGAATCTAGCCTCAGACACTTACTAGCTATATGACCCTGGGCAAATCACTTAACCTCTGCCTGCCTTAGTTTCCTCCTCTGTAAAATGAGGGTAATTACAGTATCTACCTCCCAGGATTGTTGTGAGATGAAATTTGTAAGCACTTTGCAAACATTAAATGCCAGCTATCATTGGTATTATTAATAGTATTATTAATACTGACCAGAACTTAAGATCCATGAAGGAGAATAATAAATGATAAGTAAATATATCAAAGTAGACTGGGGCCAGATCATAGAGGTCTTTAAATATCAGCAAAGGAGCCTGGACTTCATCTGGTAGCTAATGAGAAGCCACAGAAGGCTCTGAGCAGGAAGTGATAAGACCACATTGTTGCATTAGGAAGAGTACCCTGGCAATGGTACGCAGCAAGGAGACCAGAGATAAAGTCAATCACGAGCAGCTCTCCAGAGGACTGCAGCTGTGAATAATGTTAAGGTTCTGATCACATAGTATAGTGAACTTTCTTTTTATTCAGCAGTAAACTAAAGCAAAACAGTCACAACAATATAACATAATAACTTATTACTAAGGTGGCCACATGGTCTTAAACAAAACATATCATTCAGTAAGTCACAATCTCCTCAGTAAATATAAGGTAACCATCTAAAAGTCTTCTTTCATCTTGCTTGGAGAGGTAATCATCCTTGAGCTGACCATCCTTAAGGGGCAGTAGAAAGTACAAAGGCCATCCACCCCTAGGTCACAATAAGTCATAATCAGTCAGCACTAAGTACCCAAGTAAAGGGGTCCTTTCATATTAACTCGAGGCTGACTTCCAAACTCCATGGGCCTCTTCCATACTCCAAGGTCTTGCCTGGATTCACAGGTAGGCAGCCCTCCAACCCTCTGCAGCTCAGCTCACAGTGACTAGTTCCCTCCAAGCCCTTTACAGCTTCTGCTTCTGGGAAGACAAAGCTTAACAGAGGCACAACAATATTCACACACATTTCCAGCACTATCATCTCAATTCACTTTCTGTCTGACAAAGTAACACAAACCAACAGACAGAGCTTCTGTCTGAGAAATCAAACACAAATCAGCAGTAAAGTCCCAGGACTTCTGTAAATAGCAGTAAAAGCCCTCTTTAAGGACTTCTCTAAATAGCAGTAATGTCCTCTTTCAGGGCTTCTGGATCAGCAGTAAAGTCCTCTTTTAGGACAGTTAAAAGGACACTGCAAAAGGCCAGGTAAGAAGTACAAAGCGCCTGCACTAGGATGGTGACAGTAGGAATAGAAAGGGGGGAATGGGATGGAAAGATGTGGAGGAAGCAGAGAGACTTAGAGATGACATCCAGCTAAGAGAGGCAGATGACACAAACCTAAAAAGAGACGTGGGTATCAGGGATAGCACTTAAGTGTAAGGGATGAGGCAGTGTAAGGGTGGTGCAGTAGATAGAGCATTGGATGTAGAGTCAGCAAGGCCCATCTTTCCAAGTCCAAATCTGGTCTCAGACGCTTCCTAACTGTGTGACCCTGGGGAAATCACTTGACCTTGTTTGCTCCAGTTTCCACATCTGTAAAATGAGATGGAGAAGGAAATGGTAAATCGTTCCAATGTCTTTGCCAAGAAAACCCCAAATGGGGTCACAAAGAGTTGAACACAAATGAAATAACATGAAAAACAACCACAGTAAAAAGTATAAAGGATGGGACCTAAATGTTAGGCACTGAAAGTTCACCATAAGAATTTAAAAAATATTAAGAGAACCCACTCTACACAGAGCACTATGGTAGGCCCTGGGGAAGATACTAAAATAAATAAGACACAGTCTGTGCCCTCAAGGAGTTCACAGTCTTATAAGGGAGATAACAGATGCAGAAGTGTCTATACCACAAAACAGATCACGATAAGTGCCTAAGAGGAGGTCCAAATTGTGAATCAATTTCTTTCTTTTAAAAAAAAATTTTAGGCAAGCAGGGTTAAGTGACACAGCCAGTAAGTGTCTGAGGTTAAATTTGAACTCATGTCCTCCTGACTCCAGGGATGATGCTCTATCCACTGAGATATCTAGCTACCCTGAATCGATTTCATAGGAAGAAGGGATCACTTCTGATTTAGGAGTACGCAGAAAAGGTGCCATAAAAGGGGCTGTAAGTGAGGCAAGCCTTGAATGATGAATATAATTTCCATGCTAGAAGAAGGAAGATGGAAAGCAGCCCAAAGAGCAGCAAAAGCACAGATATGACAAAGTGCAAGGAGACGGAAGTTGCCCAGGGTTGTGGATTTATGGGGCAGGAATGGCAGAATGTCACATACTGAATGACTCTTGGAGTAGTGGTCACCAAACTCTTAAAATGGCCCAGGTTTGGCAAGTATGCCAAATGTAACAATGAGGAATGAGGAAGGCTCTAGGGACTGAGAGAAATAGATATAGGATAGGAAGACAAAGAATGAGGTCAGCAGCTGAGGGGGTGGAAGGGGCTGTGTCAGCATGAAATTTAAGAGCTCAGAACCTTAAGGGGGGAATCCCTGCAGGTGTGTATACTGGTGGGTGATTAAAGGATGGCGACAATGGCCCTTAGAGCTGAGGAGGTTGAAAAACTGGGATGCCAGGGCGTTAGAAGGCTCACAAATAGAAATAAAACATGGCAGAGGATAGTGGTGAGGAATGGGATGGAGAGAAAGACATCCTGATGCTGAAGTCATTGAGAAGAAGGTTCCGGAGGTCAGGTGGTAGCAACAAGGATGGGGAGAGTGGCTTAACTGGATGGGAACCTGTGGGAGAGAAAGGTTATGGGACAATGGCCAAACCTGGAAGGTTCTGGAATAATGCCCTGGAAGGGGGATGGGTGGTCTGAAGATAAGACTGTTATCTAGGGAAAAGCCAGGTTTCACTTAATTCAGAGGGAAGGAGTAGTTAAAGACAAATTCCAGGATTTTGGAGTTTGTTTGAAATTAGAAGAAGTACAGCAAAATGGATTAGAGTAGGGCCATATGGATGAAGTGGCCATAGGCAGGGTAAGACTGATCTTTGTAGGAATGAGAACATAGGAAGGAAGCTAGGTAGCAGTAGCAGAACAAAGTATTTCTGGTGGGACTGGGACAAAATTGTAGTGACAAGGACTGGGTCAAGGATGGGAGTTCCAAGGGCTGGGATCAGAAATCCTGTACCCATAGGGTCTCCAGTTCAAGCTCTACACAGAGACCTTCTTTCCCAGTCTCAACATTTTGTCTTGTGCTCACTCTCTACTCCCTTCCCTCTGCCCCACCTCTCCCTTCCTTAAGCTTTAGAAGGCAGCAAAAGCAAAGCTTCCCCCATTGTGGCGGGGGCCTGGGCAGAGACAGGTGTAAGGTCTAAGCTTCCCCTTGGTGCCCACAGCATCCGGAGAAATAGGAGCATCTGCAGGAAGGATTCTGATGGTGGGAGAGTTGGTGTGTGCCTATGTTTCTGTGTGTGTGTGTGTGTGTGTGTGTGTGTTTCCCACTACAATCTGCTAGCACCCTTCCCCAAACTACCAACTCTGCCCTGGCTCCCTTCCACTGTGGTCACAGGGCCCTATGCCTGCCTGGCAATCCCTCTTTCCTCTCTGAACTCACCCTTCAGCTATGCCCCAAGGACAATGGGTCTCTTTCTCCATAATTCAGGGACTGTGTCAGTGACTTGTGACCCAGGGGAAAGGGACTAACTCAGAGTGGATTCCAGCCCAGGATTTTGGTTCCTCAAAACCCTTAAGGCTGTGGTTCTCAACCTTCCTAATGACTGGACCCTTTAATACTCGTATGTGGGCGTATCTGCATGTGGGTGGACCTGCCTGGAGATGTATAGAGGAGCAATGTCTCAGTTCCTAAGATCATCGGAAATGTGTGTTTTCTGGTGGTCTTAGGCGACCCCCAAAGGGGTCGAGACCCACAAGTTGAGAACCGCTGCCTTAAGGGGACTTCCCATTAATGTCAGTCTAAATAAAACTGGATCTTCGCCTGTCCCAGGAGGGTAGAGCCAGGGTCATTACACTCTCCTATCACGGTTGTTTGGGGCCTTGATCAGCAGGACTCAGGGGTCTACTTTGTCTCTCTCTACCACAGCTCCTCAAACAATGACACATCCCTAACTCATTCCATCCCTGGAGCCCCACATCCAACCTGAGTGACCCCAGTGAGCCAAGTACTACAATAGGTGCTAGGAGAATATCCAGAGAATGGCCACATGGTCCTTGCTGATAAACATGACTAGTAAGAACACAGAGAAAGAGCAACATAGATGAGGTTGAGAGACAAGGGCAGACCATGCAGTTGAACCCAGCCACAACTGGCACGAGTGGGATGAGAGAAGAACAGAGCTTGATGGGGTGAGTTCTAGTGTTTTCCTGGAGGACAGGGTAGAATCTGCAAGCCTGGAAAATGGGGAAGGAGGAAGATGAACAGCAAAGATCTAAAGGGGAGAAGAGTGATTTGATTTAGAATTTTTCTTAATGGATTTCCATCATCAGGGGAACAAGGGGTAGTAGTAAATTGGGGGCCCCTATTAAATGAGAAGAAATTAACAAGATGGAACAAAGTAGCTATTACATGTGGGTATCAGGGGGCCTGGGTGAGACTGATCTAAACTAAACCTGAAACAGTCTGGTGGGAAATCACCAGATTTTTCCCTACCATCCCAGCTTCCCAGTTCCCTTCATTTCCCTCACTGAAGCCAAGGAAGATTAAGGCATATCCCCAAAGTCATATAGAACAAGAGGAGGGGTGCTGAGATAGGAACCCAGGGTTCTTGGCCCTTGGCCAAAAGGCTAGACATCCTTCCACCTCCAGCCAAGCCTTCTTCCTCCCCACCTTCCTCCCAGGAGCCAGAGAGATCAGTGTTATGGGGAGGGGGCAGCCTTCTTTCTAGATCCTGGACTGGACATCTGTTCTCCACAGCTGTTCTCAGACTCGTTTGAGGACTCTGAGGCCTAAGGGATGGATTGGATTTGATTTGATTCAGACCCCAAAATAGCCACTGTGGCAGGAAGCAGGCCCCTTCCCCCACTTACCACACCCCTCCTGGATACTCCCTGTTCTGGTTAAGGTTAGACATCTTCAAGGTATGTCCCCCAACCCCCTCAATACATAGGCACCATGTTGTGCTCTTCTCATCTCACTTCTTTGTCCTCTGAAATCCTGCCCTATTTTTCTACTTTATTCAAGCAAACCTGCCCTCCCCCCCAGCTCTAGGCCCTTGCAGAACAAGAGCCCTTCCATCTCCTTTTCACCCCCTCCACACCAAGGCCTCCCTTCCTTCACAGCTCAGCTTCACATCCCCCTCCTTGGAGAACATTTCCCTTCTTAAACCGTTCCAAACCCAAGTCCCTCCAGATTCCCCCAGATATACCATTTGCCCCCACATATAAATAACCCCAACTCTGGTCCTCCCACTGAGGAGTGCTCTTCTTCCTCAGCTATCTACTGTGGGCTTTGGGTGTAGGAGGGGGGGATCTGAACAGCCAGTGGCTTGGGCACTCAGGCAGGAGGGCACACAAAGGGGATGGCTGCCTTTGATGACTAATCACTGTGCCCTGAAGCCACAAATCCATCTGGCCGCCTGGCCCCTCTCACCCAACCTCCCCCCTCAAGCTCCACAAATAAGACTTGGTTTTGTTCAGAGGACACAATTCAAGAAAATGTCACCCGAGGGGCGTGCCCCCTGGCCCTGACTCCCAATAACAGCTTTTAATCACCCAGCTCCTTCCTCCCTTTCTCCCCTCCCTCAGCAGCCGGGTGAGGTAGGAAAAAAGACAGGAGGGGTGGGGGCATAAGGGGAGAGGGAAGGGGGTCAGTGAAGTCTGTTATTCTCTTAAGCCCAGGACCCTATGCTAGTCTTCCTCCTCAGCTCTGCTCCAAAAACATAAGGGGTTAATGTCCAGCCTCTGCCCCCTCCTCCTCTTGACAGTAATAGAATGTGATCCACAAATATCCTTCATCCTTCTCGACTGGGCTCTCACTAATTTGCTGTGTGACTTTGAGCAAGATACTTCCCCACTCTGTATCCTGGGATGGGGGGGTGGAATCTCAGTCCCAAAGAACAGATGCTAAAACCCACCCTCAGTAGTGAGAAGTGGATTGGGAAGAATTGAAGATGCCCATGTTACTATCAGAGGGAGCCACTGGGTTGGTTGCTTTTAATTCCTTTTCTTTGTTACAATCAAATGCTCAATGACGGGACATATACAAAAAATGCCTGTTGTATAAAAATAAAAGAATTGGGGCAACTAGGTGGTGCAGTGAATAGAGCACCAACCCTGGAGTCAGGAGGACCTGAATTCAAATCCAGCCTCAGACACTTGACGCAATTACTAGCCATGTGACCTTGGGCAAGTCACTTAACCCCAATTGCCTTGCCTTCCCTCTCCAAAGAAAAAAAGAAAAATCAAAGAATCAATTAAACTTAAATTAAATAAGGAAGTCAGATTAAATAATTTCAAAGGTTTCTTCCATTCTATTATTCAAAGATACCTGAGTCCATTTCCCAAGTTTACCATCTCAGGTCTCTCCCCTACATGTTGTTACCCTGCCCACTTTATAACAGGGGTTCCCATAACAGGAACGATAAATGGTAAATATGGGGCAGGTGGTAGTATCCACACAGAGGAGCTTTCAGGCATCTACATCTCTTGCCAGGGCAGGAAATGACCAACTATCTGAGCCAGAAAAGACAAGATGACGGAAAGTGGTGACTGCCCAACAGCCTCAGATCAGAGACAAGTCCATTCTTCAATTCCCAAGTATCTAGCTTCCCGGTCTTTTTCCAAAGGGAAAAAGGTGGAGACTGACTCTGACTTGGGTCAAGTTCCTCATTCCCCCAAGAAGCCTCCTGCCATTTCATGGATTAGGAGGCTGGGGGAAACAAGGAACAAGAAGTCTTGTAATGGGTGTGACTAATATGAACTTGGCCCCAGGCTTGGAAGGATGGTCTGTGGCTAGAGTAAGGGTGGAAGAGAATGATGCTAAGAAAATTAGCTTAGGAATTGCTACGGTTCTGAGTCCTCCCCATAATGCCAAATGGGGGTGGTGATGGTGAGGGAAGGGGGAGATGACTTGGCATAGCTGAATGCTATTTGTAACAAGGGGAGCTGATTGTTTCTTGACGGTTCTCTCCCACCCCTCTCTAGTGCACCACGCCACCACCACTACCCCTGCCACCTGCCCCGCAAGATGAAGACTCAGAATGTTACAGCTAGAAGGAACCCTTGAGATACGTGGTAGAGAAGGAAAGTCACTCAAAGGCCAAAGACAACAGGAAGGAGAAGACACCAGAAAGCTATTCCCACCACTAACCAACTCTACTCCCAAGAGAAAACTCTTCCCCAACCAATCCACTTGAGGGCACTGGTTCCCCCTTGTGGTTATCTTTCACGGTTATTCTTTGTCCAAACCCAGCTTGGATCCCAAGGCCCTGGGGGGATGGGACCTGGCTGGGGCAGGGGGGAGGAGAGGAAGGGAACCTGTGGCCTCAAGGTCACATGTGGCCCTTTGACAGAATCCAAACTTCACAAAACAAATCCCCTTAATAAAAGGATTTGTTCTATAAAACTTGGAATCAGTCAAAAGGCTGCACCTGAGGACGAAGAAAGCCATATGTGGCCTCAAGACCACAGGTTCCACACCACTGAATTTATAGCTGGTCCCATAAATTAAGTTTTCCTGTCTTCAGCTCCTTGACTCCCCCTGTACACCATTTATCTCTGCATGAGGTGGTCACCCATGCTGTGGTAGGAACAAAAAACCCAGAGTGTCAGAATTTCAAAGTTGGAAAAGACCTCAAAACCCATTCTGTGAAAAAAGGAAGCTCTCTACAACATATCTGAGAAATGGTCATCTGGCTTTTGCTTAAAGACCCCAGTGAGAATGAGCCCACTTCTTCCCGGGCCAGCCCATTGCATTTCTGGATCACATAATACTCGGGAAGTTTTTCTTTGCCTTAAGCCTAAAGTTACCTCTGCAAGTTCCACCCCCTTGCTTCTACTTCTACCCTGGGTCCAAGCAGAAGTCTCATTCCTCTTCAATATGACATCCCCTAAAAACTTGAAGACAGCTATCATGTCCCCTTCACCTCCACCCCAAGTCTTCCCTCCTCCAGGTTAAAGTCTCAGTTCCTTCACCCTATACTATTATGTGGTATAAACCCAGAGCACAGCACTTGCATACAGTAGGTTTTTAATAAATGCTTATTGGTTGATTGACTTATTGATGAACTCGTGACCCTTTGCCATCTTCATTACCCTCTTCTAAACATATCAATCTATCAATGTCCTTCCAAACACATGATATTTGGAAAGAAACATAATGCAGCACATCAGGAGTTCTTCACTTTTTTGTGTGTTGTGGACCTCTTTGGAAGTCTGGTGAAACTTAGGAACCCCTTCTGAGGATGCTTTTAAATGAATAAAATAAAATACACAGGATTACAAAGAAAACCAACTGTAGTGGAAACAAAGATGTATTTTTTTTTCCTGAAGTTTCATAGACTCCAGGTTAAGAACCCCTGTCTGACCAGAACAGAGTCAAACAAGTCTATTATCTCTGTAGTCCTGGACACTGTATGCTGCCTAACATCACATAAGCTTCCTTGGCCACCACATCACACTTGTGATATGCAGCAGTTTGCAGTCCAGTAAAACCTCCAGATCACTTCCACTAAAACACCCAGATCATTGGTGTATCTGAGTATAGACAGACACCTGAAATCATGTGTTAAAGAGCTGGTGCCCTCCTTGTATTTTTGCATACCATACATTTCTGAGCAACTTTTCCATTATTATTCTTTTTTTTCCTACACTGTTACTGAGCTCTGTGGTAAACAGGGTAGATACATGTAAGCAGGTTTGTCTCCTCCTTCCTTTTCAGTTTAAAATCCTTTTGATTAGATTTGCGATACTTCAGACACATTCTTTTTTAAAAAAATATTTTTCTAATTACATGTAAAAATAAATTTTAATATGTTTTAAAACTTTGAGTTTTCAAATGTTCTCCCTTTCTCCTTCCCCTTCCCCTTCATTGAGAAGGCAAGCAATCTGATAACACGTTATACATATGCAGTCAGGCTAGTCATGTTGTGAAAGAAAACACAACCCTTCCCTGCCAAAACAAGAAAAATAAAGTTTTAGAAAAGTATGCTTCAATCTGTTTTCAGACTACATCAGTTCCTTCTCTGGAAGTGGACATTTTTTCATCAAAAATCCTTTAGAACTGTCTTGGATCATCATATTGCTGAGAATAACTAAGTCATTCACAGTTGATCATCATACAATATTACTTTTACTATATACAATGTCCTCCTGGTTCTGCTCACTTCACTTTGTATCAATTCATATAAATCTCCCCAGCTTTTTTCTGAAACCACTATGCTTGTCATTTCTTATAGCACAATTAGTATTCCATCACAATCACATACCGTAACTTGTTCAGCCACTCCCCAATTGATGGGCATCCCCTCAATTTCCAATTTTTTGCCACCACAAAAAAGGTTACTATAAATATTTTCATATAGGTCCTTTTCCTTTTTTTAATCTATTTGGCACATAGACCTAGTGGTGGTATTTTTATAAACTTTTGAGCATAGTGCCAAATTACTCTCCAGAATGGTTGGATCAATTCACAAATCTTCCATTTGTGAATCCTTCAACATTCCAATTTTCCCACATCTTCTCCAACATTTGTCATTTTTCTTTTCTGTCATATTAGCCAATCTGATAGAGGTATGTGTGGGTGGGTAGGGGGTACCTCAGAGTTGTTGTAATTTGCATTTCTCTAATCAATAGTGATTTAGAGCATTTTTTCCATATGATTATAGATCTTTGATTTCTTCATCTGAAAACTGCCCTTTCATATCATTTGATCATTTATCAATTGGGGAATGACTTGTATTTTTGTAGATTTGACTCAATTCTCTATATATTTGAGAAATTAGGCCTTTTATCAGAGAAACTTGCTATAATTTTTTTCACAGTTATAATTACTGTATATTTTCCTCCATTCTATTTTTCCCATTTTCCTTTTCTCCCTCTATTACCCTGTCCCTCCTCAAAATTGTTTTGCTTCTGAACACTGCCTCCTCCAATCTACCATCCCTTCTATTAGCCCCCTCCCTTCTCTTTTCCCCTTCTTTCCCTACTTCCCTACAGGATAAAATAGATTTTTATACCTGAGAATGTACATTATTCCATTTTTAAACTAATTCCAATAAGAATAAGGTTTAAGCATTGCTCACCATCCTTCCACCTTCCCCTTCACTGTAAAAGCTCTTTCACGCCTTTTTATGTGAGATAATTTGCCCCATTCTACCTTGACCTGATAGATAATGGTTATTCCTAGTTTCTACCATTCCATATTCCAATTTTCCCAGCAGTTTTTTCAAATAGTGAGTTCTTATCCCCAAAACTGAGGTCTTTGGGTTTATCAAACAGTATATATAATTGTTGGCTACTGAGTCTTTTATACCCAATCTATTCCATTGATCCACCACTCTATTCCTCAGCCAGTACCAAGTAGTTTTGATGACTGCTGCTTTATAATATAGATTAAAATTTGGTACGGCTGGGCCACCTTCCCTAGCATTTCTTTTCATTAATTGCCGTGATATTCTGGATCTTTAATTCTTCCAAATGAAATTTTGTTACTATTTTTTCTAGCTCTATAAAGTATTTTTTGGTAGATTGATTGGTATGGCATTAAATATGCAATTTAATTTAGGTAAAATTGTCATTTTTATTATATTAGCTCGACCCAGCCACGAGCAGCTGATGTTTTTCCAATTAGTTAGATCTGATTTTATTTGTGTGAAAAATGTTTTGTAGTTGTGTTCATATAGGTCCTGGGTTTTATTCTGTTGGTTTTTTTTTAAGATGTTATTTTCTTCAGTATTTTTTTTGAGCCTCCTTTACCAAGATGTTGACTCTTTTTTCATGATTTTCTTGCATTACTCTCATTTCTCTTCAATTTTTTCTCTACTTCTCTTATTAGATTTTAAAAATCCTTTTGAGCTTTTCTAGGAATTCTTTTTTTGGGGGGGTCTGGGGCCAATTCACATTTTTCTTTGAGGCTTTGGAAATAGTTGTTTTGAACTTTGTTGTTTTCTGAGTTTGTGTTTTGATCTTCTCTGACACCATAGTAACTTTCGATGATGAGGTTATTTTCTTGTTATTTGTTCATTTTTCCAGACTATTTCTTAACTTTTAACTTCAAGTTAAAGTTGGACTCTACTCCTGGAGTGGAAGGGGCACTGTCCCAAGCTTTAGGATTTTTTTTGTGCTGCTGTTTTCAGAGCTAGTTCTGGGAATCTTTTAAGTTTTTAGTTCTTCCAAGGTGATATGATCCAAGGAGCAGTGTGGTCACTGTTCTCCTAGTTTGCACTCTTATCTGTGAGCAACCACAAGCATTCTTTTCTGCTCTGGAACTGTAACCAGGATCTCTACTCCCCCACTGCTACACAATCTAGTATAGTGGTTCTCAACCTTCCTAATGCCTCAACCCTTTAATACTCATATGTGGGCATATCTGCATGTGGGTGGACCTGCCTGGAGACGGATAGAGGAGCGGATGTCTTGGTTCCTAAGACCATTGGAAATATGTGTTTTCCAATTGTCTTAGGCGACCCCTGTGCCCCTGTGAAAGGGTTGTTCACCCCCACAAAGGGGTCACAACCCACAGGTTGAGAACCATTGATCTAGTATGATAACATTCCTTCTCCCCTGGGAATTGTAACTTGGAACTGAGTATGGGCAACATACAACAGCATTACCCCCTCCAAAAAGCAATATATATATATATGTATGTATGTATGTATGTAAGTATACATACATACATACATACATACACACACACACACACACACACACACACACACACACACCAGAGTCCTGCTCCCAATGCCAGCAAAAGGTCCCATAATTTCATTCTGACCAGTTGTTCAACCTCTTTACTGTCTGTGGACTGAGAGCTCCAGAAGCTGCTGCCAATTCAGTTGCCCCCACAACCTGTTGCTGGCTTGCTGGGATGTGGCCTGCACTGGACTGTGCTCCTCTCTCTCCCCAGTGAAACAGACTTTTCCCACTGACCTTATAAGCTTTCTTGAGATGGAAAGTTGTTTTACCCCAGAGTTCATTTTGAGGTATTATTTTAAAGTTGCTTGTAGGGAAACATGGGAGATCTCAAACAAGTCCTTGCCTTTTACTCTGCCATCTTGGCTCTGCCCCTTGAAGATAGATACAGTCTTACCAGCCCTGGTTAGGTGAACTCCATCTCTGGCCAGGAACCTGCATTTTAAACCACTGTCTATAGAATCCAAAAACCTATTTTCAGACACTATTGTCTTTATCAACTATTCAACTATCAAATCTACCTTTCTCTTCTAAAGTTCTTGCCTTCAATTTGTAGCAAGGATGAAAATGCCACCTATGCTCCTAAGATTTTCAATTTCTTGCCCCAAACTACAAAAACTTTAACAATGCCTTCTAGATTCCTTTAACAGTATTATTTGGTGGCAGCTGGGTAGCAAAGTGGATAGAGTGCTGGCTTGGGGTCAGAAAGACCTGAGTTCAAATCTGCCCAAGAAATTTATCTGTGTGACTGTGGGCAAGTCATTCAACCTCTGCTTGCCTCAGTTTCCTCATCTGTAAAATGGAGATAATAATAGCGCCTACCTCCCAGGGCTATTGTAAGGTTCAGATGAAATAATAATTATAAAGCATTAGCACAGTGCCTGACACATAGTAAGCATTATATAAGTGTTAGATGCTATTATTGTTTTTGTTATTGGTATTGGTACCCAAGTGAGTTACCAAAAGTGAGTAGTAATTATCTGGTTTGACACATCTTGGGAAAATTCTCTGTCCTGTCTTGGGTATATGCCCCAGGAAAATGGCAAACCTCTCTGCTGTCATTAGTGTAATAAGCAGCTATCTCAGTCAGTCCCCCTCGGTGGAGAGGCACCAATCAGCATTGCTCACCTCTTCTTCCTCTGACCCTTACTGGATGATCTCTCAACTGATCTCATCCACAATATTATTCCTAGGAATGGCAAGTAGCTCCCTTCCCTCCAGGGAGAGTCTCAAGACTATTCAGGGATCCTTCTCCTCTTTGTTGCCCTTTTTTTTTTTTTCCTTCTTTCACCTACTGACATAGATCAGAATTCCCTTCTAACTACTCCGATCCTGTTTCTGTGCTTTCACATTGAAGATCTTCTGAACTGCTGCTTTTTTGTTTTGTTTTTTTTTTCCCATTATCTTCCCTAGTATCCTGTAGAGCAGTGGTTCTCAACCTTCCTAAGGCCACGACCCTTTAATATGGTTCCTCATTTGTGGTGACCCCCAACCATAAAATTATTTTTGTTGCTACTTCATAACTGTAATTTTGCTACTGTTATGAATCGTAATGTAAATATCTGATATGCAGGATGTATTTTCATTGTTACAATTGAACATAACCCACAGGTTGAGAACTGCTGCTGTAGAGAGAAGAAACTCTTTCAGAGTCCCTTTACTTTCTCATCTAGGAGGAAACCAGCCTGTACTTTTAGCAATCATTTGACTTTCAGGGAAACATATACAACACACTACAAAATCCTCTCCTGCTCTCCACACTTGTTAGAGCTAAAATCCTCAGCCTTTTGAAATTCTTTTTAGTAGTTCCCCTGGAGACCGACTTGTGGCAAACTTCTTGTGCCATCTTCAGCTCACAAGTTGTGACTCTATTTCCTCTTTTGCACCTAGATAGCCAGTTAGCCTTTAACTTACTTAGCCTTTATCTTGCCTTAACAACTTGTTTTTTACTAACTTGTCTATCTTAATTTATCTTACAAACTTCCTTTTTAAGGCGCTCACATTCCATGCTTTTGTATATAAATAAGATGTTAAAGCACAGTTAGGTTCTCAGGCCAATCCAGGAATGGTTTTTTTTGTTTTGTCTTTTACTTTTTGGAGGGGGGTAAGGCAGAGTAATTGGGGTTAAGTGACTTGCCCAAGGTCACACAGCTAGTAAATGTCAAGTGTCTGAGGCCGGATTTGAACTCAGGTCCTCTTGACTCCAAGGCTTGTGCTCTGCTCACTGCACCACCTAACTGCCCCCAGTAATGTCTTTTAAATTCTTTATGCAGACGATCAAAGAATACTACAACTCCATTTCTTCAGACTTAAGGTTTGCAAAGCACTTTCTCCCCAATACCCAAGCAAGGTAGACAGTATGAGGGGCAGCTAAGTGGCACAGTAGAAGGTGTACTGGGCCTGAGTCACCTTCCTGAATTTAAATCTGGACTCAGACATTTACTAGCTGTGACCCTGGACAAGTCACTCAATCCAGTTTACCTCAGTTTCCTCATTTGTAAAATGAGCTATGAGAAGGAAATGGCAAACCACTCCAATATCTTTGCCAAGAAAACCCCAAATGGGGTCACAAAGAGTTGGACAAGACTGAAAATGACTCAACAACAACAAAAGGCCATTAATAGGTGCTTTTCATTCATTCATTCTATCCATGATGCCATACTGCCTCTCAAAGAACCTGTCCACCTTTTATGACATTATTGCTCCCATTCTTAAAATCACTGCATTTAAAAAATAAATCCTAGATTTAACTATGTGAATGTTATATTCCCCTCATTAGAATGTAAAATGGAACTCTCATTTTTTATTTGTATTCCAGTCTCTAGCATAGTGCCAAATAGATGTTTAAGAAATTACTTTTCCTTTCCTGACTCCCAGGGCACAATCTTTTCCATCATAATATTTCTTCATTACTATAATCAATTAAATAATTTTTAAAATGACTGCTTTGCTAGTTTCCTCAACAGAAAATAAGAGTGTTGGACTAAATCATTCTCAGAGGATAATCTTATGCCTACACAATCCCCAGTAGTTTAGGATTTACTCAAATTCCTACTACATTCTTTATTCCATCCTTGGACTGTGCTCCTGTGCATTTCCTTCCAAGTGAATGATCTTGACAACATGGAAATAAATAAAGAAAAGTCAGAAATGAAAAGAATTAGGAAGCAAGGTTCTAGCAAAACCGACATTCAAGATTTCCTGAATTTCAGTGCTTTTTAATCAGAAACTGTCTACCCAGCCAGTTAGCTTGTTAATAATGCATGTCATAGGTAAAAGGAAAGAAATCTGCATTTATTAAGTGCCTACTATGTGCCAGGAATTGTTCTATGCACTTTACAAATATGTGAACCAAATGAACAGATTTCAGAAAAATCTGGAAAGACTTGTACAAACTGATGCAAAGTGAAATGAGCAGAATGCAGAAAACATAGTACCCAGTATTAGCAGCAGTATGTGATGATCAACTATGAATGACTCAGCTCTTTTCAGCAAAACAATGATCTGAGACAAGTACAAGGGACTCAAAAAGAAAAATGCTCTCTATACCCAGATGATGGACTCATGGACTCCAAATGCAAATCAAATCAAATTTTTTTCACTTAATTTATTCTTTTTCCTGTTTTTTTTCCCCCTTTTAATCTGTTTCTTCTTTCACAGCTGTGACTAATATGGAAATATTTTTACATAACAGCACATGTATAAACTATACCAAACTGCCTACCATTCTCAGAGGAGGGGTAGGGAGAGAGAAAAGTTTGGAACACAAAATGTTGTAAAAAATGAATGCTAAAAATTTTCTTGACATGTAACTGGGAAAAAAAATACTATTCAAAGTGAAAAAAAAAAAAACCTAGCTCAAATATTTGAACCTCACAACAACCCTGGGAGGAAAATGTCATTATTATCCCCATTTTACAGTTGAAACTAAAGTAGGCAGAGATTAAGTGACTTCCCCAGGGTCACTCAGCTAGTTAAGTGTTTGAGGTCTCATTTGAACTCATGTCTTCCTGACTCCAGACCCAGTACTCTATCAACTATACTCTAAGGGAGTTTGGGAGAAGACTATTAATGGCTCAGCCCAAATTTGTCCTCATTATGGAAGAAACAACTCTGAGTACACCAAAAGTGAGTAGTAATTATCTGGTTTGACACATCTTGGGAAAGTTCTCTGTCCTGTCTTGGGTACATGCCCCAAGGCATATATACCTGCTCACCATTTTTCAATCTCTTAACTTTTTCCACCTTTGAACAAACTGGCCCTTTACCTCTAATTGTCTTCTGTATCCATGAGGGCCTTTTTGATCCCTAAATCCTTACCACCCAACACTGTGCCCTACAAATAGTAAATCTTAATAAACGTTTGTTGAACTGAAATAAATTGAATCAGCTCTCTCTCTCTCTTAAATTCTTCTCTTCCTTCAAGGCACAGCTTCAATTTATGACCAAAGTAAAATTTTCCTCGATCACCTCAATTGCAAGTAATTTCTCTTTTCGAGGCTTTCTTGTTACTCTGTCTAGAACTCTGCTGTGTATTCATCACGTTAAAACTTTAATCAAAGCTATTTTATGTTTTTATTTTCTATTTTCACTATAGCTGTTTTATATTTGCATAATCTCTTTACAAGACTGGGGGGGGGGGCGGTTAGCACAGGGTCTGTGCCTTATCTATCTTGGTATCCCCAGGCCTAGTACAATGCTTTGCACATATCATAAGCATGTGCAGAATTGAATTCAGAGGGAGCATCATATTCTCATACAAGTGAAGTGACTGCATTAACTATAACTTGAGGTGGAGTCACAAGTTGCTCTGGAGCCCCTGTCTGGAATCCCTGCTGTGTGACTCCGGGAAAATCACTTCAACTTTCCTGTGCCTCAGTTTCCTCATCTGTAAAATGAAGTGATTCCGCCTGTCAACCTCGTACCAAGCATACCCAAGAGCCTTTGATCTCTTTCACGTGTAAAAATACACGGAGGAAGAGGAGACCAAAGAAGTCACTGCCAAGGCTAAGCAGTGACTATTCAGTGCCCTTTCTCTTTCTCAGTCCCCTAAGTCTTGTCTCCGTTGCGTCCTCCCCTAAGTTACCAGGTCCATTCCCTCGGCTTTACCCTCCAAGAGAGCCCGAAACAACCTAGAGATTACCTCCCCGGAGGCAAAGAGGTAGTAGACGCTTCCGGCGGCACGTGTAGTAATCCCAGGTGAACTACAACCCCAGCAGCCTTTGGGCTCAACTTCATACGGTCCAAACCAATAGGAAAGGACTTTCTTCACAAGCTAAAAGGCAGCGATGCACACCGGGAGTTGTAGTTCCCTCTTATTAGAAGAGTAAGGGCTCAGGACCAGTCTTTAACCACCAATCCCAGAAGGCGCCACTTCCCTGTCAACCAACACGATGAAAGATCCTTCAGGAGGGGGCGGTGAAGGGAAGGCGGGACCCGACGCAGGCGCAGTAAGTAGGATTGGGGAATTCATGTGGAGGTCAGAGTTGTGTCTGGTGAGCTAAGGGTTTGGGCCTTTGATAACTGCTGTGCCGAGCCGCCCCTCCCGCGTGCTCCCGTGGGATACTGAGGGGAAGGGGTTTGAGGAAAAGAGGAGATAGTTGAGGAAGGGGAGGGGAGTAAAGTGGCTGAGAGCCAGAATTAGAGGAAGTGTGAAGAGATTGAGGGAGAGGAGGAGTGGAGGAGGAGGCCGAGGGAGAGGAGGAATGGAGGAGGAAGACTTGAGAGAGGGGACGAATGGAGCGGATAGGTTGAGAGAGGGAAAGGATCGAGGGGGGAGGCTGAGAGAGGGAAGGAATGGAGGGGGGAGGCTGAGAGAGGGAAAGGATCCAGGGAGGAGGTTGAGAGAGGGAAAGAATGGAGGGAAGAGGCTGAAAGGGGGAAAGAATGGAGGGAAGAGGCTGAGAGGGGGAAAGAA
>CM053593.1:157747920-157777945 GCA_028646575.1 Pseudocheirus occidentalis | reverse complement strand
TTAGATCTTCTCTGAAGTAGACTCAAGCTGTGGCTTGGGAGGCTCGGCTCCTCCAGGCCGCCCTGGAGCCTGGCCACATGGTGGTTTCAGGCTGGGCTGGTCTCAGCTCCTGGTCTGGGATGAGCCCCTCCAGACAGCTGCCTTTCTCTAATCCCTATTTTTCACACCTTGGTAGATGTGGAGGTGCTGGAGGCTGTAGATCTTCTCTCTTGTAGACTGGCTGCGGCTAGGATCCTTCCTCCTGCCCTGGGGCCTGGCCATGGTTTCGGTTTCAAGCTGGGCTAGCTTCTGGCACATGTCCTGCCTTGATGATCCCCTGCTGCCGAGCTGCCTTCCGCGAGAGATGTGTTTTCTGTATTTTTTGAGTTTGAGAGTCCTAGAATTTGTCCAGCGTCATATTTTTATGGGCGTTTAGGGTGGCTGCATGGGAGCTGTGGAACGCTGCTGGTTCTACACCGCCAACTTGACTCCGCCCCCGGAAGTCCCTACCAGATATTCTTGACACAGCATGAAGTCAGAAGAAAATAGAGTGCTCGAAGGCAGGACCTTTCCTTTTTGTAAGACATTAGCTCATTCTGCTAATTGTCCAATATGGGGATTGTTCCATTATCCTGAAGCATAAATCCCTCAGTGATACTTCAGATGTGTCCCTGGAGACCCTGGAAGTTTTCACAGGAGCTCTGATGCATGGTCCCTGGTGTGGTCCCTATAGGTCTATTTCTACCACAAGTATAGGGTAAGGTAGGGTATGATGGAGTCAAAGGAAAAACTCATTTAAAAACTATTATAAGATGGGGATAGGAAGTCTTCAAGGAAGAAGTCACACTTAAGATATCTCGGCATGTGGATGTGGGAAGGAAGTACCTTCCAGGAATGAAGAGTATGTATAAGATAGCATGTTGAACTTGGGGAGCCATTTATGGATCAGTTTAGTTGGGAAGGGAAATAAGGCGAAGTAAGACTGGAAAGATAGGTTTGAACCAAATCGTGGAGGGCGTTAAAGGGCAGTGAAGTGGGGAGGGTGGTGGTGTTGGATTAGAGCCCACCTGATGAAGCATGTTTGGGGATGGACATGTGGGAGCTGCACATGGAGCTGAGCTTGGGGTCTGGCTGCTTCTGGTGACAAATATTTTCTGTCTGGTGTACCGAATATGGGCACTTAATATGGAGTAAGGAGCCTGTACCCTATTTGGACTTTTTTTTTTGGTCTTTTTTTTCTCCAAAAGAATCAGGGTTAAGTGACTTGCCCGGGGTCACACAGCTAGTAAGTGTCGAGTATCTTTGGCGAATTTGAACTCAGGTCTTCCTGACTCCAGGGCTGGTGCTCTATCCACTGAATCACCTAGCTGCCCCACTTTAGACTCTTGATAAAGGGTGTATACAACTGTAGGCTTCTACTGGGTACCTAGTGGTAACTGGAGGGGAGGTTCTGTCGAAGAGAATGGACCGAAGAGTTTCTCACTGGGCAGACTTCAGAGGGAAAGAAAATGTTCATTCTCAGTCACTTCTTTCTCTTTTCATAACCTATGTGGCTTAGGATTCCAACAGTTCTTCCTTGGACTTCTCACAGAGGGGAAGAGAATTTCTTTTTCCTCTTCCCCCTGGAAGCTATGAAGGCTTCTTGGAGACAGCTGCAAGAGACAAGATAGCTAACTATCAGCGGTTCTCAGCCTGTGGGTCATGACCCTTTTGGGGTTGAATGACTCTTTCACAGGGGTCACCTAAGACCATCGGAAAACACATATTTCTGATGGTCTTGGGAACCTAGACACCGCTCCTCTATCTGTTTCCAGGTGGGTAGCCCACATGCAAATATGCCCACATACGAGTATTAAAGGGTTGTGGCGTTAGGAAGGTTGAGAACCACTGCTCTAGATGAACCGAGGCTGGATCTGTAGGCCCTCACTTAACCCTAGCTGTCTTCTGTTTTGTGTGTCTGGCTGAATAGCAGTCTTGAGATGGATGTTTCTAGCCTTAGTGGGAACCTCTTGAAATTGACAGGTCAGGAGTTCCTGGGTCCAGTGGCTGGTTGTCTAGCAGGAGATGTCTGAAGCAACTCCTTGGAAGGAAAATGACCACTTCTAGGAAGAGGAGAACAAACTTACCCTGGGTTGCCAGAAAACATGCATCGTTAGTGAGTTGCTTGAACAATGCAAAACAGAGCTACCAGTGAAATATCTGTTTAGCAGTCTACAGCTGCTTTATCTTTAATTTTTTAAGTATCAGTTTCCCAAGAGAGTATAATGTGTGATAAGTAGAAGGGAAGCTTGAAAAGGAAATTAGCATTCATATAACACCTACTCTGTCCTAGGCACTACACTAAACACTTTTTACAAATAACATCTCATTTGAGCCAAAGAGTGAGAGATACTTTAGGGGTACTGGCTTATGGATAAGATTTCAGGGCTGGGCACTGAGTTCATAGTGGTCAGGGGTGGGGCATGAATAAGTAGAGAGGCAAATGACTTTGGGGCAGCTTTCTCATTCCAGGACGAGTCTGCTTAAGACTAGGGTTTTTTTTGGTCATGGAAGAGTCATGGAAGTGGCATGATCTCGGAGCATCCTCTTGAACCCTTCCTCTACCCACCAGGTGAGAAACCACAGTTGCTTGGTACAAGCAAGAATGAAGTTGTGGTGAAGGATTATTTGTTTCAGTTTTTTAAATCATTGTAAAGGTTATTGTCTAAGAGAGCTAGCTAGGCAGTTGGATAGATAGATAAATAGAACATTTAGATAGAAAAATAGAACATTTATTAATTAGTGCTAGGAACTATGCTAAACACTGGGGTTACAAACACAGCTGAGACAATCCTTCACCTTGAGGGGCTTACATTTGTAAGAGGGGGCTGTTTACCTGTCATTCTGAACTGGCAGGAAGCCGATGGTACATAGCAAGTGTAATGAGGAGACTGGATAATGAGATTTGTTCTTAAGAGAATGCACAGTGTTCTTAAGCTTTGGAGCATCTGTAGACATTCTGTAACTGGTTCTGGCTGACTGACAACATGGTGAATAGAAGTCACTTTTACTGGCTATTATTGTGTAGCTAGACCTGGAGATGCATTCAAAACGTACCAGTCAACCCCATCCCTTCTCTTGGGCTGACTTCTAATCTAGTGGCATTTTGATGAGAGACAATGCCATAATCGGAGCAGCTTTAGACCCTCCCCATCCAAGGCCAATGTGGTTCTTGAACACGGTCCTTGGTTCTTTATCTCAGTGTTTGTTCTTTTGTTTTAAGTGAAGAAGGCTTCAACTTTGCTGTAAGTTGTATCAAGTCAGTTGCAAGTAGAAAAAAAAACATGGAAAGACTTGCATGAAATAATGAAGAGTGAAATGAGCAGAACCAAGAGAACATTGCATACGGTAATAGCACTATTGCTCTAGGAACAACTATGAACAACTAAGTTATTCTGAAAATGATAAATACTTAAATCAGCTACCTATGGAGGAAAGTGCTATCCACCTTCAGAGAAAGAATTGATAAATAGTATGTTCATATAATATGACTATTACATATATAACAATAATAGATAATTATATGTAATAAATAAATAAAATGCATAGTATGGTTTTATATATACACATATATTACAGAAGACTGATATATGTGTATGTGGGTGTGCATGTGTGTATATAGGTGTCAAGTGGTGTCCTTCTCTAGAATGTGTGGTAAGGAGGGAAGGAGATGGTTCAGAAACAAATGAAACAAAAAAGTTAAATTTTAAAAATGATTTCTAGGACACCCCCCCTGCTCCCCACCCCCCAAAAAAGAATTTAACTTGGTAAGTTTTGAAATGTTAGGGGAGTGAACCACTAGGAACTCCAGGAGTAGAATCAATGCCAAGGGCTAGAAAGTTTAGCTTAAGGACCCAACAGACAAGTTTATCCAGCTGGAATGCTGCCTTTGTGGGACCAAAGCTATGTGGAAACTGTGTTAAGTCAAAACCCACTCTTCTCTAGCACAGCAGTGGTGGTAAAGGGAAGAGTATGCCCCTGAGGTGTTGGAGGGAAATGTTTGTACTTTTGTTCTTGCTGTAGCTTCTTCTTTTTTTTTTAATTGTTTATTTTTAGTTTTCAACATTCATTTCTACAAGATTTTGAGTTACAGATTTTCTCCCCATCTTTCCCCTGCCCCCCCAAATAGCAAGCCTACTGAATATCCCTTCTCCCACTCTGCTCTTTCATATCCTCCCCAATTCCCCCTCTGACTTTCTATGGAAAATAAGATGGATTTCTATACCCTGGTGCCTGTATATCTTATTTCCCAGTTGCACGTAAAAAGAACATTTTTTTTTAACATTTGTTTTTAAAACTTTGATTTCAAGATTCCTTCTCTTCTTCCCTCCTCACCCACCCCTACTGGGAAGATAAGCAATTCAATATAGGTTGTACATGTGTAGTTATGCAAAATGTTTCCATAAGTAGATATATTGTAAAAAACTATATTTCCCTCCATCCTATCCTCCCCCCACTTATTTTATTTTCTACTTTGACCCTGTCCCTTTTCAAAAGTTTTTGCTTCTAACTACCCTCCCTCCCAATCTGCCCTGCCTTCTATCATCTCCCCCCTACCTCCTTCCCCTCTAGTTTCCTGTAGGGTAAGATACCCAATTGGACGTGTAGGTTATTCCCTCCTTAAGCCAAATTCAATGAGAGTAAGGTTGACCCATTTCCCTTTCCCCTTCCTGTTCTTCCTCTCCATTTTAACAGTTTTTTATTCTATCCCTCCCTATCTCATTCTCTCATTATATTACTCTCTCACCTCTTTAATTTTTTTAATTATTTTTTTGTCTTTATGTAAATACTCCTATGTAAAAGCTAATTTGTATTAATTGGTTAAATGGGAGTGGGGAACTAACTATTGGTGACTAACTGTGCGGAGTGGGGGTACCACATCAGAATAGAGGTGATGGTATTAGAGAAAGAGAGACCTTAACCCTATAGGGACCATTCCCTACAACCCTGAGGGGGAAATGTAGCTGGCCTGGCACTGGGATAGTGAGGTCAGAGAATAGTCCTAGGAGGTAGGAAGGCAGCTAGATAGACAGTCCTTATGCCCAAGAGTCTTATGTGCTGATGGGGCAGAGAAAACATGGCAGGGAGCTAGAAGGGGGAAGCAGGGTAGAGGGAGAAAGAGAAGGGTTTGGAGACAAATTAAGGCAAAAGCTCTATCAGAGCCCTGCATCCCAGGGTTAATGTCCCCCAAAAGAGAGATGAAGGTGGGGCAGCTAGGTGGTGCAGTGAATAGAGTACCAGCCCTAGAGTCAGGAGGACCTGAGTTCAAATGTGGTCTCAGACACTTGACACTTACTAGCTGTGTGACCTTGAGGAAGTCACTTAACCCCAATTGCCCTCCAAAAACCAAAACAAAAAAGAGAGAGATGAAGGTGGTGACAAGAGTGTAGATGGCATCTTATAGAAGTGGCCAAGAAGTGGCATCTGTAATGATCCAACTAAAGTTTTTATAGTATAAATTTTAGTCATCCAGGAATGTATATCTCATTTATAACATTGTTAATTTCTGTAAAACCAAGTGCCCCTTCTAATGTTATTTTATCTAATTTCATATTAGGTGGAGGTATGCCTGAAAAGTATTCTAAAGTTCATCTGTGTGGCTTATGGTTATGTTTTTATTTTGGCTCACCTGCACCAGTCTTTTCTCTTTTATTAGCACGGATGAATGAGAGCTGATTTGCATGGGGTTTCCACATCCATTTTCTCTCTATGATGATCAGTTGTTATTATTGTTGTTCAGTCATTTTCAGTCACAACTGACTCTTCATGACCCCATTTGGGGTTTTCTTGGCAGAGATACTGGAGTGATCTGCTATTTTCTTCTCCAGTTCATTTGAGGCAAACAGCGTTAAAGTGACTTGCCCAGGGTCGCACAGCTAATAAGTGAGGCCAGATTTGAATTTACGAAAATGAGTCTTCCTGACTCCAGTCTGGGTACTCTATCCCCTTTGCCCCCCTCACTGCTCAACCTAAGGCTAAAATAGTAATAATAATTATAGGAGCATTCATTTAGATTTGGAAAGGATCTTGGAGATTGTCTAATTCAACCCTCTTATTTTGTATATGAGCCAGAGCCAGAGCCAGAGCCAGAGCCAAGACTTGAACTCAAGTTTCTTTCTTCTGATTCTAGTGCTCCAAGGCTTCAAAAAAGAAGCAAGAAGAGGTTAACAGCAGCCATTTCTTCTCTATTCTGGGAGACTCCCTGGCTTGTCAGGTTTTGGATATGAGGGTACAATCTAGGCCTCTTAGCAAGGGTTATGGGTAACCCCAGTTTTAATCATACTAAAAAAAAGCGTTTTTGAATGTAATTGTTTTATTCTGAACTTAAACACCAAATAAAAGATGGTATTTCCACATGCATAGTAGAACAGAAAAAGATGATCATATATGAAACTTTGAGTCTCTCTTATATGTGGCTCATTTTTAAGTATATAATAAATTCACCCTCTGACTTTAAAACTTTCCTTATTGTGATTCCTTCTGTCCATTAAAAAAATTGCTCCAGTGACCCTTTTCTTTATTACTTTTTTGGTCTACTCTCCCCCTACCTGACCCCCTTTCCTCCTGTCTCCCAACTACCCAAGTGAGAAAAACAAAATCTTTGTCATAAGTAACCGCAGCCAAGCAAAACAAATTCTCACGTCGGCCACGTCCAACAACGCACATCACATTCTGCACCTGATTCCATTGCCTCTCTGTCAGGTGATGGGTGTTGTGCTTCAGCATAAGTCCTTTGGAATTGTGGTTGATCAGTGCGTTGATTAGAGTTTTAAATTGGCTGTCTTTATAAGGTCATCACCAGCTTGGCTATTGGTATGTTAAGCAGACCCAGCACCTATAGGGTGTCTGCATCAGTGTGTCTCCTGCAGAGAGGGTCCACCTGACCTATTTACCTAGCTCTTCTGCAGGCTGAAACACACTCCCTATACAAACATTGTCCTCTTTTTCTCAGCCTCAAGACCTTGGCCAGTCATCCCAATGCTGTCTACAGGTTTCCTGCTGCCACCCAGTGGACTTGGGATAACATTGCCTCATACGGCTTCCCTTCAATGCTAGAAGATATCAGATGTGGCTCTTCATTCAACATGTCAGAAAATTGAGGACCAGAGTGATTTAATCAGGGTCACACAGCTAGTAAGTGGCAAAGCTAAGGACCTAGGTTTCCTATGCAAAATGGAGTCTGGGATTTACCGTCAATCAATCAGTCAAGCAAGCAACAAACATTTATCATGTGCCGGGCACTGTATTAATCACAGAGGGAGGAGACATTTATTAAGCACCTACTACACCAGGTACTGTGCTAAGTGCTTTACAAATATTATCTCATGTGATCCACACAACAACCCTGGGAGGTAGGTGCTATTATTATCCCCATTTTACAGATGAGGAAACTGAGGCAGGAAAAAGTTAAATGAGCTCCTCAGGGTCACACAGCTAGTAAGTGCCTGAGGCTGGATGTGAACTGAATTTTTTCCTGACTCCAGTCCCAGCAATCTATCCACTGGACCACTTAGCTGCCTCAGGGATAAAAGTGCAAAGAATTAAGGAATTCCTATTCTTTATTATTAATTATTATTATTTGCTAGACAATTGGGATTAGGTGACATGCCCAGGGTCACAGAGGTAGTAAGCGTCTGAGGCCAAATTTGAACTCAGATTCCCCTGACTCCAGGGACGATACTCTGTCCACTGCACCACCTAGCTGCTCCAATTCCTATTCCTTAGGAGCTTACATTTTATGAAGGGAGTCATATGTGCTTTATGTGTATATATATGTATATGTGTATATATACACATACATGTATGTACATAAGTCCATATATATGTGCATATACATATAAAAAACACACAGATAAATACAAATAAAGTAAGCTATATAAATAAAAGGTGGTTGGGGAGAGAGGGCACTAGCGATTAGGGGAATTCAGGAAAGACTACATTTCAGGAGATGGTGCTTGAGCTGTTTTTTGAAGGAAGAAAGGAATTTTATGAGCTAGAGGTGAGGAAGGAGTACATATGGATGGGGAGCGGCCATTGCAAATGCATAGAGATAGGAGATGAAGTGTTGTGTCTGAAGAAGAGAGGGAAGACACGTACAGCAGGATCCTAGAGTGTGGTAAGGGGAACAATGTACAGGAGTAGTAAGTACTGAGTGCAGAAGAGGCATCAAGGACAGCACCAAAGTTGTGAAATTGAGTGATTGAGAAGACAGTGGTATCCATGACAGAAATCAGGCAAGTCTGGAAGAAAAGCAGATTTTAGGGGAAAAATTAATGGGTTCATTTTTGGATGGTGTTGAGTTTCAGATGCAAAAATTTGAGCTGGAAAGTTGGTGATATGAGACAAACTCAAGAGAGAGGTTAGGGCTGGACACATGGATCTGTGAGTCAGCTGTCTACAGGTGACCATTAAACCTGTGTGGTAGATGATAAGGCTACTAGAGAAATTGGAGAGAGGGTGGAGAAAGTGAGACGATACAACGATGATCCAACCAAGGAAACTGAGAAGGAACAGTCATAAAAGTAGCAATAGAACTGTGGAACCAGGGGAAGTGCCATGAAAACCTAGAGAAGAGAGGGTCAAATGCAGCAGAGAAGTCAAGAAGGATCAGACTTGGAGAGGAAGAGGATCACTGGTACCTTTGGGAAAGAGCAGTTTTAGTGGAAGGATGAAGTTGAGAAATCAGATCACAAAGGTTTGGAGAGGGAATGACAGGAGGGCAGGTGAGGCAAGGAGGGTGATACAGCTTTTTTTCTGGGAGATTGGTTGAGAAAAGGAGGAGGGATAGAGGACAATAGCTTTAGAAGATGTATAGGATGTACTGAAAGTTTTTTTTTTTAAGGATGGAGAGACTTGGGTATATTTGAAATTAGCAGGGAAGAAAAGAGTATATAGGAAGAGGCTGAAGGTTCAAGAGAGTGGGGATGGTTGTAGGGGGCCATCTGCTGGAGAAGATGCAGGGGATGGAGATCAAGGGCCATGCTTCTTTGGTAAGGAAATGTGCTTTTCTTTTGCCTCTGTGGGAATGGTGTTGGAGGCTCTTCTCTAAGCTGGTTAGGAGTAATCACTTTCCATTAGATCCCTGGACAGGGTTTTCAGGAACATAATTATGTCACTTATGTGACCTTTCCTCTTTTAAAACTCCAAAGGACCCTCTGTCCCCACACTCTACCATACACTCCATTGCCCCATTATAGGGATGTTTGGCAAGGGGAGTTTCTATCTGTGAAGTCACAAGTCCAAAGCAAACCTAAAATAAAACCAAACAACTCAATCATATAAACTAAATATCCAAATAAATCAAACAAAATCACAAATAATACTCTATATTCCAAACTATCATTCATTTCAAAAGGTGAGGGGGGGAGATAGACTATGTGCATCTACATCCCCTTTCCATATTTCTTTGTATTCTTCATGATTATATCATAATGATGATCCATTGCCCTTATATAACAAAAATTATATTTAGCTCTTCCCCAGTCAACAGGAAGGAGGCATCCAGGTACAATGGAAATAGCCCTGTGGTTGGAGACAGAAGATTTTAGTTCTTTTACTCATTCTCCACATGGTCTTGAATATTTCCTTGACCTCTCTGGGACTGTTTCCTCATCTGTAACATGAAGGGTTTAGATTGACCCTCCCAGGCTTCTTCTAACCTCAGATCTTATGAGGTGTTTACAGGTTTTTCTATTATAAGTAATGAATTCTTCTCTCTTTCCCTCTCCCCTCATTAATAATATCCTTAGCTGATTACTGAGGTGCATGCAGGCCTACGGGCACAAGTATGGGCAATCCTGGTATCGTCCTAATAATGGATTTACTGGGTGAAATGGTACAGTCAGTTTTGTAACTCTTACTGCGTCTTGCCAGATTGCTTTCCAAAAAGATCATATCAAGGCACTGTTATACCAGCAGTGTGATGGTACGTCTGCTTTCCCAAAGTGTTAATGTTGGATTTTGTGATTTTTTTTTAAACCAGCTTTGTCAGTTTTGTAGTTGTTAGGTGGTATTTCAGAGTTGTTTTAGTTTGTATGTATTTGATTATTGGAGTTTGAACAGGTGGTTATTTTTGCAAATTAAAATTTTTTGAATTTAACAACTATACATGTGAAATCATGTAAAACATATTTCCATGTTGCAGAAAAAGCAAGAAAAATAAGGAAAGTTAAAAAATTAGGCTTCAATCTGCATTCAGATTCCATCAGTTCTCTCTCTGGATAGCATTTTTCATCATATGTCCTTCAGAACTGCCTTGGATCATTGTATTGATCAGAATAGCTAAGTCATTTATAGTTGATTACTATACAATTTTATATACGATGTTTTCCTGGTTCTGCTCACTTCATTTTGCATTAGTTTATACAAGTCTTCCCAGCTTTTTTCAGAAACCTTTCTGATTGTTATTCCACTATAATCATATACAACTTTTTCAGTCATTCCCCGAATGATAGGCATTTTCTCAATGTTCAGTTGTTTGCCATCACATAAAGAGTTGCTATAAATATTTTTTGTACACATAAGTCCTTTTCTTTTTTCTTTGATCTCTTTGGGATATAGTCCTAGCAGTGTTGTTGCTGAGTCAAAGAGTATACAGAGTTTTATAGCCCTTTGGTATAGTGCCAAATTGTTCTCAGTTCAATCCAAATTGGACCATGAACAGCTGGTTATTGGCAAATTTTATTTCTTTCCATGAGAAATATTTGCTCATATGCCTTATCCCTGGGGAATGACATTTTTTTTAAAGATCGTGCCAATTCCTTATAGATTCTGGATACGAGATTTATATAAAATATATTTACCATATTTTTTCCCATTTGTTTTTTCAGTTATGGAAACTCTTTTTTAGAATAAAATCTCATTATTTCTTCCATGTTCAGTAGATAGATTTCTTCCTCTTTTTTTTGCAATGGTGATAAAAAAATCATTCTCTTTCATTTTAGTTTTTATTGTATTTTTTAAAAATTGAAATTATCGAGCCATGTAGAATTTCTTATATGCTATCACAGATCTGGTAGTCATTGAGAATTCAAGATTCTAGTCTCTGGGATAAGGGGAATTCAAGAACTAAAAAAGACTTCATTGTACAGGTTCTTTCATTAATCCCATCCTATTCAACAGTAGTTGTTCAAAATTCCAATTGGAACCAACATGCATTTGTTAAGTACCTACTATGTTCAAAGTCGTCATTTTCTTTAATCGACAATTTCCTATGCAAGTTTTTATGTGTGTGGGTATCAACTTTCTACTCTTCCAACCACTGCTCAAACTCTAACACTTAGAATCAACTTAGATTGCCATGGTGACTTAGTGGTGACCTTTCAGATTAGCTTGCCTAGTCCCTTACCACTTACAATCATCTTCAAACCACACCACCATCCATATACCTTCCCCTAATACCTCCTCCTCCAACTCTAGCTCTTCCATATGTATCATCTTTCTCCATTAGAATGGAAGCTCCTTGAGGGCAGGGGCTATTTTGATTGATATATTTGTATCCACATCACTTAGCACCGTGCTTGATACTTAGTAAATGCTTAATAAATTATTTTAAAATTCATTCATATATCATATTCATGTATCATGCACCACACTCCCATCTGAGTGTGGGTTCCATGGGGTAGATTTCTATCTCTCCCATCAGACTGGTTTCTTTTAGATGGAAGCAGTATTCATCAATTGAGCATCAATTCAATAGAGTGAATGCAAGAAATATTGTTAAAGTGTCTCCTTTCTTCAAGGAACTGAACTAAGCCTTGGAAATATGATGATAAAAATGAAAAAGTCCTTGTTCTCAGGGAGCTTGCCTTCTATTGGGAAGACTCAACATGTAGATAATTCATCCTTTAAGTTTTCATGTTTGAATGATCTAAGATAATACTCATGATGAAAGATACTATCCATGTCCAGAGAGAACTGATGGACTGAGTGCAAATTGAAGTGTAGTTTTTTCATTTTCCTTACTTTTCTTGTCTTTTTTTAGCAACATGGCAAATATGGAAATAGGTTTTACATGATTTCACATGTATATAATTGATATCATATTGCTTGCTTTCTCAGTGGGTGGGGGAAGGGCTAGAGGAAGAGAATTTGGAACTCTTTTAATTTTTAAAAAATGAATGTTAAAAATAAACGAATAATAAAATTTTAAAAGTTTTCATGTGTGCAGTCCTATGTCATATCACCCCCATCAGACTGGGGCTTTCTGTGAGTGGGCACCTGTTTCCCCCATCAGAGCCTATCTCTCCCTTACCCTCCTCAGAGGAACTGAATCTTTCCTTACCTCCACTCTTGCTGCTGGCTGTACCTAACTATGTAGGATATACAAGAACCATCTATATTGTTTCACCCCACAGCAAGGGTTGTTAACCTTTTTGTGTGTGTGTGATGGACTCTCTCCTCCCTTCAGGATAAGGTTTTTAAATGTATACTTAAGATGTTCCACTGCGTCCCTATTGCCTCTAGTACAGGGGTTCTTAATCATTTTTTGTGTCAGAGACCCTTCTGGTAGTCAAGTGAAACCTATGGATCTAGCCCTTCTCAGAATAATGTTTTTAAAATGCAGAGAATACATATAATTACTAAGGAAACCAATTATATTAAAGTACAGTAATAAAAAAATAGTCTTTCAAGTTCAGAACTGGGGACAACTAGGTGGCACAGTGAATGGAGCACCAGCCCTGGAGTCAGGAGTACCTGAATTCAAATCCAGCCTCAGACACTTAACACAAAAACTAGCTGTGTGACCTTGGGTAAGTCATTTAACCCCAATTGCCCTGCCTTACCCACTCCAAAAGCAGAGACAGAGAGAGAGGAGAGAGACAGAGGGGGGGGAGAGACATAGACAGAGAGACAGAGACAGAGACAGGGAGAGGGAAAACAAATATAGTCTTTGTCTCTAGGGAGTTAACATTCTAACTAAGAAGACAAAGCATATACACATGAAAACAATGAGGAAGACTTACTTCCATGGTAATTGGGGCAGCCAGGTGGCTGCCCTAGGGAATAGTGCACCAAGCTTGGACCCAGGAAGGCCTCAGAAATTTACTAGTTATGTGACTCTCCACAAGTCACTTGACCTCTGCCTCAGTTTTCCGTCTATAAAATGGAAATGATAGCACTTTCATGGTTGTTATAAGGATCAAATTAGATAATAATTGTAAAGTGCTTAACATAATTCCTCATACATAGTTAAGTACTATATATAAGTTATATATATATATAAGTTAGTTATTAATTAACAGAATGCAGATTTCCTGTGTTTTCTTTCACAACATGACTAATGTGGAAATGTTTTGCATGACTGCATGGGTATAACCTATGTCAAATTGCTTGACTTAAAAAAAAAATTTTTTTTTGCTTTTTTGGAGGGGGAGGGCAGGGTAATTGGGCTTAAGTGACTTGCCCAGGGTCACACAGCTAGTAAGTGTCAAGTGTCTGAGGTCAGATTTGAACTCAGGTCCTCCTGACTCCAGAGCCATTACTCTATTTACTGCACCACCTAGCCATCCCAAGTTGTTTGGTGTCTTAATGAGGAGGGAGGAGAAAGAGGGAGGGAGATAGATAGGTAGAGAACTTGGAACTCAAAAAGCGAATGTTAAAAATAGTTTTTATGTGTAATTGGAAAGAATTTTTTTTTAATATTTTTAAAAGCCTGACCTCAAATTCCCAGCTCTGTAAAATGAGAGGATTTGATGACCTCTTATGGTCCCTTCCAACTGACATTCTTATGTGTCTCTGCATGTATGATGCCAAGTTAAATCAAGTCATCTAGCGTTTATTAAACATCTACTTATCTTACTGTCTAAATACTGGGAATATAAAGAAAGGCAAGAAACAGTCCCTGATCTCAAGGAGCTCATAGTCTAACGAAAGAGACAGTAGGCAGACAAGTATGTACAAACTCTCTCTCTCTCCTTATCTCTCTCTTTCCATATATGTGTGCGTGTGTATTTATGTATGTATATATATATATACATATATACACATACACAATATATACACACATATTTACATGTAAGTGTGTATGTATACACAGACAGACAGATAGATAGATAGATAATAAATTGGGAGTAAATTCAGAAAGTAGGCACCAAATTTAAGGAGGACAGAGAACAGTTTCTTGCAGAAGGCTTAATGTTAGCTAAGATATGAAGGAAGTCAGGGAAGACAAGAGGAGTTAATAAATGAAAGCGTGCTAGCAGGGGTGGGTGGTGAGCATGGACTTTAAAAGACATGGATTGATGGAGAGGATGGGAAGCCTTTAAGACAATGCAGAGGCAAACTTCTTGACAGAGAGAGCGATGATGGACTAGAATTCACTTAATTCTTCTGGCTGAAGAATGAGATAGTTGTTTTTGGATATGGATAATATATTGATTTGTTTTGCTTGACTATACTTATTGATTACAAGGGAGTTTTTTTTAAGGTCAGAGAATTGGTATGAGTTGGGGTGATAGTGAGGCAGAAAAAAGAAATATAAGCATCAATAAAGTATTTTTTTAAAGCACATAGCACAGAAGGAAGTTCAGAGTACAGATAAGTGGGACAATTTTGGATCTAATTGCTGAATGTATTGTGTACTTTAAGAAGACCAAACTTTAAAAAAAATCCTACATATAATGGAGATTCATAATTTCATACACAATTTTTTTCTGCCTGTTCTCTTTGTATTTGGAAATGTTTATATTTGTTGATGGTTGTCCAGTTCTGAATAAAAAAATAAAATTATTTTTAAAAAACAGGAGACAGGCCCCTCCAGGTACATATGAAGTCCATCTCCTTCCCATTTCTTATAACACAATAGTATTCCATTACATTCATATACCATAACTTGTTCAGTCATTCCCCAATTGATGGGCATCCCCTAAATTTCCAGTTTTTTGCCACCGCAAAGAGAGCTGCAATAAATATTTTTGTACATATGGGTCCTTTTCGCACTTCTATGATCTCTTTGGGATACAACCCCATAAATAGTATTACTGGGTCAAAGGGTATGTAATTATTTATGGCCCTTTGGGCATAGTTCCAGATTGCCCTCCAGAATGGTTGTATCAGTTCACAGCTTCACCATTAGAGTTCCAATTTTTCCACATCCTCTCCAGTACTTGTCATTTTCCTGTTTTGTCATCTTAGCCAATCTGACTGGTGAGATATGGTGATGCTAAGTGAGAAGAGCAGAAACAGGAAAAATTTGTACACAGTCACAGATACATCATATGTGTGAGGACCAACTTTGATAAACTGGACTCTTCTCAGCAACAGTTAAAAGACAACTCTACAAGTCTAAGGATGGAAGGAGATATCTACATTCAGAAAAAGATCTAAAAAGACCAGAGTTTAAATGGAGACTGAAGCAACATATGTTATCGTTCTTTTCTATGTCTGGTTTTGTTTCTTTTTTCCCATTAACTCCATTGGTTACAACGCTTCTATACAACCAGACTATTGTACAATGTGAAAGAGTTTGCAGATCCTATACACGATTGTACGCCACCATGGGGTGGGGGGAAGGAAAGGGAGAAAATCTGAAACTCAAGTGATTCTGGAACTGTATCTTGTAAACTAAAAGTAAACAAACAAGTCAATTAAAAAAATAAAGAAAAAAACAGGAGACAGGAATAAGAAAACTACTTCTGGGTGATATAGATTGAAAGGCCTGGGTTGTGGTGGCTGTTTAGATAACGGGGAGCAGCAAGGAGCTATTGTAGCTGCTTTAAGGGTCTAGAGACCTTGCTGGCCAGAAGACAGTTATGACTTGAAGCAACAGACTTGTCTTCATCAAAGGTTAAGTCTTGTAGACTTATATAATTTCTAGAGTTCATCCCTTATGCAGTATCTCTTATCTTGGCTATGGCCTCCCCTAGGTATCAAAGAGAATTCCAAACAATCAGTCCTTCCTAGACAATGGGAAAGGGGAGAACAGTTGCCCTTGGCTCAGATCTTGAGCTCATGTGCAATTTCAGCTCTCTAGGGGACTAGCTTGGTAGAGTTAGAATTGGGAATGAGAAGATTGAGGTTTAAGCCCTGGCTGACTTCTTAGCTGTCTTACCCGGGGAAAGTCACGGGACCTCGGACCTCAGTTTTCTTATATAAAACAGGGGTAATAATATCCATTTTGTTTACTTACCTTACAAGTTGTAAATGTTGTGCCAAAATAAGCGAGAAAAAGACCCCCAGAGTATTTTTGGAAGTGGATTTTCAGGGCTGCATCTTACCTTGCCCAAATCAAACAGGCCTGACCAAGGGAAGATCACTGATATATATAGGTTCCCCCTAACTCTCAATGGTCAAGGATTGCATAATAAGAGGTTTACAACAGGGATTGGCTAGTACACATTTCAAGTCTCGCGCGCAGGGAAACCTTGGGGGGCCCTGCAGCCAACTTCCGTGAGGAAACAGGAAGATGACTGGCTACAGAATGGGGGAGGGGAAAGGATCAAGGGAGCCAGGTGAGGCCAAGTACAACATTACTTACCTTACAAAGTTGTTACACATATAAAATAAATTATAACCAACCATATAGTGTTGCATAAATGTAAGGTATTATTACTCCCCATATAGTTCAGAAATGTGTGATTGTATGATAGGTAACATCAAGATAGGGATATAATTTATTAATGCAATTCTAGTGGGTATTCCCTTTTTTCTGGGAGTCAGGCTGCATGAATGCAACCTGAAAGTTTGTACAAAATAGTGATCTAATAATGGAAGAGAAATCTGGGCTTTTTGTTTGTTTGTTTGTTTGTTTTACCAGAGAGACAAGGATCTAGTAAAATCCAGTGGGGATCCAGACCTAGGTCTAGGGTTTCAAGGAATTCTGGGTAGTGGCAAGATTTTTTAAGTCTGGAAGCCAGAAGACTCATAAATCCTATTTCCAGCTCCTTTATGAAATAAGTCACTGCAGCTGTTCTGATTTAGGGTCCCCAGGTTCAAACTAGGCCAAGATTTCTCCAGTAATTCTGTGCCCTCCTTTGCAAAGGGTCATCACTCTACTTTGGTGGCTCCCCTCCTTAGGCTCTCTACTTTCCAATTGCTACATCCTGCTGATCCAGACCTGCCATTCCCCCTAGTTCTCTCCTCTTCTGTAAAACCAACTTCCTAATTCCTGCTTGCCTCAGTCACCCACTACATCTAAGCCCAGGTTCCAACCATGATTCACTTCACTCCCTGGACTTCTCATCAGCTTCCATGCCACATGGCGCCCTTCTCCCCCTTTCTAGTGTTTGGAACCATAATTGAAGGACCTTGCTTCTGGAAAGAGCATGTCAATCTACTGTCTTGTGGTTCCTCTCCCCATCCCTCTAACTTTCTAAACCAAAATATTCCTTCCTGGGCACTATCCCCACACCCCCACTTGTGTTATCTCCCATTATTAGAATGCAAAGTCTTTGAGAGCAGGGACTATCATTACTTTTGTATTTATATCCTTGGCCCTGGGCATAGTTGCTTGGTGCATAGTAGGAACTTAATGCCTTTTAGTTAGTCATTCATTTCTTTCACTAGTAAGTCACACTCCAGAGTATCACACCTTCATTTTGCCTCTCTTTATCATATCATGTGCTATATTTATTTATTCTTGTTTAGGCCTTGTTTTTAGAATGTTCTTAGTTTATATTTATGTTGCTCTTCCTCAACTTTACTATAACCAGAGGTGTAACTAGGAATTTCTTGTAACCTGAGGTAATTACGATTTTTTTTTTTAAATCTGGGGCAAAAATAATTGAAGGGGTGGGGGAAAGGAGAATCATACAGAGAAAGTGGAGGGAGAGAAGCAATGGGAGAGGGGACTAGCTTGTCTTCTCACCTCTCCTCCATGCCCTCTGGCTCACAATCCCTTCTCTTTTCCTGGATCCTCCCTTCCCTCCTCTCTCTTCTCTTTCCCCTTCCCCCTCCATTTCATGACGTCTTGAGAATTATAAAATGTTAGCATCTGAAAGAAAAACCCCAGCCCCCTCTTTCCAATTATGGGTCTAATTGTAATGTTCCTGAAGGCAAGAGACATTTCTATGAATTGGTGTTCCCTGGTCTCAATTTCTTTGACTATACTTGAATGTTGCTTGTTTAAATGTTGAATGTTGTTTAAATATTTCTTGAAACTGGTAAGCTTAAGGTATTGGAATGCTCTTTGTTAAGAAGACATTTTTGTTAGACATTTTTAATTTTTTATATTATTTTATATCTTATTTTATTATATTTATTAACAATTTATTTATTTATGTTATTTTAATTCCCTTCAACCCTTTCCACTGGTCTTAACTCAAACTTCTATATTCATGAGTATATATGCTTTCTGCTGCTCTGACAGCAATTGAATGTGTCCAATCAAAGGCGATTTAATGAAATAGAATTAGCAAAACCAGAGAAAATGACCTCTAAGATAAAGGGGCTATCTTTTTCCATCTGTCATTTCAAGATCTAGTGCCCCCCTGGTCAGTTGACCTTGTCATACAAATATGGCAGCCCACCTACCCTCTTTCTAACAAACAAGACAGGACCTGATTTTGATAGAAGGCCCAGAGAAACCAGAGTTGATAAAAGTCCATTGTGGCAACTCCTAGGGAAAGCCAGAGGCTCAGGAGTAAGCAGGCAGTTAACAGCTCTTGAACATTTGTGAAAAGAATTACATAGGCTGCTGAGAGAGGAAGTCAAATCCAAATGAGGCCCTGGGGCTGCCATTTGGATGTGCCTCTGCCATCTACTGTGGGAAGGCTAACGGCAAAACCAGCAGGAAACCTGACCTGCCCAGCTGCTGAAAGGAAGGAGCTGGAGGCAGAAGGAACACAGAAGCAGAGAGCAGGGAAGAGAAAGGAAGGGATGGGATGAGAACAGAGGAGAGGGAAGGGAAGGGAAGAGATGAGAAACAGAGGAGAGGAAGGGAAAAGGGAACATCCCTCAGCTTGAGGCTCTCCCACTGACACCTGGAGTATGAAACCGAATCACCCGCCAAAGGCAGGAAAAGCAACTGTGCTTTTAAAAAGGGCCTAGGGAGGAGAGAGGAGCCTCCCTGCAAAAGGGTGTCCAAAGCAATAAAAGGCAGGAAAGGAGGAGGGCCCCGCGATGGAAGTTAGTCTGGAAGTTATTTAGAAATATGCTCCCTTTCTGCTCAGCTCTTTAACGTGCTTTGTAAGTTCAGGCACCTCATCATTCTCAGGCCCCGCTGTTCTCACAATAAAAAACACAAAAGCAGGGGACACACGAAGCTCTGAGAAGGATAAATGACTCCGGGGGAGGTAGCAGGGAGGTAGGCTGAATGGGCAACCCAGGGGAGCATCAAATAGGATAGAAGGCTTCTGCTCAGAGATTTGGGGTTCACATGGGGGTCAAGATCAGAGGCACACACTGAAGGCCTTTTGGGGAAAGAGAGCCAGATGGTGAGAGGAGGTTCATACAGAGCTGAGTTTATGAGATGGATTCAAAGTGGAACCTGGAATGACACTTTAGTCTCCAGTTCCAAACCTGTGTATCAACCCCCAATCTCTCCAGCTGACAGCTGGTCCAAGTGCTCTGGGAGAGGATATGGGCAGTTCAGGTCAGACCAGCATATGGGGCCCTATTAATGACCCTCTCCTTGGAATTAAACTGGGAATGGAAATCAAAACACATTCTTAACGATCTATTTCCAGGCCCATTTTCAGACTATTCATCCTCTCCAATTTCAATAGGGGCTCCCATCCTCTGCCCCTCACAATAAACCCCACTAATGTTATTGGCTGTCAAATCCTTCTTATACTAGTCACACCTGATTGGAAATATCATACTCTCCCCATTCCCACCCTCACTAATCTAACAAATGCTTCAATCAAAATAAAACAATTTATGGGTTATGTGCTATCAGGTCATCCCTATCACTATTCTTTTGTGTATTACTAACAGTTTAGATTTAAGTTGAGAGGCGGTGGCATCTGCTTAACTTATGGCTGTGGGTAGTGGTCCCCCCAACCAATGATGGGAAGCTGTCCCCACTTACCTCTAACCTCTTCAGTTCAATAGCTCATCTGCTGACAAACTTCATCTGACACCAGAGAGATTCATTTCAGGTTTGGGACATGCCTGGAACAGAAACACAAGTTCTTTTTACGTAGTTCAAGATTTCTCTCCTTGCCAGAAAGGAAAAGACATGTGGCCCAAACCTGCCAGAATGTTTTGTTCCAATCTCAGGACTCTAGCAAATAACACACACAGCCAACACAGGGAATTTGGGTGTCATTTATTGAAGGCAGGTTACACAATTTGTTCTCTCCCCCATGGCTGTTCCCATCCCCTCCACAACACAAGCTACAAAAATGTCCAGAAGGGCAAGGTCTCTGAATAGAAGAGCCAGAACTCAGGACCCACACATCACTGGAGAGCATATTCAATCAGTGTTGAATACAATCTCTCAGACTGAGCTCCCTCCTTTTAGTTAGCCATTCATTTCTTTCACTAGGAAGTCACACTCCAGAGTATCACACCTTCATTTTGCCTCACTTTATCATATCATGTGCTATATTTATTTATTCTTGTTTTTAGAATGTTCTTAGTTCATATTTATGTTGCTCTTCCTCCTGGGAACATTTTCAAAGGGGCTAGGTATGAGGGGGAAGCTTTCTGGTGGATCCCCATCTTATTCCAGGACCCTCCCCCAAAGACCACTCCATCCTTAGAACCCTTTGGGATAGAGGAGAAAGAGAAAATCATTTCCCTTATAACCCCAGCAGGGCCAGCTCTCTCAATCAGTACCAGTAACATACACATCTGCTTCTACTAATGCCATAGTTAATGATCATCCTCAGGGCAGTAGAAGAACCATTTCCTTCCTAAGCCTCCACAGCACCTCCTCTAAACTGCATCTATAAACAAAATGCTGGAATGAATAGAGGACTATGTTCTCTCTTACTACAGCCAATAGCTAACTAAGGCTCTAGGTACCACCCTTTTTCTTATCTTCTCTGGCCAAAGGGTGGGAAGCTCTGGTCTACATCAGTTCATTAAAGTTGTCCATTTGCTCATCTCTCTGTGCTCTTCTTCCTCTTCTGTGTTCCCAGCAGCACTGAGGTTGTACTTCTCCAGAGGGTTGAGAGCAATGTTACCCCAGACATTTGTTCAAGACAGACATCAGTTTTTACTTAAAGTTGGGGTGCACAGGAGAGATGTAAAGAATGAAAGAGCTTAATCTCATGGGGAAATTTCAAGATCCCAAAGTGATGTTAATTTTATTTCCTTTGCTTAAACCAAATCATTAAATCTCACAGTGATTTTGGGTGGGGGGGACAAGAAGGCTATGGATTAGATTATGGCTGAGTGGGGTTGGCTGAGTGGGGTAGGCTCAGTGGGCCACAGGCCTCACTGGGGAAGCTGGAGGAGCACCGACTGTCCGGCAGGCAGGTAGGTGATGTTCCGAGATCGGGAAAGCTGGTATGCAATGTCCTCTGCGGCTTCCAGCTTACGAAGCTCTATCAGGCCATCTCCCGCTGTGGCCAGTGAATTGGCAATCAGCTCGGCCGCTTTGGAATCACCCTCAGCTGAGATGATGGCTGCTTTCTTCTGTTGCTCAGCCTAAAAGGATTGGGGAGAGAACCCACAATAAAGAGGAAACTAACAACCATGAATGAAACTAATGTGAATCCTATGGAAAAACTACTTTTACTGGCATTTGTTGCCAGAGGGGGATCAGTGCTCCAAGTATTTCACCTTGACTCTTCTTCTCAAGAGTCCACGTCATCTAGGAAGTTTTCTTGTCTCCATTTAGTTCATTTTTCAACACAATTCAACCCCCTTCCTTCCTCCACTCCCTGTACATAGCCATTTATCATAGGGATTGGTTTCTGTTGGCTCCATCTTATTTACATGGCTGCCAACATCTCCTGCTCTGAGCTAGATGAAGCCATGGATAAGGACGGCAGAACAAAGAATAGACATAAGAAGTTCCAGGCTCAGTCCACCCCACAATTCTCAATCCCTAAATAAAGCACAATGCCCATCACATCCAGCACTTTCAAGAAAGGAATTTGGCTTTTGTGTCTCCCCACAGATAGATGCGTAAGGACTAATATTGGAACTCTCTGGTGCCACACAGGTTCATTGGGAGGAATCTAATCCCTGCCCACATATCCAGAGTCCAAGTCAGTCCCAGATGGAGTATCTTTTGGTTCTTTCCTTACCAATGCCAACACAAATATAACCCTCCAATAATTATAAAAACAAACTGAAGAGCAGACTGTACTTTAGGGGGATTTAAAGGAAGCATATTTAAAGGTATCTATACTATGGTACTAATTCTATACAAAAATATTTTTTAAAGGGATTAAGAAAATACTAGGCTAATGACATATTAAACCATTTAGTTTTATTTAGTTCTGTGGTGTAGGAGAGATAGATTAGGTTTAGAGATGAAATCTAATTATTTTACATGTCAGAATGGGGGTCTTTGAGAAAATTTGGTTGAACTCAGAAAAATAACTCAACACTGGGTCCTTTCTGTTTTTCTTCCTCTCTGCTCTAGGGCTTTCCTGAGAGAAATTCAATTGAAGTAGGGAGGCAGTGAAGTGTGCCACAAGATACTCTTGGGTTCAACTGGCTCTATTCAATGGGTCCTTTCTTCCACAAGATGTCCACAGAAGACTATATAACTGTGGTTCAACAGGATTTCATTTTTATTTATAGTAGAGATATCTTTTATTTTAAGGATGATCTTTCTCTTTTTCCATAAGTGACTTAGGACTGTAAATTCAAATGCCCCTATCATTCCCAGAAGACTATGGGATGGAATTGTTTGAATCCTGTCTCTTCATTCTCCCTCTTCCCCAAAATTGTCCCAGAAGAACATATGACAGAAGATAGATCTCCAGGCCACCCAGCAAATAGGGGAAAGAATGAAGGAGAAAGAGACAAGAAAGAAAGGTTTCCGCCATCTGGTTGAACACTCACCTTTTCCACTACAAATCTGGCCCTCTCTGCTTCCTGCTGAGCCACCTGTTTGGCTTCTACTGCCTCCGTGAACTCCTTCCCAAAGGTCAGATGCGTCTGAGGGGAGAAAGGGAGCACAAGATGAGGAAGCATAATTGCTCACACAGCTTGGTCATGAGGCCCCCACAGTCTCAGGGAGGAAGAGAGGTCAGGAATGGTTCCAGCAGCTGGAGGAGCCAGTGAGGCCACAAACTTCCCTCCCTCTCCTGTACTCTGATCCAAACAGTTTTCACTAAAGGTTCTATGGTAGTCCAGAAATATCCAACTTTGTATGGTTCTGTCACACCCAATATAGCAATTTTACACTGAAAGCGACAGCTGGAGCCTTTCACAATAGCCTGTAAGCACTAGAAGAAACCGGCTCTAAACTTCCTTAGGGAGCTTACAGAATTCAGGTCCCCCACCTCTAGCTAGCTCTCTCCCAGGGTCCTTTGATTTCCCCTGCTTAAAGTTCCAAAGATGGCCAGATGGAAAAACAGAGTCTCAGATAGGTGAGGATTTGGCCAGCTCAATGACCCAGGAGGCCAATGCACCATCCTTATGGATTATCCAGTCCCACTGACTTCTCCAAATCTTGTGGCCAATTCACTTCTCAGTAGCACCTACACTATAGGATGGGAAGAGGAAGAGCTCAAATCAGGACCCTTCTGGTAAAAGGTTTAAAGAAGAGGAAGGCAGGTAAAAACACTTCTATGAATAAAGGTTCCAGATTCCCATTATCTATAGCCCTGTTCCCCTAAAACATCAATTCAATCAGTTGGCTAGTCAAACATATCCTAACAAATCATAAGAACAGTGGGATCAGATCACGGGACTGCTACTGGGAGCCAGTCAAAGAGCAATGGATGTGTTCACTTTCTTTATTTTTTATATCAAGAAAGGTAAAGTATTGGTTTTTGTATCAGATTTTGCTTTCCTGCCTGTACTTTCCTTAACACAAAAGACCAAGACTCCTCTTCCAAATAACAGCTCAGCATTACAACCTAAGTCCCACTTTGTGGTCCAATCCTAATCACTGCCCCCCTTCAGAATTGCAGCTGTCTGGCTGCTGGCTTAGCTTCTAATCTTTCTTAGTTTTGGGGAGGAGGGGCACACACGCAGTACTGAGATATAAGCTACTGCTAAAATGTGAGGCCTTGGGTGCAAATGAAGTAGAATTAGATTTCACTACAAAGGGACTAGCTGAGAGTAACATTTTCCCCACAAAATCATCTCATGCTTCTAAGATAAAGTTTCTTGTGGGCAATCCAGATCTTCCCAGAGTATAATATATGGTTAAAGCTTAACAAAATGCCAGCTTCTTGGTTGGCTTCTTACTTAGTGCATTTTCACAGTGTTAAACTTGAGGAATGTTCTGAGCCATTAGCCTAAAGGCTGCAAACCCACAATTGACCAACAGAGGGAGCCCATGGAGTCCTCCTTTGCATCTATTCCAAGGTGTGGCTGCTGTCTCTTTGGATTTTTAGGGGGAATGAATGAGGTGGGTGTTGAGGAAGAGAGGGTGACTGTTTGAACAGCTGCATATGCTTCAGGGGAAAATGGTGCCTTTTGCTAGCAATGTGCTGTAGAATGGAACAGGAAACACTCTCCCTTACCACCCTCCTGGACAAATTGCTCCAAATGACTTTTCCCCGGGTGTCCAGAAACCCGAACCCTTCTCCTCCCCCTCCCTGATCTGAAATGCTACCCTGCCTGTATTGTTTCCCGTCTGGCCTATGACATTCAGAGCCATATAAACGCACAGACTATAACATCTCAAGAGAATGGCTTATGCCTTGAAGATGTCCCTTGCCCCTCATATCAGACTTTGGGGAAACCAGTTATTTACACTGTATCAGCTTTCATCAGGGGCTTTCTGGAGCTCAACTGACAAGTGTCAGACCAGAAGTGTTCTGGAATTCCCAGAGGCCAGTCAGGGAGGTCTAGGCTGGGCAAAAATGGTTAGAGCTCTGCCCAGGTTTTCCCCCTTACTTTAGTTAGTTTCTTCCCATGTCAAAGAGGTTAATGATACTTCACTTCCTGGGGGGTGGTGAGGAGAGCTCACATTTCTACGAGGGTGAGAGATTCAATGGCAAGGGAGAGTCTGGGGAGGGCCAAGGGTTGTAAGAAAAACGTACATGGCAGAGGACAGCCTTCTAAGTTGTTAGACTTGTGCAGATATGACTAAAGCATAAAGAAGCCCTAGGAAGACTGCTTCATATTGACAAGAAGCCTCAGCACTTTCAAGTATAACATGTATAACATGAGTCTCAGTCATTGGCCTCAACATATGGCTGCGGAGTTGGCAAGATAGAAAAGGCTAACAGCTATAGGGACAGTGAAGTACAAAATCAAGGGCTGCAGATTGAACTCACTTGTCCCCAAGAGTCTTACCAAAGAAACATCATCTAGGATGAGCCCAAAGGTCGCCGCTCGCTCTGTGAGGTCGTCACTCACTTGCCTGGAGACTAGTTCTCTCTGGGTGATCAATTCTCCAGCATCAAATCGAGCCTGGCTCAAAAGATCAGAATGCAGGAGAGTAGTAAGGAAGTCGGAAAACCAACCAACCAACAAACTAAGACACCATATCCAGATCCTAATCAACCAAAAACTAAATTTCTCTGCTTCCTGGCAATATGTAAGGTATCTGGTTCAAGCCCACAGACAGCCTGATTACTTACTACCACTGACTTGAGGATCTCAGTGGTTATGGACGGCAACACTCGCTCATCGTAGTCTTCACCAATGCTAGTGAAGATTCGGGGCAGCTGATTGGCAACAGGTCGGAAGAGAATACGCAGAGTGATATTGACATTCTGTAAATCTGCATTCAGGGAAGAAAAAAGGTGACGTGACAAATTAGGTTTGGGAGCCCGAGAAGTCTCACATGACCAGCATCTCATTCCAAATCTGCCCCAATAAAGAAGCCAATTCACTTGGCTGTTTTAGTCGGGAAACCAGCCTGAAGCACTTGATTCTGTTGATCCCCTCTCCTCCCAGATTCCATTTCCCTTCTAAGGTTTTCATGACACTGTCTTCTTTTGGTTCTTCTTCTGTCAGGCCACTCCTTCCTAGTATCTTCTCCTGGATCCTCATTAAAGTCCCACCCTCGACTGTGGATGCAGCTCATGATTTTGTCTCATCTCTACCTTTTCTCTCAGTGACCTCATCAAGTCTGTTTATCATCTCTGTGCACATGACTCCCAGTTATTAAGTAGAAGAGCTGAGACTCAACCCTTAAAAGTCTTCCTCCAAGTCTGGCACACTTCCTACAACACTGTTTCCTGTAGTACAATGATGGGACATTCACTTTTGTTTGAAAGTGAATCCTCCAGCAATGTGTTGGTATTTATTAAGCTCCCCTCTCCAATGCTGTTAAAGGTGTGGGCTGTCCGCCCTATTTGGCAGTCCTATATCCTACCCTGACAAGTTTCGGGTAGAGAGAGGTGATTCTGAAGAAACAGGAAAACCAAAAACAACCTCTGTCTTCAAGGACCTTCTAGCTTAGCTGGAAAAGAGAACACACATGAGAAGCTACCTAAGAACAAAGCAGCAGACTTAAATGCACAAAAGGCGGGGAGTTCAGAGTTAGGTTTTCCAGTTCAAATTCCAATGAGCTCACCCCAGCCAACTTTTCATCTCCTTCCTTGGCATCAGATAAATGGATACCCAAGAGAAGAGCCTCCTTGCTGCCTGGCCAAGCTACACTAAGTAGCTGAAAAAAACATCCAGTTGTCCAAGGTAGATCACTATGCTGTTTTATTTATAAGCCTCAACATGGTAAAGCAATAACTGCAGCAATACTGTTATTCACATACAAAGACAATATTAGTGATAAATCATGTCTAGTAAGGCGTGATCTAGGTGGGAGAGTGAGGAGAGGAAAGAACACAGCATGGGTAGAATTACATTTTTAGATTTCATACACATATAAACAATCAAATATACTTATATCTGCATATTAGGTATAATTTGTTACTATTCCCAAACCAAAAAGCCATTAGGGCTGGAGTAGGACTTCAGTGAAGCGTGTGTGTGTCTGTGTGTCTATGTGTGTGTCTGTGTGTCTATGTGTGTGTGTACATACACACATATACATCATGTGTCTCTTAGCTATGTCATAGCTTCTCCTCATTTTCCAATTATACTGCAGTAGAAACTCAAAGGGAAAAGAAATGTATGTTTTTCTCAATAACCCCGGGGACTTCTATTGTATGGGGACTGGTTTCCTCCTCCCTCTGGATTTTACTAGTATCTAGCTGCTTGAGTCATTTTTCAGTCATGTCTGACTCTTTGTGATCCCATTTGGGTTAGTTTGTTTTATTTTGACAAAGATACTGGAGTGTTTGCCATTTCCTTCTGCAGTTCACTTTACATGAGGAAACGGAGGCAAACAGGGTTAAGTAACTTTTCCAGGGTCACACATCTACTAAGTGTCTGAGGCCAGATTTGAACTCAAGGAGATGAGTCTTGACTCCAGACATGGCACTCTACACAGTATACCACCTAGCTGCCTCCACCAGCACAGCAAGTGATTTTTTTTTCTCTCTACCTTTTCTCTCAGTGACCTCGTCAAGTTTATTTATCATCTCTGTGCACATGATGTCCAGTTATTAAATGGAAGTGCTGGGACCCAAACCTAAGTCTTCCTCCAAGTCTGGCACACTTCCTACAACACTGTTTGCTGCAGCATAATGATGGTCATTCACTTTTGTTTGAAAATAAATCTTTCAGCGATGTGTTGGTATTTATTAAGCTCCCCTCTCCAATACTGTTAGTTAAAGATACAGACTGTCCTCTGTATGTATGTTCCAGCTTAGCCAGCGAAGAGAACACGCATGAGAAGCCACCTAAGAACAATGCAGCACAAACTTAAATGCCTATAAGGTGGGGTTCAGAGTTAGGTTTTTGGGATCATTTGGGATCAACTGACTATCCACAGCTATCATTTCATAAGAAATACTCACCCTTGCTACCAGTAATAACTGGGACATTCCGTGGCCGGGAACGGCAGTCAAAAATAATTGGTTTCTGTACCCACGGGATGAGAAAATGAGTCCCTTCCCCTACAACAATGTCTTGGACTCCACGGAACCTATCAAAGATGACAGCTCTGTGGCCAGCATCCACTAGAAAGGACAGAGGAAAAAAACATGTCAAGAAACTGAACTTACTGATAAGCTCTTTCACCCATCTGATAGGCTGACTCAGTGCTTTATGTTTATTTAGTAAGCCTTCATTCTTTTGAGTCCTCTTCCTGAACGTCTGTGTCCCTAAAGGATTCTAAAGAGTTATATAAGCAAGTAATCATTTCCTAGCCCATGTGCTTCCCCAAGGACTTAGGTCACAGGATCTGTTCCCTACCACCATTTCTCCTTGGAAGATGAAACTGCTGATTTTATGATTAACCATCCCCTCCCTTGCTCCCTTGAGCATATTTCCAGGAACACACAATCCACATTTACCAAAAAATAGTCTCCACCTGGATCATCACCACTGGGGTCATATGCCACACATTCAACTTAACTGAATGCTTTTCAGGTGCAGCATCAGTCAGACCGGCACTCCTGAAGGGAAGTTTGACATTCAGAACCTCCACTTCTAATTTTCTGATGCCTTTGTTTTTCTCAAAGCCTTACTGGGAGGGCAACATATCCCTATTCACTAAATCAAAGATCTTGTCTTGTGAGGGATACCATCCATGTGTACAGATGTGGCTAATGGACCACAAAAGAAAATGTCCCAGGCATTTGGAAGTTGCACTCTGACACTCTCTGAAAACCACAGGTGTTTGCATCTGTCCTTAAGCCTCAGTGCTGCCATGAAGGAGAACTTCCCTCATTCCCTACAGCTTCAAGCCCCAAAGGTTGCTTTTCTGCAGTTTCTTGACTGTGCATGTAGAATGTGCTATTTTAGCACTATCTAAGCAGCTGTGGAATCTGATAGGGGTTCCCCTCCCAAGCTATATGGGATACCTATGGAGACATTCCACCCAAGGCAGAAGGGAGGTGAGATCTGTTAGTTATCTGATTAAATACTTTTAACTCCTTAAAAGTATGATTTTAACAGTGCAGCAACATCAAAGGCAGGGACATTTGTAAACAAACGATACAAAAGAACAAAAGTCTAAAAAGTTGCACAAGGCCTTTTTAAACAGCAATAAACCTCAACATAATAGTGGGTATACATAGCATGGAAAAGGGCTAGGTTGCCCAGTCTTATTAAACAACCACTTTCATAGATAGTGATCATTACCAGGAGTGTTACGTTGGACAATATGAACCCTTAGTAGGAGGCAGGAGACTGCCCTTCCTCAGTGCCTCACCATTATATAAAGCAGAGTTGACAACTCCTCCTACAACAGCTAAGCCCAGGCCAAACTTGCCAACAGCTTCAAACAGTTTAGCAGCCATGTCTCCTTCAAATGGTCTTAGTCTTCTGCCCTCTCAGACCTAAAGGAAGAAAACAAAAGGCTAGCCTCACCCATACATTTCCCAGTGAAAATTCATTCCCAACCATTGAGTTCACTTTCTATAATCAGGGTAAGATTTCTATTTTCTTGAGGGCTCTGCCCATCCTTAGCCCAACAGATTAATACCCAAGAAAGATTTAAGAATTCAATAAATTATGGCTCCTCTGTGTTTATGTTCAGTTACAAACACTTGATGACAGGGGCAGGGGATGGGAGTGGTTTGGAAAAGGTAGTTCACTAGGAAGGGCATGTTAGGCCTAAGGCCAAAGTCATGGGGTTGGTCTCCAACACCATTTAACTTCACATGGTTAAAGCTCCTTCCCCCTTGGCAAATAAAAAACAGATTCTAGTGGTCACAGTGTGGATGAGGTGACAGTATAGGGAGTTCATCAGAAACCATTCCAATATTTTAAAAGAAGAAAATCAATGTGCAATGCAATGCAATGCTGACTATAGGTCTATTAATACAATTTTTCTCTATGGAGAATGTTTTGTTATTTGAGAAGGAAAAGACTGGGCAGAAAAGGCCTCTGGATGGATGACAGCATACCCATGGAACAGGGGGGAGAAGTGATAAATAGGGATAGATTCTAGGAAATTTAGGAAAAT
>CM053593.1:157709441-157747420 GCA_028646575.1 Pseudocheirus occidentalis | reverse complement strand
CTTACAGGTTCTCGTCCAGTCCTCAGGGATGAACAGCTCCCAGGTCCTTGTCCAGTCCTCAAGGCAATCCCCGGCACACACTGAAGTTCACCGGATTCAGCACACCTCAAACCCTTCAGGACTTCTCTTGCCTGGAACTCAAGGATCAGCCAGGCCACCAACAAAGTTCCATCCTGTTCATGTCTTCAGTCAGCCACTGAGGAGCCAAATCCAAAATCTGTCTGTTTCTCCAAAATTCTCCTGTTTATAAACACTGGCCTTCTCCCAAGTGAACAGGGGAGTGTCTCATCCAATGGCATTCTTCCAGTCAACAGGGGAATTCACACCTTCCAGACAAGGCTCACACCTTCCAGACAGAACTCACACCTTCCATACTTAGCCCTAAATATCCAACAAACTGATTACCATTACAATATGCCCAGCTTGGAGGCAGCCTAGTGAATCTAAGCATCAGAAGATACTCTATCCCTTGGTCAAAGCCAGAAGAGTCTCTGCAGTGCAGAAAATAATCACCACCAAAAGGTAGATGAGTGGTGAAGTGGCTAAAGAACTGGGCAGGGAGTCAAGATGACCTGAATTCAAATCTAACCTTAGATACTCACTAGCTGTATGACCTGGTGTTATGGGAATCTGAAGAGCTTCCCTGCCCCTAGGCTCTTTGATAGGCTTAAGTGGCTCTGAGAACTTCCCTGATTTGAAAGTATACTCTGCCCCCTAATAGGCTGAATGTGGTCACATGGAGCCTGTGGTGGGAGGCTTGTTTCTCAGGAATGCCCACCCCTTATTACTTTGTGATTGGGCAGTGGGTCAAGAGGACTGTGACATTCTCTGACCCAGAAGCTTATATATACACCTTGATGTATATATACACCTTGCTTTGGGGCTTACTTTGGATAGAGTTGTGTGATTTGGCCAGAGGAGACTCTGGGAAGCAATTGAGCCCCCTGGCTTTGAAAACCCAGATGTTGGTGCTTCCCTCTCTGGTAACTGAATAGGTATGGATGTAATGGTCAAACGGCTAGAAACCTGTCTGCTGATCTGTTTCTTTGTCTGCTTGTAACTTCTGTTTGTATTCTCTGAAGTTCAGGGTGCTGACTTTTTCCCCTGAACTAGGTAAATGATATATGTTTGTTTGATTAAACTAAGATTGTTAACTCATTTTGAGTTGCTTTCCTTTAGAAAAGCAGATCTAAGAACCTGTGCTAGCAGCCACCCAGGGTAAGCTAGGGTGCTTCTTGATACACCTGGGCAAGTAATTTAACCTCTGCTTCCACAGCTTTCTCAGTTGTAAAATGGGAATAATAATAGTGTCTTCCTCCCAGGGTTGTTGTGATAATCAAACAAGAGAGTATCTGGGGGCTGCTAGATGGTGCAGTGAATAGAGCACTGGCCCTGGAGTCAGGAGGACCTGAGTTCAAATATGGCTTCAGACACCTGACACACTTACTAGCCATGTGACTTTGGACAAGTCACTTAGCCCCAACTGCCCCCCAAAAAAGCAATAAATAAATAAATAAATAAACCTAAGCCCTGGCTTGGCTTGCCAGAAAATATTCCCTTGAGGGACATGGTTGAACAGTACAGAGGCAAGATGAATTATAGTAATGCCCATTCAGCATAAACTTCTGTTTAAGTCAGCTCCCCAATATAACAAAATTTATTATAATAATGTCGTTTGTTTAGTTTGCTTAAAGTTTCTGTCAATAGTATACTAATAGGAATTATGTTATGGGATTCTGTTTGAAGTCTTTCTGTCAGTATAAGCTGGTGAGATTTCTTGGGTTTCTTTTGTGTGTAGAAAATAAATTCCTTTCCCACACGTGATTTACATTGTGCAAGTGAGGAGTAGAAAGGTACATTGAGTACCTTTCTAGTTCCCACTTGGAAGGATATCTAGACATAAGCTCAGATCTAAGCTTTAGATATTGTTGTTTACTATTGCTGTTGTCCTTGGTTCTTAAAGAGGACCAATGACATCAGGAGGGTGATGACTTGCAAGAGAACTGGATTTAAGTGAGACAGAGCTGTGCAAAGGCATTAGCTTCACTCTATCCTCCAGAGTCATCAGAGTTCAGTGGCAAGATATAGGTCAGGATGACTGATGATATTCCTTTATGTGCCTCTGGGAGCCCCAAGGTGGGTGTATAAAGATCTGGGGAGTAAGAGCAAAAGAGTTCAACTGCTGTCATCAGAAACCAGGCTCTCCCCCAAACTGAGCCACAGGCATGGGTCCAGAGCAGACACTCCCTTAGTAGAAAAGGAGAGGAGGGTGTGCCCTAGCCTTGCTGCCTCCCCCAGTGCTCCGCTCCCAGCAACAACTGTAACTGTTAGAATTGCTGTGTACATATCATATCTATGCTTCCCCTCTCTAGAGGGCAGGAACTATGTTTTTTACTATGTGTTAATCCAGTGCCTAGTGCAGGTCTTTGTGGGTACTAAATAAGTGTTTGTTGAATTTTTTTCAAAGAGTATATTCAATAATCACAAATTTAGCAAAAAGAGAATAAAAGTATTAAAGAAATTACCTGCCTAAGATAAAAGGTTCTCAGATTTCCTAAATATTTCTTTTCTCCTATCTAACATGTTGCTGGCCAGTTACATAAGGGCAGTTTGCTATTACTTAATCAGGATGTGGAGCCCACTCCACTCAGGCCTGTTCCTGTGGCCTGACCTAGAATCCCTGTTCTCCTTGCCAGAATCTCATGTATTATTTGGGGTCAGTTTAGCTGAGTTTAGCCCAATGGTGATTTTTACATTTTCTTCCACAAAGCCCAATCAGTTGGGGTGCCACACCCAAACCTGACTGGGTCCTGGTCTTTGTTCTTGTGCTTATGAGTGTATAACTAAAGTAGGCTCCACCATCAATTTCACCCTCAAAATTATAAAAATACTTCAGTTCTTCCCAGAGGGTGATAGGTAACTGCCCCATGCATCCCCTTCTATGTCTATTCTATGGCAAGATAATCAAACTTGACAGTGAAGAGAGGGAAAGGCTTGCTGCCTTCCTCAGTGCCACATTGGGTCTTTTCCCAGGGAAGGTCCAATGCCAGAGATAAGCAAGGCCTTCCTAATCACTCCCCATAGCAGGTAAGTTCCTCAACAGAATCCCAGTGTGAAAGCTGGAAAAATCCTTGTGATTCACTGATGCCACCCCAGGCCTAATTCCTGATTGGCCAAAGTTTAAAAGGAGCCCAGGCAGATTGATCTCTGCTTACAGCAACTAGAGGGTGGATAAGCTTTGCATTTCTGCAGGGAGATGTGCCTTGCCAGTAAGGTTTTGTTATATTATGTTGGGACTTGATTTCAATGTATTAATGATGTTATTGTAAGATCATGCTGGATTTTATGTGAGGTATGTTTGTATTCTGACTTTCCTTTCCAAATTTCTGTCCCTAATTATTTATCTCAGGCTGATGTACATAGTTTCAGTGTGCATTCCACAAGCACACATGGTACCATGGAAAGAGTCTTTCTGACTCCAGGCAGCCTATTACACTATTATTACTCAGGTACTATGGTAAACACTAGGGAAACAAAGAAAAAGCAAGAACAGTCTTTGCCCTGCAAAGAGCTCACATTCTAATGGGAGAAACATTGGACAAAAACAGGTACAAACCCATGCACAAAAAAAAAGTTTAAAAGACTGATATAATTAAGATACAAAGTAACTTTAGAAGGGAAGACATTAGTTCCTGAGGGGCCTGGGAAAACCCTACTAAAGAAGGCAGAGTTTGCCCAGTGCTGAAACCAGGGATCCTAAGAGGCAGAGGAGCCCAAGGAGGAAGAGCATTTCAAGAATGAGGAACGAGCATCATGAATAAAGAACAGCAGGTGGTCTGGTAAAGCGGGACCACAGAGGGTAGGAAGGGGGAGGTAAGCCTGGAAAAGCAGGGAAGGGGTCAGGTGATTAAAAAATAGCATTTATATAGCACTTTTAAGATTTATAAAGCCTTTCATGTGTTCTTTCACTTGATGCTCACAACAAGGTGGGGACACTTACTATCTACCTTGTACAGGTAGATAAACGAGGCTGAGAAAGGTTAAAGTGACTCACCCAGGGTCACACATCTAGTAGGTGTCTGAAGGATTTAAACTCAGATTTGCCTGACTCCAAGCCCAGTTCTCTATGTCACCATTTACCTATCCTTAACTACCAGGCTGTGAAGAGCTTTAAATTTTAAACAGGAATTTGTTTGATCCTAAAAGTAACAGGGGGTCATTGGAGTTCAGAGTTAGAGCTCTCTGGAGAAAGGCTGGGAAACCACCCTGGGGCCAATGGCTCATGCTGAAGTCCATGACTAGATGCAGCCAAGTGGTCCAATGATGGCCCCAGAGGTTAACCTAGGGTCTCAGCTCATAGACTATGAGCTTTAGGTTTTGAGGAAGCTTCTGGGAAACTCCTCTGAGCCCCTTTGGCTTTCAAAGCTCCAACCAGAGGATATTCAAAGTGGCCACCTCAGGAAGCAGAGAATGGTGAACCCAGCAGAGGTGGGAAGGGTGTGGATAGCAGGGTAGATATATGTGACCCAAACTGTCAGATTTGAGAGCCAGCAAAAACACTTCCAGCCTACCCCATCAGGGACAGTAAGAGGTAAAAAGAAACCTCAGGTTAAAAATACTCAGCTTGTTGTAAAGATAAATAAGAACAGGAAGGAAGTGTGGGGTTGAATCAAAAAAGAGTTGACAGAAAGCCCTGGAGGAAGATAATGAGACATTATTGGCAGAAACTGCTCAGGTAAATGGGTGCTCTGCAAAATGCAGGGGAAGTGTTTGTGTAGGGTGGGAGAGGGCAAAATGTCCATCCTCTCAAGGCCTGTTCTAGAGCAGGTTGTCTCAATAGGCTCACGATGACCTACTAAGACAAAGGTTGTGAATGCCTTTCTTGAATCTGGTGTAGAGTTTTTATCATGGGGGAAACATCATCAGAAAAATAAAGCATGTGTCCCGTGAAGCTGTGGGAAGATTGGTGTTATCTGTCTTTCTGGGGGGAAAGGGAAAAATTTGGAGCATTGGGATAGTCTTTTTTAAAATAGAGAGCTAGAACAACCCAACAAATAATGCAAGTGTTCATACTAAAGTTCATAAATAGTAAGGAAAATTCCCCTTCCTTTTCTAGTGGGACTTTTCTTTCCCAAGGGTCTGGCACATTCTCCAGATTTATAATCCTTCTGAGTGAGACTCCCTGTAAGGACACAGAACTTTAGGGAATGGTGAAGTCAAACAACAAGTTAACTCCACCTCTCCAAGAACCTATATGCCTCTAGATTTATACTGCTACCCTCTACAGGGTAGAGCTTCTCCTTCTCCATAAAGGAGAAGAAATTGGAATTCCTAGACAACTGATGACCTTCCTCTGGACATACACAGTCCACATGACTCACAGTATCAATGAAGAGCAAATTCAAGCGGCTACATATGCTACCTAATTTGTGTGGTGGCAGAGGTAAGACTCTAATTTCAAGAGGACATTTAGTTCTTGCTTGAATAAAGAAAGAAAAAATTGGGATATTGGAAATAATTAACAAGAAGTCTCCTGAGAGGGAACCTCTTCAGTCTTCAGGTAAAGGAGGTTGGAAGTGAGGAAGGGGAGTGGATGGTGGGGGGGGGAATTGGGGTCATCATTCAACAGGAGAGAAGGCTATTCTACCATTGGAAAAAGAGCTAGAATAAACTCTTAATTGGCAAAAATAGAATTTTGGTGTTTTTTTTTAAATATGTAGACTGTTGGGTCACTTGTTGAGGTGCTGTCCTTTGCCTGGGAAGTCTTCAGTGTCTTGGAGGCGGCTAGATGGTTCAATGGATAGAATGATGGGCCTGGAGTCTGGAAGACCTGAGTTCAAATCTAGCCTCAAACACTAGCTGAGTGACACCGAACAAGTCATTTAACCTGTTTGCCTGGAAAAGGGAATGGCAAACCATTCCAGTATCTTTGCCAAGAAAACCTCACTGACAGTATACTCTATGGGGTCAAGAAGAGTCAGATACAACTGAAAGACTAAACATCAATAACATTAAACATCTAATAAAGCTGTTTAGCAATATTATACTTCGCAAGGAAGCAGGTGTTACCATCCAGTACATAATCTGGGCTGGAAATTCCTTAAATTCTTGGGTTCATTTCCAATAAAATGAATTAATTCTCTACTTTTTTTTTTATTCTGGAAGTCTGAATTTCTTTGCTTGAAGCTTACTTGGAACAAGGAATATCTGTATGCAAGACTTTTTTCTTGCCCCCTTTCTCCTTTTTTCAGTGAGAGTTGCAGTGTTGCATGGAACATGGACGGGCATGGCCCAATATTTTCTGATGGTTTCATCTCAGCCTCCCTGGATATTATGATAATAATTATAAGTTATTGCAGGCAAACCTCATTTTTATTGCACTTTGCTTCATTGTGCTTTGTAGAAATTGCATTTTTTACAAATTGCAGATTCATGGTGACCCTTTCATCAAGCATCCCTGTGTCAGCACCATGTTTCCAAGAAGATGTACTCACAGTACATCTCTGTCACATTTTGGTAATTCTTGCAATATTTCAAAATTTTCATTATTATTATTATTATTATTATAGTTATATCTGTGATCTTTAATGTTACTATTGTAATTGTTTTGGGGCACTATGAACCATGCCCATAGAAGATGGCAAACTTAATAAATGTTGTGTGTGTGTCCTGACTGTGCCACCAAGGGGCCGTTCCTTTGTCTCTCTCCCTCTCCTCAGGACTCCCTGTTCCCTGAGACACAACAATATTGAAATTGAGCCAATTAATAACCCTACAATGGCCTCTAAGTGTTCACATGAAAGGAAGAGTCAATCAACGTAGCAAATTTCATTGCTGTCTTACTTTAAGACACTGCCAGTCACCCCACCCTCCAGCAACCATCTCCCTGCTCAGTCAGTAGTCATCAACATGGAAGTAAGACCCTCCACCAGCAAAAGGATTATGACTTGCTGAAGGCTCAGGTGATAGTGTTTTTTTTTAGCTATAAGCATTTTTAAACTAAGGTGTGTACATTTTTTTAGACACAATACTATTGCACACATAGTAGACTACAGTGTAAACACAACTTTTATATGTACTAGGAAATGAAAGGTAGGATTAGAGTTGAGTCTGGAGGGAAGTCAGAGAAGCCAGGAGGTGATGGTGAGGAGGAACAATCCAGGCATGAGGGCCAGCCATTAAAAAGGTACAGAGGCACATGTGTGAGAAACAAGCATCTCTGGATCATGAGTAACTCAGGAGTAAAGACTGGAATAGGAGAAAGGGAGTAAGATTGTGAAGGACTTTAAAAGTCTATTTACTTTTCTGGTGTCAGTTTCCTCATCTGTCAAATGAGGAGGCTGGGTTAGGTGCTTTCTAGGGTCACTCCCAGATTGAAATCTACCATCTTTTAAAATCAGAGGTCCTCTATACCCAGAGGTGCCATCCTTGAGATGGTGACTAGAAAAAAAAAAGCCAAAAACCTAAGTCAAGAAATAATCATAATAATACCTAGCATTAAGGTTTAGAGAGGGCTTTACAAATCTTAACTCTTTTGATCCTTACCACAACCCTTACAGAGGAGAAAACTGAGGCTAAGTCAGGTTAAGTGACTTTCCCAGGATCACACAGCTAGCTTAAGTGTCAGAGTCCAGATTTGAACTCAGGTTCTCCTGACTCCAAATCTTGAGCTCTATCCACTGTACCACCTAGCTGCTATTGTTCTCTGGTAAGAAAAGGACTCACATTTCACTGGAGGAAATACAGATATTAGAACTGAAAGACTTCATAACTCTCTCTGATCAATGCAATGACTGATCCTGACCTCAGAAGACTAACAGTGAAATATTCCTCCTGCCTCTTGACAGAGAGTGGGCAAAGTGCATATTTTCAGACACAACCAAGTGTTAAGTTTTTAAGACTGTACTTATTTGTTGGAAGAAAAGGTTCTATATGGCAGAGGGAGGCTTCACAGGGAAGTGGTAGGGATACTTTTAAAAACAAACATCAATAGAACATTTAAAAAGTATTAGATATTGAAGTAGGAATAGTGACCACACCTTGAGGCAAAAACATCCCCACATCTAGTATATATATACCAAAAGCACCCACCTGCATTGGGAACTCAGAGCCTGAGTCCGCCTACCTACAAAATTTTTTTAATGCATTCTTTTTTATTGTGAACTTAACAAACCCAGAATTAAATGGACTTTCCATAGACAATGAAGAACAAAAGAGGAGTGTACATGAAACTGTAGGTCTCTATTATGTACAGCTTGGGTTTAATACATAATAAATTCAACATCTTACTTTTCAAAGCTATCCCACTTGTCAGTGATTCTTTTTGGCTTTCCTTCTTCTCTCTTAAGATTTTTAGGGGCAGTTAGGTGGTAGAGTGGATAAAGTACTGGCTCTGGAGTTAAGAAGACCTGAGTTCAAATTTAACCTCAGATACTCGCTAGCTGTATGACTATAGGCAAGTCACTTAACCCTGATTGGCTCAGAAAAAAAAAGATTTTAAAAAATGACTCAATGATTTTCTTTTCTTCCTAATCTTTTCTCTTTTTTCCCCTCTGTCAGAGACAGAGGCTTTGTCAGGAGAAGCAGCCTGACTTAGTGGATAGAAGATCAGACTTTGAATCACAAAGATCAGTTTTTAAGTCCTGCTTCTGACACATACTGGCTGTGTGATCTTGGTCTAGTCACTTGATTTCTCTGGGCTTTAGGACCAAAATTCATAGACTTTTTACATCAAGCTCCACCCAAGGTATTGGCAATACCGATAAAAACATATGTCTCAATCTCCTGCCTGCCCCCCCCCCCCCCCGCCAAATTACCCGAACATTCTTGGGTAGATAAGGCTGGAATTATTCCCCCATTTTGTTGTTGTTCAGTTGTGTTTGACTCTTCATGACCTGAATTGGGGTTTTTCTTGGCAAAGATACTGGAATAGTTTGCCATTTCTTCTCCAGCTCATTTTACAGATAAAGAAACTAAGGTAAACAGGGTTCAGTGACTTGCTCAGAGTCATACACCTAGTAAAAAGCGTCTGAGACCATATTTGAATTCACTAAGATAAGTCTTCCTCACTTCTGGACTGGCACTCTATAGCTAAAGAAACTGAGGGCAAGAGAAATTAGATGACTTAGCAAACTTCACATATAGCAAAATGAGGGTTTGAACCTCAGATTTGAAAATAGGGGCATAAACTAGAATATTCAAAGTCTCCTAGCTATTCCACTGTCCCAGAGGTTTATAGGTCTGTAGAAAAATGCCCTTGGCCAGAGGCTGGCAATCTGAACCCTGGGAAGCTGGGGTGCCTTTATTTCCAAGCTGCTGGGTATCCTCCCCTGCTGCCTTCATGAAGCTTTTTATGCTGAGGATTCCCACGTAACCCTAGGGTTTCAAGTAAGAAGGGTGGCTGGACTGTAGCTCTTGGGAAGCAGAAGGGGAGGGATGGGAATTTCAGACTGTGGGATCTGGGCAATAAAAGCAAGGTAGAGGAACCCTGGTAGAGTCCCAGGTGTGAAGCGGGCAGGGTGTGGGGCCTCACATTCCTGGATGGTTAGGACGCCACTGCTGATGATTATCATTATTATTCCTACTCTAGTTTTCCCTGAGTCTTTCATCCCACAAGACCCTGCCTCTCTACCAGCGTCACCAACCAGTACATACTCTTAGGGTGGGGTAGGGCTGCTGGCTCCATGGGAACATCATGTGATTGTGGCTTTCTCCCCCAGTGAGCTCTGAGTACTGAGTACTTCATGTACTCCATCCTAGCCCCAGAAACCTGGAGATGAATATTCTTTTTTTTCTTCAACAGGGAAACTGAGGCACAGAGTCAGCAAGCAACTTGCCTGCGGCTGGGCAAGAGAGCCCTCCTACCTCCCTGCCCCTATTCCTTACCAGACTGTGCTTGCCCCCAGCAAGAGTGGTGAGCTAGAACCTTTCCTGGCTTGGAAAGGGGCCAAGGGAGGTGTGGATTGCAGGAAAAAGACCTGGGACAGAGCCAGAATAGCAGAGTGGGTATCTTACTTGCCAGGTGCTTCGGGCACCATGAGGTCAGGCTCTCAGTTTCACATCTAGCAAGAAGAGGCTGCCAGGAGGGTGGGTCCTCCTCAACCCTCTGTGGGAGGGAGAGTTTGGGGGGGAAGGGAAATGGTGGGGAGGGGTGGGGTAACACTGCTGACAAGTGGAAGCATCCCATGCTCTGGCGTCAGAGTCTAGGCTCTGGAACAGAGAATCAGAGAAGCCCAGATCTCATAAAGATGGGCTGGGAGAAGGGGCACCAGGCCAGAGGGTGGCTCCAAGGAAGGGAAGGAAAGGTGTGTATGACTGTGTGCTGGGCTTCCAATAGATGCATGTCCCTGCCTGCAGAGACCAGATCAAAGTAAGAGAGACAGACAGGAGGAACACCAAGGACTGTCTCGTGGCAGTATTACGTGTGTTGGGAGAAAGAAGAGGACTAGAGAAAGGAACAATCCCTGTGCCAGGACTGGATTGTGGTCTGATAGCAGTAGCCAAAACCCATCACTGACACAGCAGAGCAGCAGAGGAATGGAGAGATCCAGCAGGCTTTGAGGAGAAGTCCAGGCTCTGGGATTTGGGATTTACTTTCCATATGTTTAATCCAAACTAAGGGAAATCACACTGCCCTCAGGGCTTCCTTTATTTAAGGGGAAGGAGAAAGGAGGATGATAGAAAAACGGGGCTTGTTAGTAAAGGTCAGACCTTGAACAGGGCTGTAGAAGTCCAGTCTTGGGACTCTGGGCCCCAGGACAAATCCTTGTTCCTTCATCCCTTCCCAGAAGCCTGCATCCACGTTTGACTATGATGGAGGGATCCTTTAAGCCAGTGGTTCTCAACCTTCCTAATGCTGCCACCCTTTAATACTTATATGTGGGCTTATCTGCATGTGGGTGGACCCGCCTGGAGGACAGATGTGTGTCTCAGTTCCTAAGACCATCAGAAATGTGTTTTCCGATGGTCTTAGGGGACCCCTGTGACCCCTGTGAAAGGGTTGTTTGACCCCAAAGGGGTCGCGACCCACAGGTTGAGAACTGCTGCTTTAAGCAGTATCTCAATCTACACACACTACACACACCTCAAACCCCTCGGAGAAAAGAGGGCCATTGAAGCCATATTTTTTCCATGCACAGAAGAGAACAGAAGAAAACAGAGAAGCATGCTTTGGTAGTCATACATTGAACTCATAATAATAACAATAGCTAATGTATAGAACGTGAAGATTTATAAGGCAACCAACTTTGTGAGGAAGGAAATATTATCTCTGTTTTACACGAAAGAAAATATACACTGATAGAACTTAAGAGATTTGCCTGGAGTACACAGAGTGTCTAAGGTAGAATTTGAACTCGGGTCTTCCTGATTCCAAACCAGACTTCTATCTAGCTGCCTCTCATATACTTACACAGGAATAGTGAGCTGTACAGAAAAGATATTTGCACTTTCATGTACAATCCTCTCTCTATGTTCTACTTTGTATATGGAAATGCTTATTTTATGTATTTGTCAAGTTAGAATGAAAAGCAATTGTAAATAAACCACACAGAGTCCTTTCTCATCACCAAGTCCCCAGGTATCTAGTTCCTTCTCCCCTTCCCTTACAGGCAAGCCTGATAATTGAGTTGGAAGAGAACTAAGGGGCCGCCAGGTTTATAGATGAGGAAGCTGAGGGTCAGAGAGGTGAAATAACTTGCCTGGGGTCACATAGCAGTGAGTGGGGCAGAATTGGAATCTAGATCTTCCTGATTCCAAGTCCAAAACCCAACCACTGTACCACACAGCCTCTTCTCTGGCCTTGACTGGCTACAGACCTTCCTCTCTGTTCCCATCAACCAATCAACAAACATTCATTAAGCTCTCTCCCTCTCCTCTCCCTTTCCTTCTCCTTCTCTCTCTCCTCTTTTTTTTCTCTTCCTTCATCTGTCTTCCTTTCTCTTCCTCTTTCCCTTTCCCATTTGTGGTTTTCTTGGGAAAGATACTGGAGTGGTTTGCCATTTCCTTCTCCAGCTCATTTTATAGGTGAGGAAACGGAGGCAAACGGGGTTGAGTGACTTACCCAGAGTGGTCACACAGCCAGATTTGAACTCAGATCTTCCTGACTTCAGGCCTATTCCTATCCATTGCATCACCCAGCTGCCCTAAAGTAGTATTCATTAATCACCTACTGTGTGCCAGTCTCTGTATTAAACACTGGGAATACAAAGAAAAGCAAAAAAAAAAAAAAGTCCCAGTTCCATACTGTATTGTCAGCTCTGAAAGGAAGGCCTATAACTCATACATTTTATTGTTTGCCTCACACCTCTGGGCCCCATACTCCATATATATTAAATACAACTGGTTGAGATTGAAGATAGACATTTTTCAGACAGACATTTTTAATGGCTGTGAAGGGTGATGGGGCCACCAAAGGGCTCTAAGTGGGAAATGACTTGAAAGAAGTGGCATGAAAACTGACTTTGATGGATAGAATATCTCATCCTTTAGGAAGGCTGGAAGATCTATGGAAAGATTCTTCTTGTGATAGTTATCTATGTGTGGTTTGTCAAGTAGCATTTGTTAAGCACCTACCGGCATTGGACTAAGTACTAAGGGTACAAAGAAAAGCAAAAATAGTCCCTGGTGTCAAGGCACTCACAGTCTAATAGAGGAGACGACATACAACTATGTACAAAGACATACATAGAGGATGAATTAGAAAGAATCTCAGAAGGAAGGCACTAGCATTAGGGAGACTGGGAAAGATGGGGTTTTATCTGAGATTTGAAGGAATCCAGGGAAGCCAGGAGGCTAAAGTGAGGAGAGAGAGAATTCCAGACTTGGGAAATAGTCCATGAAAATGCCCTGAGTCAGGAAATGAGTGTGTGGAACAACAAAGAGGCCATTATACCTAGCTTACAGAGTCCATGGAGGAGAGTCAGGTATAAGAAGGCTGAAAAGTAGGAAGGGGTTGGGTCTGAAAGGCTTTGCAAACCAGAGGATTTTATATTTGATCCTGGAGGTAATAGGGAGCCAATGAATTTTACTGAAAAGGGGGGCTGGCATGATCAGATGTGAGCTTTAAGAAGATTAATTTGACATCTGAGTGGAGGATATATTGGAGAAGGGAGAGATTTGAGTCAGGGAAACCAATTAGAAGAGTGGTCCAGGTGTGAGGTAAAGAGGCCCTGTACCAAGATGGTGGTAGTGTCAGAGTGGAGAAGGAAAATGTTTATCAAGGTAAAATCAGCAAGTTTTGGCCACTGATTTGATATATGGGTGGGTGATGGAGGGAAGACAGGGAAGGGGAGGGGGGAGGAAGGGGGAGAGGATGAGGGAAAGAAGAGAGGGAGAGGAGAGAGAAGAGAGGGAGAGAAAGAGGAGAGAGGGAGAGAGAGAGAAAAGGGAGAGAGAGAGAAAAGAGGGAGAGAGAGGAAAAAGGGAGGGACAGGAGAGAGTAGAGAAGGAGAGAGAAGAGAGGGAGGGGAAGAGAGGGAGAGAGAGATACAGAAATAGAAAGAAAAAACAAGTAGGAGAGAAAAACAGAAATGAAGAGAGAGAATGGAAGGGAGAGAGGAAGAGGAAGAAAAAGGAAGAAAGAATGATGAAGAGAGAAAAAAGAGAAAAGAAGAGAAGGAAAGAGGGAGAGAAAGAGGAAGAGAAAAGAAGGGAGATGAAAGGAGAGAAGAGAAAGTCACACATGTTTGAAAATGCACATAGCCTCCAACTTTGTAAGATTAATTAATCATTAAACATTTATTATTAAGCACTGGCCACGTGCCAGGCACTGTGCTAAGTGCTAGGGATACAAAGATGTCTGCCCTCAAGGAGCTTACAATCTAAAGGGGGAGACAACATGCAAACATATACACAGCAAGCTATATATGGAATAAATATGAAATAATTAACAGAAGGAAGGCTATGGAATTAAGAGGGACTGGGGGAACGCTTCCTGTATAAGGTGGGATTTTAGTTGGGATTTAAAGAAAGCCAGTTGTCTGAGCAGAGGAGGGAGAGTGATGCAGGAATGGAAGACAGCCAGAGAAAATGCCAGATCCTAGAGGTGGGGCGTCACTAGAAGGGGAAAGAAGGCAACCACTTGAGTTTATTGAGTGGGGGTGTGTGATACGATTAGAAATGCACTTTAGGAAAGTCTCCAGTGGCTGACTGGAGGACAGATGGGGCGGATTCACCAGCAGGCTGCTGTAATGATCCAGAAGTGAGGTGATGTGGGCTAGCACTTGAGCAATGACAGTGTCAGAGGAGAAAAGAGGGGTGAATTCTAGAGATGCTGAAAAGGGGACCTCGACAAGCCTTGGCAGAGCTTGGATATGGGGGGGGGAGGGAGACGGTGATAAATCCAGGATAACTACTAGGCTGTGAGTCCGAGTGGCTGTCAGGATGGTGTCACCCTATACAATAATAGGGAAGGTAGGAGGTGGGGAGGATTTAGGGGGAAAGATAACGAGTTCTGTTTTGTACATAATTTAAGATGTCTACTGGACATCCAGTTTGAGATGTCTGAAAGGCAACCGGAGATGTGAGACTGAAGGTCAGGAGAGACTGTGGTAGGAAAGGTAGATCATTAACATAGAAATGTAATTAGATCCATGGGAGTTGATGAAATCACCAAGTAATAGTGAGAGAGAAAAGGGCCCAAGGACAGAACCCCTCTGGGACATCTATGGTTAGAGGACATGATCTGGAGAAGGATCCAGCAAAGGGCACTAAGAAGGCGCAGTCAAGATAGGTAAGATGAGAACCAGGACAGAGTGGGTCCCAAAAATCTAGAAGGAGGATCAAGGAGAAGAAAGTGATCAACAGTGGCCCAAGCTGCAAGATCAGGCAGAATAAGGATTGAGAACATAGATTTAGGGGAAGCTGGGTGGCGCAGTGAGTAGAGCACTGGCCCTGGAGTCAGGAGGACCTGAGTTCAAATTCGGCTTCAGACACTCGACACACTTACTAGCTGTGTGACTTTGGGCAAGTCACTTAACCCCAATTGACCTCCAAAAAGCAAAATGCAAAAAAAAAAAAAAAAAAAAAGATAACATAGATTTAGATGGAAAAGGGGTCTTAGAGTTAAACCAGGCTGAACCTGGCTTTCAAAACCAGGTCCTCTGATTATAAATCTATCATGCTTTGCATTTGCCTCCAGTTAACTTACACACAATGAGGTGTCAGGGAAATTCTAGTCACGTTGCCTGCATTCAGAAGACCTGAAGAATGGTTCTCCTAAAAAGCTTCCCAGTGTGGACAGAGTTGACAAGTTACTCCCAGTCTTATCTTCCCATTATTGTCCTTCACACCCTCAATGTTCTTGTCCAGTCCAGAGGTAATTTACCTCTAATGGTTTTCATCGAGTCTGGTGTGTGTGTGTGTGTGTGTGTGTGTGTGTGTGTGTGTGTGTGTGTGATTTTTTAGAAGGAAAATGAAAAAAGATGGGAAGTCTGATTCCCAGGTATGTATTCTCCTTCTGATCCGGGTTCGACATAGTCAGAGCTTGCATTATTACCCTGGCGATCGATCACATTTTTGGTAATGCTAGGACAAATCTCTCTAGAATGACCAAAGGAGGCAGTAGGTCTGAAGGGTGGTAATAGAGCTACTTTTTAGGACGTGTCCACATAAAGGCTATTGTCCAAAGTGACAGTAGGTGAAGGGAAGTAAAGCAGGAAATAAAAGGGCTGGTGATTAGAACTTTTTTCTGTATTTCCAGAATCCAACGACAATAGGTTTGTGTCACTGTCCCTACAACCTATGGCTCTGTTGGGCCACCCTCCTGGAATACCAAACCCCCTTCCTCTTAGCTAATTGGAATTTTATCTGCCCTTAAAAGTCCTACCAAACGTGTTGCCCATCCAATTGCTTATTGCTGATGTCAAACTCAAGCCATACACAAGGATCCCTGCAGACCGCATATTGACTTAGGAAACCACCTATTAGCATCATCCATGTTCGACTGTACTTTTACTTACTTTGTTAAACATTTATCCATTTTATTCTAATCTGGTTCATGGAGTATTTGTGTTTTAGAATACAGCCATGAATCTTGTGTTTGACACCTCTGGTCTAGACAACACATTTTTCATCCACTTGTTTTTTTCCTGTGTGGAAAGTTAGGCATAATTCTTTTGAGTGAGTGTAGATTTCATTTACACGACTGCAGAGTAGTGTAATGGAGAGATTACTAGACTTGGAGTCAGGCAGAGCTGAGTTCAAATATTACTCCTTTAGCACTGTTGATTGTGGGCAAGTCACTTAATCACTCTCCAAGCCTCAGTCTCTTCATCTGCAAAACAGAGAAAATAAAAGCTGCTGTACCTACCTCATTGGGTTGTTATTAGGCTCTGAGACAATTTATGTAAAAGGTATTGAGAACTTTAAAAGTACCATATAAATGTCAGTTATTATTGATTCCATCAATACAATGTCATTTACAAATAAGAACATTCAAAGAACTTCACCATTCACTGGGATTCTCTCTTCTACTGGAACTCTACACTAGATATTATCCAAGACAGTGGCAAACACCTTTGTTAAGCATCTGTCTTCCTACTTAATATTAATAATCACAGGGTCGAACAAAACTATCCATTGTTTTATCTTAAAAGGATTCTTGTATTTTGGCATATACATGGGAAACACCTTGACGGATGAAAACTTTTAAAGTTATGTTTTATTCTATTGAAACAAATGCTTTTTTATAGTCAACATATAACAAGACCAGTGGGTTCTTGTATATTGTATACCCTGAAGTCAACTGTATAACTGGAAAGATAAAGTCTGCTATAGAATATCATGTATGAGAATTTGTTTGTTTCCTAGGCAGGATGGCACAGTGGAAGGAGCAGCAGCTCAGGAGTAGGAGGACCCAGGTTCAAATCCCACCTCTGATACTTGCTACCTACATGGCCCTGGGAAAGTCATTTGACCTCCCAGTTCCTTCTTCTGTAAAATGAGTGGCTAGATGGTCCCTTAAGACCCTTTTAGATCCATGGTCTCTTCTGAAACCTTCAAGGATACCCCATGTAACTGATCAGACAGTTACCCCACCTGCCCCACCTCAACAACCTCTTTCCTGTATCTAGGCCTTTACCTAGAAGCAGTGCTTCTCCCCTGCCTAGAATGCCCTCTCCTTGTCCCTGCCTAGCTTCATTCACATGTCACCTATGACCCAGCATCATCTGTGGCCTCCACAGTTGTTTGCACTTTCTCCATTCTGCCCTTCATTCACTTTGTCTTTCATTAACCATGTATCTGTGGGTCATCCCTTTCCCCCTCTGCCCTCCCAGTGGAAGGTAGAATGTAGGCTCATTCATGGCAAGGACCATTTCACTTTTGCCTTTATAACTTCTATGTCTAGCATAGCATCCTGCAAACAGGCACTTAATAAATGCTGAATTAAATGCCCCTGATATATACAGTTAGTATTTTTCAAAGATTTTATTAGATATGGGAAAGTAGACGTTTGGGGAGTTAGTTACTGATATTTCCTTCTCACCATTTTTGGAATGTGACTTCTTTTTTCAAGTTTTTAGTATCTTCCCCTCTTTCTACTGCCTCAAGAACATCCCTCAATGCCCTTGAAATCTTGTTGCCTCCACCATTTAACTTCTCTTTCTGTGTTGAGTCCAACGTACCAGCTTCTCCCACCTGTTTCCTTAAGTGTTATTTCTACTTCCTGGAATGGCACATCAAGATGGTCCTAACTCTTAGGTTTAAAGCAAGGATTGACACACTATAGCGCATGGGCCAAATCTGCCTCACCATCTGTTTTTGTATAGACCTGTGAGCTAAAAATGGTCTTAAAGATTTTTTCTGTATTTAAAAATAATAACCTTTTAAAAGAAAAAAGATATAACCCAGGACCTATATGAACAAAACTACAAAACACTTTTCATGCAAATAAAGTCAGATCTAATTAACTGGAAAAACATCAGTTGCTCATGGCTGGGTTGAGCCAATATAATAAAAATGACAATTTTACCTAAATTAAATTACATATTTAGTTCCATACCAATCAATCTACCAAAAAATTACTAGAGCTAGAAAAAAATAGTAACAAAATTTGGAAGAACAAAAGGTCCAGAATATCAAGGGAATTAATAAAAAGAAACTCTAGGGAACATGGCCTAGCCATACTGGATTTTAATCTGTTTTATAAAGCAACAATCATCAAAACTACTTGGTACTGGTTAAGGAAGAGAGTAGTGGATCAATGGAATAGATTGGGTAAATGAGACTCAGCAGTCAGTGACTATAGTAATCTATTGTGTGATAAACCCCAAACCCCAGTTTTTGGGATAAGAATTTACTATTTGAAAAAACTGCTGGGAAAACTGGAATATAGTATGGCAGAAACTACCGTATACCAAAATCAAGTTGAAATGGGTGCGTGATCTAGGTATAAAGGCTGATACTTTAAGCAACCTGTTTGTTGACCCCTGGTTTAAGGATTAACTTCACAAGGGCAAGATGGATCAAGCTTTCAGGGTATCATAAATGAGCTAGAAGGGACCAGAAAAGTCATGTTGTCCAATCTCCACATTTGAGGAGAAATGACTTTGTCGGAAGTAAGTGGCTGAGCTGGGATTTGAACAGAGGTCCTGAAATCCAAATCCAGGGCTCTTTTCATTTCCCTGAGCTGGACCTTGAAGCCTTCACAGTTTAGTAGGACTTGCCAGACCTGTGTTTGGCTGGCAAAGTCTTCCAGCTCAAGTCAGCTTGAAAACTGTTAAATTTTCTGTGCATTTAACTTCCAAAATTGGCAAATGCCACAAATCAGAGCTGGACTTATTATTTTGTTGATTGTCTAAACTTTAAAAAGTGATTAAGAAAATATTAATAATGAAAATTAAACCTAAAATTATGTCATTGGGAGCCAAGATGGCAGCATAGAAGCAGGAGAACTCTGTGAGCTCCCCCCATAATCACCTCAAATATCTATAAAATATGATTCTAAACAAATTTTAGAGCTACAGAACCCACAAAGTGACAGAGAGAAACAAATCTCCCACTGAAGGCAGCCCAGCAGGCTGGCAGGAAAGGTCCATTGCAGTGCACTGGGAGACAAGCCCAGCCCAATGCAAGCCCAAGGTTTTAGCTCCACGGCAGCCCCACCTGGAGTGGACCTCAGGAGAGTAAATCACCAGCAGCTGTGGAGGTTTCCAGAAATATCAACCCATAAATACCAAAAGCAAAGTAAAAGGTCAGTGGAACTCTGTTGGAACCAAGGACTAGGAGCATGGTCTGGCCTCTGCCCCAGAGGAGAAGTGGAGGAGGTGCCGCACTGTGGCTGTGCAACCATTCAGAGAATAATTGCTCTTGCTTTAACCTGCCTGGATTCGGATCTCAGTGTTGGGTAGTGGTCCTGAGTAGTGTGACCAGTAAGCCAGAGCTTGTGGGGGCAGCAGAGAGGGCACACAACTAATAGTGTCAGCAGCTGTGAAAACAATTTGGGACAAATCTCTCCTCTCTGGAAGCAGAATTCTACTGTAGCAAAGAGCTCAAAAGTCAAGCAATTGAATGGCAATATGAGCAAGCAAAGGAAGCAAAGCAAGCATAGCAATCAAACATTAGATTTCTTTTTTGTGGTCAAAAAGGATCAAAGCATGGAACAGGAGAAGACAACAAAGTCAGAACTCCTGCACCAAAAGCTTCCAAGAAAAATATGAATTGGTTATAGGCCATGGAGGAACTTAAGAAGGACTTTGAAAATCAAGTAAGAGAAGTGGAAGAAAAACTGAGAAGAGAAATGAGAATGATGCAAGAAAATCATGAAAAGAGAGTCAATAACCCGACTGAAGAAAATAACACCTTAAAAAAATAGATTAACTCAAATGGCAAAAGAGGCCCAAAAAGCCAATGAGGAGAAGAACGCCTTAAAAAATCTGAATTTGCCAGATGAAAAAAGCATTTCAAAAGCTCACTGAAGAGAATAATTTCTTCAGTATTAGACTGGAGCAAATGGAAGCTAATGACTTTATGAGAAATCAAGATACTATTAAACCAGTGGTTCTCAACCTTCCTAATACCACGACCCTTTAATACTCATATGTGGGAGTGTCTGCATGTGGGCGGACCTGCCTGGACACTATAGAAGAATGCAGTGTCTCCGTTGCTAAGACCATTGGGAATGTGATTCCCAATGGTCTTAGCAACCTCTGTGATCCCTGTGAAAGGGTCATTTGACCCCCAAAGGGGTTGCAACCCACAGGTTGAGAACTGCTGTATTAAACAGATCCAAACAAATGAAAAAATCATAGGCAATGTGAAATATCTCATTGGAAAAACCACTGACCTGGAAAATAGATCCAGGAGAGATAATTTAAAAATTATTGGATTACCTGAAAGCCATGATCCAAAAGAACCTAGAAATCATCTTTCAAAAAATTCTCAAGAAAAATTGCCCTGAGATTTTAGAACCAGAGGGCAAAACAGAAGTTGAAAGAATTCACTGATCACCTCTTGAAAAAGATCCTCAAAAGAAAACTCCTAGGAATATTATAGCCAGGTTCCAGGGTCCGCAGATCAAGAAGAAAATATTACAAGTAGCCAAGAAGATACAATTTGAATATTGTGGAAACACAATCAGGACAACACAAAATCTAGGAGCTTCCACATTAAGGGATTGAAGGGCTTGGAATATGATATTCCGGAAGTCAAAGGAGCTAAGATTAAAACCAAGAATCATGTACCCAGCAAAACTGAGTATAATGTTTCAGGGGAAAATATGGTTGCCCAGTGAAATAGAGGACTTTCAAGCATTCTTGATGAAAAAACCAGAGTTGAATAGAAAATTTGACATTCAGATACAAGAAGCAAGAGAAGTATAAGAAGGTAAACAGGGAAAAGAAATCATAAGGAATTTATCAAAGTTGAACTATTTACATTCCTACATGGAAAAATAATTGTAACTTATGAAACTTTTCTCAGTATGAGGATAGTTGAAGGGAATATAAATATATATGTATACACACATATATATGTCTATATAAGAGGGTATATGTGTGTATGAATACATATGTAAGTATGTGTATTTATGTGTACAGGTATACAGACAGAGGGCACAGGATCAATTGAATAGGAAGGGATGACATTTAAAAAATAAAATTAAGAGGTGAGAGAGGAATATAATGAGAGGAGACAGGGAAAGACAAAATAGGGTAATTATCTAATATAAAAGAGGCAAGGAAAAACTGCTACAATGGAGAACAGGAAGGCAAAAGAGAATGGATCAACCTTACTCCCTTTGAATTTGGCTTACCATACACTCTCAATTGGGTATCTTACCCTATAGGAAAGTAGGGAGGAAGGGGATAAAGGAGGGGATGATAGAAGGCAGGGCAGATTGGGGGGGGAGGGGCGGAGGGTAGTTAGAAGCACACACTTTTGAAAAGGGACAGGGTTAAAGTAGAAACCAGAATAAGTGGTGGGAGGGATAGGATGGAGGGGAATATAGTTAGTCTTTCACAATATATCTACTATGTAAACATTTTGCATAACTACACATGTACAACCTATATTGAATTGCTTATCTTCCCAGTAGGAGTGGATGAGGAGGGAAGAAGGGAAAGAATCTGGAATTCAAAGTTTTAAAATAAAATGTTTTTTTAAAATATTATTATTATTATTATCATCATCATCATTATTTTTACATACAGCTGGGAAATAAGATATACAGACACTGGGGTATGGAGATCCATCTTACCTTACCTGAAAGTGAGAGGGGGTATAGGGGAGGATATAGGAGACAGCAGATTGGGGGAGGGGATATTCATTGGGTTTGCTGTTTTAGGGTGGTAGGTAGGGGAAAGACAGGGAGAAAAATTTTAACTCAAAATCTTGTTGAAATGAATGTTGTAAACTCAAAATAAACATAAAATTTAATTTAAAAAATAAAAAAAATAAAAGTATGTCATTTCTGTACCACCTCAACACTGGTTGCTAAACATTTACCAGAACACTTACCCCTGGTTATTTCCATGCTATAGTGAAGCATTGGAGCAGGACTTTAGGAAAAGATTTGTACATATATAAAATTGTGTGTATGTACACGTAAGCATATGTTTATAAAGACATTTCATTATTGTTGGAAATTCATCATATGAAATTTCTCACCCCAAATACAGATCATATATATGTATGTGTGTATGCAGATTAGGCAGAATATTTGACTAATCATAGCAGTCTAGTCCAATGCCCAATCATATGCCACAGAGGATCTATGATCACAGCATTTAGACTTTTAAAATCATCTAGTCTACTCCTAGCCCCCATTTTACAGATAGGAAAACTGATGCTCATAAAGGTAAAGTGACTTGCTCTTTCCCACCTGAAATCACCTTATATGTATTTATCTGTGTACATGTTGTATTCACTCTTTCTTCTTCTTTTTTGCAATCAGTCAACAAGCATTTATTAAGATTTACTATGGGGGGGAGGAGAGGAAAATTTGGAACTCAAAGGATTGTGGAACTGAATGTTGTACACTAAAAGTAGATAAACAAATTTAATAAAATAAAATATATTTTAAAAAAGATTTACTATGTCCCAGGCACTGTGGTAAGAGATGGGATTAGAAAGAAAAGACAAAAACACAGTGTCTGCCCTCAAAAAACATATATTCTGACAGAAGAGACACTTAGGAGGCAGCTAGGTAGTGCCGTGAAGAGAGTGCTGGGCCACAGTCAGGGAGACCTGAGTTCAGCTTCTCTTCCTGCTATGTTATGCTGGGAAAGCCATTCAGCCTCTGGCTCAGTTTCTTCAAGTGTAGAATGGGAATCATGGCAGCAACTTCTTCTCAGCATTGTTGTGAGGACTGAATGAGGTAAGAATTGTAAAATGCTCAGCCCAGTGCCTGCCCATGTAGGTGTTTAATAAATGTTTGTTTTCTTCCTTTCCTTCCAGCTAACCGACTAGTTCTATATAAAAGTATATAGAGTAAATGAAGGGAATATAAAAGAGGGAAGGCATAAGCAGATGGGGTGGGGGTGGGGTGAGGATAGGAGGGGGGGAAGGAAAGACCTCTTTGGAATATGGGACGTGAGCTGAATCTTGAAGAAAGCTGGGGAAAATAAGACACCAATGCAAGGGGACAAAGCATTCCAGGCACTGAGGTCAGTCGATGCAAAAGGGAGATGGAAGGTTATAACTGGAAAATGTGGAGGGGAGAAAGGCTTATGATACCTGGAAAGGCTGGAAGAACTCAGCTTATGAAGAACCTTAAATGCTAAAAAGAGGACTTAATATTTGATCCTGGAAATAATAAGCAACCGTTAGAGTTCCGTGAGTGGTGGGGGGGCAGATTTACATAGTCAGAATTATGCTTTAGAAAAATCCAATGCAGCAGCACCTAGGTGGCGCACAGAGCACCAGACCTGGAGTCAGGAGGACCTGAGTTTAAATCTGACCTTAGACACTTAACACTTACTATCTGTGTGACCTTGAGCAAGTCACTTAACCCCAACTGCCCTACTTTCCCCCCTCAAAAAAAAGAAAAAGAAAAATCCAATGCCAAGACAATATTATACCAGAAATGTTAGCTATCCCAATAACACAAGAAAAAGAAATTTAATGAATAAAAAAATTGGCAATGAGGAAACAAAACTATCACTCTTTGCAGATGATATGATGATATATTTACATAATCTTAGCAAATCAGCTAAAAAACTGGTTGAAATAATCAACACCTTCAGCAAAGGTGCAGGACATAAAATAAACCCACATAAGTCACCAGCATTTCTATGAAGAGATAGAAAAATTCCACTTAAAATAATGAAAGACAATATAAAATACTTGGAGTCTACCTGCCAAGACAAACCCAGGAACTACAAGAACACAATTACAAAATATTTTTCACAGAAATAAAGACAGATCTAAACAATTAGAGAAATATTCATTGCTCGTGAGTAGACCAAGTAATACCATAAAAAAAATTTTGCGTAAGTTAATATACTTATTCAGTACCATACCAATCAAACTACCAAAAAATTACTTTACAGAGCTAGAAAAAATTGTAGCAAAATTCATCTGGAAAACAAAGGGTCAAGAATATCAAGGGAATCAATGAAGGAAGATAGCCTAGCAGTTCTGAATTTCAAACTATATTACAAAGTGGCAATAATCAAAACAATTTGGTACTGGCCAAGATATACAGTGGTGGATCAGTGGAATAGATTAGGTATAGAATACACCATAATAAATGACTGTAGTAACCTAGTGTTTGATAAACCCAAAGATCCAAGCTTTTGGGGTAAGAATTCAACATTTGGCAAAAATTGCAAGGAAAACTGGAATGTAGTCTGGCAGAAACTAGGGACAGGCTAACATCTCACACCATATACCAAGATAAAGTCAAAATGAGCACATGATTTAGACATAAAGGATGATAAAATAAGTAAATTAGGGGAGCATGGAAAAGTATACCTGTCAGATCTATGGACAAGGGAAGAGTTTACAATCAAAGAAGAGATAGAGAGCATCACAGGATATAAAATGGATCATTTTCATTATATGACATTAAAAAGATTTTGCACAAATAAAACTAATGCAGCTGAAATTAGAAGAAAAACAAAAAACTGGAGGAAAATTTTTATAGCAAGTTTCTCTGATAAAGGTCTCATTTCTCAAATATAGAGAGAACTGAATCAAATTTGTAAGAATACAAGTCATTCCCCAATTGATAAATGGTCAAATTTTCAGAAGAAATGAAAGATACCAATAATCACATGAAAAATGCGCTCTAAGTCACTACTGATTAGAGAAAAAGAAATTAAAACAACTCTGAGACACCACCTCACACATCAGGTTGGCTAACATGACAGAAAAGGAAAATAACAATGCTGGAGGAGATACAAAAAAAAATTAGGATACTAATGCACCATTCGTAGAGCTGCAAACTGATCCAACCATTCTGGAGAACAATTGAGAACTATGCCCAAAGGGCTACAAATCTATGCATACCCTCTGACCCAGCTGTACCACTACTAGGTCTGTATTCCAAAGAGATCAAAGAAAAGGGGAAAGGATTATTCAAACAAAGATAGACAGACAGACAGACATATGGATGGATAGACAGACAGATAGATAGATAGATAGATAGATAGATAGGTAGACAGAAAGCTCTTTTTGTGGTGGCAAAGAATTGGAAATTGAGGGAATGTCCATGAATTGGGGAATGGAATATTTATACGAACTCATGCAAAAATGAAGTAAACAGAATTAGGAGACTACTATATATAGTAACAGAAATTTTGTAAAGATAATCAAACTACTCTGATCAAGAGGGGCAGCTAAGCGATGTCACTCGAGCACTGGGCTTGGAATGATGAAAATTCATTTTTATCAGTTCATATCTGGCCTCAGACACTAGCTGTGTAGTCCTGGGCAAATTATGTCACCCTGTTTGCTTCAGTTTCCTCACCTATAAAATGAGCTAGAGAAGGAAATGGCAAACTACTCCAATATTTTTGCCAAGAAAACCCCAAAATGGGGTCATGAAGAGTTGGATATGACTTCAACAACTCAACTCTGATCAAGACAATGACCCACAACAATTCCAAAGGACCCATGATGAAAAATGCTATCCGCCTTCAGAGAGGGAACTGATGAACTCTAAATGCAGACTGAAGCATACTTTTAAAATTCTCTTTATTATTATTATTTTTTAGTTTGTGTTTTCTTTTGCAGCATGGCTAATATGGAAATTATGTTTTGCTTGTCTCCATATGTGTAGTAAATATCAACTTGCTTGCCTTCTGAAGGAGGATAGCAGAGACAAAGAGAATTTTGAACTTAAAAAAATTTTTTTAATGATTGTTAAAAAAAATTGTTTACAAGTAATTTAAAAATATTTAATGAAATAAATAAAACTGATTAAAAAAAAAAAAGAAAAACCACCATGGCAGCTAAGTGGAGGATGGATTAGAGTGGGGAGAGAATTGAGTGAAATTCAATTAGAAAATTACTGCAATGGTCCAGGCAAGAGGTGATGAAAGCCTAATCTAGTGTAGCTGTGAGAGTGAAGAAAAGGGGACTCATATTAGAGGTGCTGGGAAGAAATTACAAAATTGGCAACAGACTGCATATAAGGGTGATAGAGGGAGGAGTTGAGTGATATTGAGGTTATAAACCTGGATGACTGAAAGGATAGTAGTGCCCTTGACAGTAAAAGGATGGTTCAGAAGAGGTGAGAATTTGGGGTAAAAGGTTAAGAGTTCTGTTTTAGATAAGTTATTTTCGAGATGCCTGTGAGGTATCTAGTTTGAAACATCCAACAGGCAGTTTTTGACACAAGACTGAAGTTCATGAGAGAGACTAGGGCTGGATAAACAGATCAAGGAGTTATCTGCATAAAGATGATAACTGAACTTATGAGAACTGAAGACATCACCAACTGAAAGCATACAGAAGGAAAAGAAGACCCAGGAAAAAAGTCTTAAGGGATAATCATTGTTAGTGGATATGATTTTGATGAAAATTAAGCAGACAAGATCCAGAGGGAGAAAGCATAGAGGAAAGAGGAGAACCAGGAGAAAGCAGAGTCACAAAAACTCAGAGACTTCAGGAGGAGAAACTGGTTAACAGCATCAAATGCAGCTGAAAGGTCAAGAAATTGAGGATTTAAAAAAAGAGCCCATTAGCCCTGGCAATTAAGGAATAATTGGTGGTTTGGGAGGAGGAGATTGAGTTTAATGATAAACTTGGGAGTCAGATTAAAGATGGTTTAGAAGAGAGCAAGAGACTTGGAAATGGAGGCAATAAGTGTAGAAGACTTTTTCAAGGAGGTTAATTGAGAAATTGAGGAGAGATATAAAATGATAGCTAATGGGCATGGTAGGACCTAGTGAGGGCTTTTTAAGGATGGGGAAGATTTGGCTATGTTTAGGGTAGTAAGGAACCAGTAGATAGGTAAAGAATGAAGATTAGAGACTGGGGACAATGGTGGGAGTAATCTGCTAGTGAAGATAGAAGGAGGTGGGATCACAGATAAGTGCAGAATAATTGAGCCTGGCAAGAGCCTGGAATTAATGATGATAGTAGAGGAAGATGTAGAGGAAGGAAAATGGAACTACTTCCAGTGAAGCAGGAAGTGAAGTTCTCAATAGAAGGGTTAGGGGATGGAGTATGATGGGAAGGTTGTGTAGAACAGAAAAGGTTTGAAATAGCTGATGGATAGGATAGAGAATTACAGTGGCATAGCAGAATTGCCTTGACATAGTGAAGGCCCGTTTGAGATTTGCTACCAGAAATGGATAGGGGACTGAGTCAGCACGGTTTCATGATTTGCTCTAGTTCTGTTCAGCAGCACATGAAAAGGAGCAAAGGAGTTGGAGTACAGGGAACAAAGAAGGCAGATAGTGGGAATAATCTAGGGTTGGGGTCTGGCCAGATGAACAGGACAAGGGCATAAAGGATTCCAGACAAGAAGATGGTATGTTGTCGAATTGGTTCACCAAGGGGTCAAGATTGGGAAGGGGGAAGGGTTTAGCTAGAGCAGGAGTGAAAATCTGGGAGAGCACAAATGGTTGTAGGAATTGCGGCAGGTAGTATTTCATTTCTGTTTCTGCCCCTGACACCTGGTGCTCATATATAGAAGACATCTGATAAATACCTGTTGAATTGAATCATTGCTCCAGATCACTTCTTAGATATAAAAAACTGGAAGGGGCCTAGTAAAAGTCCTTCATGTTACAAATAGAGAGATTAAGAGTCTGAAAAGTACAGTTTCCTGGCCCAAGGTCACCTGGGTAGTATAGTGGTAGAAGCAAATTTCAAACTCAGACCTTGAGTCATCAAATCCCATGTTCCTTCCACATTTGTAGAGGGTTCACTATGGTTACCTCAAATGTTATATTCCATCCCTTCCTTTTTTGTGTCTTCCTACAGTAAGGACTACAGGAAAAGCCAGGAAAGCTAGATAGAGTACCAAGGAAATGCAGACTGATCTAGGAGTCCAAGACAAATGATCATTCACCAGGCTTTGGGCACAGATTTAAGATAGGTAAAGGGTTTCCTCTCAGAAACTTAAGTCTTCCCATTTGCCTTTAACTCACAGGGCCTTGGGGAGGCTGAATGAGAATTATACTACTGAATAGCCCTGAATTCCTTGGAAAGTATGAGCTAAGCAACGTGTAAATTGCTGTCTTTTGTGTTCAGATATGATGAGGTAGTGGACAGAGGGCCAGCCGTGGAGCAAGGAAAACTTGGGCTCCAGTCCAGCTTCCAACACCTACTCACCATGTTACCCTGGATGTTACTTAATCTCTCAATGCCTCAGGCAGCTCTCTAAAACTAAATTACAGCCTTGCAGATCTGTATTACTGGAAGGAATTTCCATGCCAGGAGTTCCCCAGAGAGATAAAATCACAGAAATGACCCTCTTCCCACTCCTTACCCACAGAAGACTGATGGAAATAACTCTAGATATGTGCCAGGGGTATTGAAAATCTGCCTCCAATTCCTTCCCTCCTGCTCTAGGGATGTGGGATTTAGAGCCATAGTTACTATTTGCAGTGCTTAGACCTGTTTACACTTCTGCCTCTCAGACCCATGGTTAACCCAAAACGTTTGCTCCAAGGCTGCCACATGCCTAGCTGGTCTGTCAGCTTCTCTTTTCGCAACCTGGTACACCTTCCTCCTTCCTCTCTGCTGACTCTTGGCCACTAGCTCCTTTAAGACTTGGCTCAAGATTTGAGTTTTCCAAACAGTTTTTTTTTTTCTGAATATGGATTGTAGGATTTAAAGTGGACGGATCTTTTTTTTTTTTTGGAGGGGCAATTGGGGTTAAGTGACTTGCCCAAGGTTACAGATTAGTAAGTGTTAAGTGTCTGAGGTCGAATTTGAACTCAGGTCCTCCTGACTCCAGGGCTGCTCTATTCACTGCACCACCTAGGTGCCCCTAAGTGGATGTGATCTTAAAGACAACACTTGTTTTATAGATGGGGACAATGAGGCTGGGGCAGTGAAATGACTCTCCCAAGGGCAAAGTGGTAGAAAGTGGCAAGAGCTGGAATTCAAACCCAAGTCTCCAGACTCCAAATCTAGGGTTTGTGATGAATCACTCCCTTCTGGTAACTCAGACCCACACAACTTGGCAATAGGTAGGGGCCAAAATTAAAATAGGCTAAACTCCTTTGGGCCTCAGATAGGTTTTTAGCTGTTCACTTTCCAAGTAAAGGTATAAATTAATGATTCCACTATTTTGCAAATAAACCATACTTTTTTAAAAAGGGAAATTTCCATTAATCTCAATTAATGATATTACTTAAGATTTTTATTTATCATAAAATTGCTCCTCTCAGACTAGAGACAGACTGACAATGGTTGGTTGCTGCAGGACATGTGACAAACAGGAGAGTGTACACAGTGGCAACCCACTTGCCAAATTACATGTTGGGCACAAAAGTGACTAGTGGAAGGCCAGTTAAGCAGGGCACAAAGCACTCTTCTACATTTTTCACAGGCTGCCCAAAATCCTTGGGGACACTACAAGCAGCCCACATGGCATAGGTTGTCTAGGCCTGCTCTGTTCCTTTATTCTAAGTTCCTATAGTGCAGTGGTTCTCAACCTGTGGGTCAAGACCCCTTGGGGGGGGGTCAAACAACCCTTTCACAGGGGTCACCTAAGACCATCAGAAAACACACATTTCTGATGGTTTTAGGGAGCGAGACACCTCTCCTCTATGTCTCCAGGCGGGTCTGCCCACATGCAGATATGCCCACATACGATCATTAAAAGGGTCACTGCATTAAGAAGGTCGAGAACCACTAATATAGTGTATGTACCCAATTTGTCTTACTGCATTCTATCCTTGTTGACTTCGGTGTTCTAGAACTGTTTTCATCACTTTGTGTCTATGTTCCCTGTCTCTACCATTAACGTTGGAAGTGACTATGAGGTGTATGCCATTCCTTCTTTGCTCCAGCCTTCATCTATTGTTTCGCGATAGCAGGAGATCAAAATATATCTGTTACTGTTTCCTGGCCCTCCACTGTGATCTCATTTTGGATCATGGGATCTCCAAGGTCAAGTTGTCTAATATTTTCCTCTGTAATATCCTTACCCAAACTCAGCTTGAATACTTCTGATGAGGTGCAGGCTCTGGGAGCCCCCTTGAGCTCCCCTTGAATCTTTGAGGTACAGACTCTGGGGCTACCCTTAAGCTCTCCTTGATTCTTCCCACAGAGGACATTTGCCTGAGGTGTGCTCTGCCTTTAGCCCTCCTTTGTTCCAACAGTTTCCCACCCTTGATGCTCCAGTTCTCACCCTTGAACTGGCCTGGCCCACAATTGTCTGCGGTCTCCAGGTAACCTCCAGCAACTTCCCACCCTCAATCACTCATTATTGGAGTTTGACCTCATCTTGACTGCTGAAGACCCTCCCCAAACTCACTACTAGAGTCTGACCTCATTGACTCCTCCTCTAGACCACTCCTAGATTCCTCTGTACATAAGACCCAATCTTCCCTCCATGTGGTGTGAGAGCATCATTAGAATGACCTAGCACAGACTTGTTCTGTGACAAACTTACTCTATCATAGACTTACTCTGTCCTGCTTGCCCAATGCAAACGGCGCAGATACCTAGGCTCCTTAAGAGTCTACCCAGTATGGTGAACTTTTAATGAACTTTCAATAAACTTTTCTTTGGCTGAGAGAAGACTTGAGTCGAATTCTTTCGGGTGGACCCAGTGTTGGTACTTTAGGGTCTCTAGAGCACCCATAACCTTCTTTATGGGTAACCTCTTCATTTTCAGTGATAGTAAACTCACCATTCTAAGAAACCATCCCATTTCCATTTTTGGACAGTTCATTACAAATTCGACTTTGAAATTAAAGAAAAATCTTCAAGCCCCTGGGGCTTTTGGGTAGTGTCACTTGGCTCCATGACAAAGACAAAGCAGGTTCATGTTCCTTCTGTGGTCCATCCTCTGTAAATATTAGGCCCAGGAATCCAATTCAACAAGGGTCTACTATGAGATGCACCACTCTGTCAGGTGGCTGGGATACAGAGATACAAAGACAAAAAGTTAAAGTGTTCCAGCCTTAAGTCCCAGTCCATGTAAGTCCTAGCTTACATGGGGTGTCCCAAAATTCTATAATTTGGGGACATTCTGCATTCTACATGAGAGTGAAATAGCACACATATAAAGATAAGTAAATACAAGACAGAGTATTTCTTGTATGTGAGTGTGGGTACACTAGGGTGCACTAATAATTTGGTGGGAGGGGAACTACTGAAAAGTCCTGAGTTCCTTGGAAAGTATGAGCTAAACAAAGTATAGACTGCTGTTTTTTGTGTTCAAATACGATGTGGTAGTGGACAGAGGTCCAGCCTTGGAAAACTTAGGTTCCAGTCCAGCTTCCAACACCTACTCACCATGTTACCCTGGATGTTACTTAGTAGAGGCGGACAGTGGTACCTTAGTTGAGCCCGGAAGGAAACTAGGAATTCCAAGCAGTGGCGATGAGGAGGCATTCCAAGACATGGGGGACTGCCTGTGCAAGGCTGGGATATGGAACATGGCAAGGGCAAGTAGGACAATTTGTACAGCGTTTTGCAAAGGAGTTGTTTCTCAATGAATTTAAATATGTTGTACAGACGCGGGGGATCCCATAACAGTTCGTCCATAAGAGCACTAGCTTTTTTTGTAAACTAAGCCAGCTGGCCGAGGACTCTGGGCCTAGCTGGGGACCTGACACAGTAGTCTAATGGCCAAATGTAGGTTGTCTCTCTGACAGATACTCCCCACCCCATCCCACAAACAAGGGAGAAAGTATAGCCCTGAGGGTGCGGAAGAATTAATAACTTAATGTGTACAAAGCTCTAGGAACAACTTGCTACAGATAAAGTCTCATTATCCTTAATTGTTATTATTATTGTTGTTATTGTTATTACCCCAACTCCTGTGAAAAGCTGCCACAGGACGTCTGGTGACCTCAGGTCAGGGGTTTAATTAGCACCTCCATTAAAAGCTGAGGCCTCAGGCACCTTGCTACCACCCCCACACTCAGACTCCACCTTTTCCCTGCTTTGGTTCCACCCTACTGGCTCCCCTGCAGCCCTGGGTCTCCATCTGCCCTCTTCTAACAAATCTTTTTTAGCACTACTTCTTAATCCTTCCTTCTGCCCACTAACCCTCAAAATTGTAGCCCCCACCCATGGGGCTCCTACATTCTCCTCCCCCATAATCTCACAGATCTCCTTTTGTCCCCACCCCATGCCCGCCATATTCATATTTCTCTTCATTCCCCTACTAGCTCCTTTCTTGTTCTCACATAAGGTTTCACACCTTTCTTGGGGGATCTTGAAAAATCAAGGAAATTCATGACAACTTGCCCAGGTTCTCATTTCTCACAGTCCTCCCCCAAATCTCTCAGCCCAGTTCTGGGCTAGAACTGACAGGGATTGTTCTTCCTGCCTGTGGGGCCGGTTGGGTGGGTTGGGTGGTTTTGAATTACAGAGTCTGGCACTGCCTTGCAGCCCCGTGCAGCTGCCTTCTTTAATTAATTTATTCCAATTTTTAAGAATCATTTCTCAAATTGGACTTCATCAAATGCCTCTGGGGCATGTGTCATGTCAATTATATGTAACAATTAAAAGCAGTGCCATAAAGAAACCCTCGGCCTCTTTAATGAGGAGCAGGACAAGCTAGGCTTAACTCCACAGGTTCATCTTGTTACAGGTGGCCTTAGGGCCAAAAGGGTGGGGGAGGAAAGGCTGAGGCCGAAACCAGATTGAGAGGCAGGATGTTGACCTGAAACAGCAAGCACAGAGAGAATGGGGGCACTCTTGAAGGAAGACACAGCCTCTACTTCTCATTCTTAAAAAATTTCTGAGAGTCCCATGATTCTAAATTGGAAACTTTCTATTTATCAGGAAAGAATCCCTAGTTCCTGAAATGCAACTGAAAATTCCTACTTCCCACTTTACAATAATGGGCCACCCAGTATTTATAAATTAAAAAAAAAAAAAGAAAGAAGTCACCCTGCCTTACATTAAAAAGGAAGCACCTCACAGCAGAATATAATACTGCACAAGGAAACAAGAGAGAACTGGGATGGAATTCCAGTCTGGCACTACTAGCCATGTGGGCTACTGAGGAATAATCATTTTGGTTAGTTAGTGCAGTCTCAGTTTTTTCATCTTTAAAATGTAAATGAGGCTCAAACAAGATAAAGTGAAAGAGTACTATATAAAATTGTCAACTGGTGAAGCCATGCCTGTCCTGCAGGCCTTAGGGCAGGAGATAAGAGTTATTCACTTGGCTGTGAGGATGGTGTACTACAGCAATCCACTCTCCTTTGCCTTTGTGTCACCCACCCACCCCACCACTGGACCAATGGCATGCATTTTAGAGACAGCTAAGGAACATCCTGTGGCTGGCATTACAGAGCTTCTCTGGGTTGAAAAGCAAACTGACCTGGAGAGGGGTCTAAAAACCTACTCACCCAATCTGGAAAACAATGATATAGACAATGTCAATATGCTTTTCCTTATCTACTTCGTTCATTTATTCCTTGTTGTTTGTGAACTTGCCTCAGAGTCACTCTGTTCCCTAATGTTTGTCCAAATCTGTGCTGTCCATTATAGACCAAACTCCCAGAGGGCAGAGGCCAAGTTTCTCTGTATGGTGTTTAGCTCAGTGACATGCACAAAGTAATGTTTAATAAACACTCTTAGAGGAGAATGATGATGGTAAAATAACCAGCACTTAAGTCTTCCATTTGGGGAAACTGAGGTCCAGAGAAGACTGGAGCCTTAGAAAAGGATAAATCACACTATGGCACTGAGGCATGCATGCTGTATTGACTGATGGCTGGTTATTGACTTAGCTACAGACAAGAGGGGCAGTGGCATCAACAAAAAAAACCCAACAAAGTAAACAATCTTGAGGCATATATATATATATATATATATCAAATCAATTCATAACTCACTATACATACAGTCAATCTATAACCCACTATAGGCAACAAGGGTAGGACTATGCCTCCATGTGGCCCACTCCAGCAAATCTTCCTCTTTGCTCCTTTAAGGCTGTCTTTGATGTTCATTTTAATCTGATGATTTCACCTGTATACAAATGGTTTTTTTGGGGGGAGGGGTGTACAATATAATTTGTTCAGCATCTGCCAACACTCCCCTTAGGGATGGGTCTGGGGAAGACAAAGTTCATTTAGTGAATCTCTGGCCAATGAAACCAAAAGTCCTGCCTGGATTGGTTTTGCCCCACAAATGCTCCCCATGGAACCAAACTCCATGAAGGTCTTGAAAGAAGCTTTATGGTATGAGAGCTTGGAGAACTTGGGATGTCTTAGGGCCTGTCTAGATGAGAATCCAAGCCCATCTCAATAATCTCATACTCAACCATAAATACATAAAGGGTACACTAAAGTGAAAGTGGGTTCAGTATGTGTTCAGCAAGTTCACTGAAAGCAGGAACTGTTTTTGTCATAGGCTTAGCCTATGGCACAGGCTTAGCCTGTGGCAGAAGCTTAAGAGACCTCCAACTGAATGAAGGAAAAAACATTTATTAAGCATTTACTGTGCTGCAGGCAACAGTAAAACAATCCTTGTCTCCAAGGAAGGAGCTTACAGTGCTAATTCATCCAACCCTATATTCCTCCTGGCCTTTTAAACTAAATCAATTTTAAAAATTTAGAGGTCAGCTGATTATAATGGATAATAGTGGTCCTGGAGCCAGAAAGGCCTTCGTTCAAATTTTTCAACTCAATCAGAATCTAGGCAAATCACTCAGTCTTTACCTGCTTCATGCAACTCCCTAAGATTTAACTACCAAATAGAGACTGTAGTGATAGTTCTGGGAAAGGAGTTCCCTACATGTTACAGATCCTTGGCTTTTCCATTTACTAAGGAAAAATTTAAAACACTAGGCAAATATGATACTTTCATACTTACTTACCAAGGAGACCTAGTCAGTTAATGTGGGTCTGGGAGTCTACCCAGTGAAGCAGACCCTAATCCAAGGCAAGGAAGCCTATTTCTCTTGAATCAGACCCTCAGAAAGGGTAGATGTGGATGCCACACAATACCCCAACTCTGTCTCCTGGTTCTTCTGGCTTCCTACAAGTCTCAGCTAAAATCCCACCTTTCTACAAGAAGCCTTTCCCCAAACCTTCTTAATTATAGTCCCTTCTATCTGTTGATTATTTACAATTTATCCTGGACATAGCCTATTTATACACTATTGTTTGCAGGCTGTCCTTCTCCCCCCCCCCCCCCCCATTTGTGAGCTCCTCAAGAGAAAGGACTATTTTCTGGTTTTCTTTGTATTCTAGCACTTAGTAGGTACATAGTAGGTATTTAATAAATGTTCACTAATTATTATTGATTGACATTGATATCATCTGTTATGATTTTGCCAAACAAGATTGTCCAGACTAGAGGGGCACTGGGCTGAGATCACATAGTCCACACACTTTGTTTTCTAGCTATCAGTCTGGGTTGGCATTAGTTTCTCTGTCAGGAAATACTTAAGGGGTAAAGTTCAAGATGAAGATGATGAAATCTTCTGAAGAAGATTTCAGAAACTGAAATCCTAGGGACCAATGATATACAGAGATGAGTTTACACTGTGTATTGAGGCAGCCCTAAGGCTTTAGCATTAGCAAGAATGAGTTACATAAGGCCCTTGGAGCCAGACTCTGGGATTCCCCAGATCTAGGAGGGGGGGAAGAAGGGAGCAGAAGGGGCATTAAGAGTAACAAATAAGAGGAATGAAATATCTACAAAGGGAGCCATTCTTACACCACCAAAAAGTCACAATGGGGATTTGTAGTATTCCCTCAGACTAGGTCTGTCAGTTCTACCAAAAATAAATAAATAAATTACCTTGTTAGCATGTAACAACAAATTCTTCCAAGGAGTTTCACATTCATCCTTCTTCCTCAACCGAAGGCAGCCTAAGCTTATGGAGAAAAGGAGTCCTCTCTAGTGCCTTTGAAAAACCCTTGGGAAGAAAATAGTCATTTAGAATCACAGAACATCAAAGATGGAGGGGGCCATAGATATTAACTAATCCAAATGTCTTATTTTATAGGTTAAGAAAATAAGACCAAGAGAAGTCAAATGATTTACTCAAGGTATTTTGTTAAGGGTTCACTAGACAACACCAGGTTTTTTCTTACATCTAACTAAATGCCTCCCACTCATGCTTAAGTATTTTTCCACTAAGGATTTCAGTTAGGATTCCAGGACATTTTCTACCTGACTGGTTATATGTAATATAATTTTCAAAGGTCATTCACTGAAAATATCTACAACTGGATAATTTGGTTCCAAGTTGACAAGAATACAAGCACTGGCCGTCTGGTGCTTATATTGGAATCAATATCAAGCGCCTTTCTTTGTGCTTAGAAGGGGCAAGGTTCAGAGTCAGGAAATCAGACCCTTACTTTGATGAAATTTCTGTTCTTTCCCTTTTGTGGTTTTGAGTCAAGTTCAATTTCTCCCCACCCTCTAAGTTTCACTCCCCAGGGTTTTTCTACTCCTGGGGAGCAGTACCAGTACCAAAAAGGTGTGTGTGAAACAGAGGGTGACTTCAGTGTAGGAAAATCTAAAATGTGCTTTTAATAAAGGACTGTGGGTTAGAATTCCAAGTGCAAAAGTGCCAATCAAATTTCTAGTAGGAAAACTTCAAGGAAGCTTTGGCTAGAAGTGGGGAAGGGAGGTGCTGATCTTGATCTCAGCCTACCAATGCTCTTTGTCCTTGATAACTACAGCTTCATTCCTTACATATATATGTACATACGCACATATATGTGTATGTATAGATATATGTGCATATATATGCACGCGTACACATATACACACATATATATGTATCTGTATTAAGGACACTGGTTCCTTTGTTCTGAAGATGGATATTTTTGTTACCTCATTAGTGATATTATTAATTTCTAACAATGAGTTAGTAATGTGACCAACGACCAGGCGTGTAACCTTCTGCAAACCACTAAAAGCTTTGGGACTCAGCCTCATCTGTTCAATTCAATAAACAAGCAAAAGAGAACAACCAAACTTAACCCTAGTTACCTTACAGTTTTAGGGTTCTAGGATCCCATTCCAACATAGGACTTTCCCTCTCCTGAAACTCCTACCCCCCCCCCCCACACTTCTCCAGGCAGCTAGGCCTGGAGTCAGGACGACCACAGTTCAAATGGGGTGCTGACACAGTAGCTGTGACCCTGGGCAAGTCACCTAATCCTGTTTGTCTTAATTCACTAGAGAAGGAAACGGCAAACCACACCAGCATCTTTGCCAAGAAAACCCAACACCCAGTACTGGTCACATTATGGTCCACAATGTCACAAAGGGTTGGACACAACTGGACTTGGATCTTCCCTCTCTCTGGGGTATCATACTGTTATTTAAATCTCGCTTTTCGAGCATTCTAGTCTGCAAGGCTAGACCGTAGGCTCTCTGAGGGGAAGGACCCAGTCTTTTCTGCTTCCACTTAAATCACCCAGCACAAAGCCTTGTATACACTAGGCACTCAATAAATGCCGATCTGATCTGAAACTTCAATTCCACTCTCCCTCTCAACCCTTATCAAAGCTCCATTTTTCTGCTTCTAACCGTTTTTCTCTCCCTTCTCTCTAGCTGCGGATCCGATTCCTCTAGAACCCCACTTTTGGAACCTTCCTCTTCCCCCACGCCCCCAGTGACCACTCCCCTCTTACTCCAGTGACCACCCTCCTCCCCAGGGAAAGGTGGTGCGCATGCGCGGTCTTCGCCTTTACCTGGGTGCTGGAAAGTGGGAGGAGGGGGGTGCGGGCGGGGGTGGAGTAGGGAGTTGGCGGTTATCTAGGCGGCGGAGCGTTCACTTTGTGGCAGGAGAGAGAGAAAAGGTGCGCCCTAGCCAGCCCCAGAGGGGCCGCGCATGCGCACGTGTGCTAAACAGCGGTCGGGATGCCAAGGGGGGGTGAGTGGGAGGGAGGTGTTGGAATCACTCTTTGCTGGGGGGGGCA
>CM053593.1:157624682-157708941 GCA_028646575.1 Pseudocheirus occidentalis | reverse complement strand
GGCCCCCGCTCGCCCTCGCGCGCTCGGAAGGGAGTCGCGAGACGTCGGAGCGGCGGCCACGTAGCGCTGCGGCGGCAGCGGCGGCCGTGACTGAGGAGCGGCCCTCACCAGAGAGCCTGTTGGGGAGTGAAGGGAAAGGAAGCGAAGAGAAGGGAGGGGAGGGGGGAGGGGCCGGCCCGGGGCGGGCGGGCGGTGGTTACTCGAGCAAGCGCCGCGGCGACAGGCCCCCCGCCGCAGGGATGGACCGCGGAGGCGGCGGCGGAGGCGGCGTAGGCGGCCGGCCCGGGTGAGTACGGACGGGCCCCTTCCCGCCCCCACCTCGCCGCCGCCTCAGCCCGCGGCTCGGCCCTTCCCGGCAGCACCCCTTCCTCCCCCGTCGCCCCTCCTCTCCCCCTCCCCCCGGGATCGGGCCTGGCTCCGGGGGCCGGGTTAACCCTTTCCTGAGGCGGCGGCTGCGCGCACTAGGCCGGAGCGGTCTCCGCCCCGCGGGGAGGCCCCAGGCGCTTCCATGACTGGGGTGTGGGGGTGGCGTGAGGGGCTTCGGGCTCTCTTTCCTACTTTCCCCGCTGGAAGCCGGGCTCCGGTTTGTACGGCCAGCTCGCTGCCTCCGAGGCCCGAGGGGGGGACGCGGGGGTTGCTTTGGTTGTGGGTTTGGGGGTGGGCGGGGGAGGGGTTGCACCAGGTCCGCTTGTTAGCATTCTCTTTGCCCTGCAGCTGGTGGTTTGCACCTATCTTTGCCTCCTCCGCCTTGAGGTTGCGCCCAAACCTCTAACCTCCAAGGAGTATTGTGCCTGTGCCACTGGGATAGAAAATGCATCCACCGAACACCCCTTTCCCCGACATCAAACTCACTCTAGTGAGTAATGCACCCCCTCCTCTCCAACCTGGCGGTGGGTTGCTAGAATGGAGACTCTGAAGGCAGTGTCACCCTCGGCTGCTTCCCCCACACACCATGTGCACTGTCAAAGGATGCCTGAAGTGGATCAGGTGCCTCCGGATTCCTCTGCACAGAGCAGTCTACATACAACCTTCAAATTTCTCTGAATGCGTTATCTAGCAGTGCATGTATTCTTCCTGGCAAAGTGCCGAATCTTTTGATTATACAACCACCTTGAATTCCTGGTTCCTGAAAAGCTTCAGTCATAGAAGAGCCAGTTCGGGGAGTGATGGGGTTGTTTTTGTGTGGGTGCATATGTTTTTAAATCTTTTGGAGTATGCCTTGACATTTGGAAGATGCCACCCCTCTTCAGCCAGTTTCTTAGGGTGCTTTCTTGTGAGTGGATTTCTGTTTTCTTTAGACCTTCCTCAGAGTCAAGGATCGTTATCGTAGAGTCTGCCTTGTGCTCTTTCTGATGGATGTTTTGAATATTTCAGCCATACTCTAGTACTGAGAAGAGGAGACAGAATTATTATAGCAAATATTTTTCCATTTGATCTGGAGGCATATGATGTGTGTTTTGGGGAAAATTTCCTTTTATGTTTAACATTTATAGGCCAGAGGTAGTGAACGTACGAGTGATATTTTGAGGGGATATATCTCTGTATATTGGGAAGATGATCAAATCTTTATTGTTCTGGGAATGGCAACTGGCACATGCTTTGTTGACAGTGGTAGATGCACTATGAATGAGGAGGAGCTGTTGCTGAGCTGTGTGTACTGAATAGGAGGGGTGTTCTGAAGGAAGATAGATTTGTGAATGATGAGTTAACATCACATCAAGGTTTGGCAGTTGGGACGTTCCCTTCTTAACTGAACTTGTACTTAAGATAGTTTTGTAAGCCTTGTATGTAATGTTTAAGTATAACTGAATCCCAATGGTCATGAAAGTATCTCTTTCTAGGAGTCATATCAATTGTGTTATTATTTAAAGCATGTTTTACTTTGTAGCCTTCTGGATAATAAGATGGATTAGATACTTTTAAAAGGTTACATGTTGATTAGTTACTAATTTCACTATGAAAATACAGAAGAAAGATATGTAAGAAATCACTCCCAGAAAAGTTAAATTTAGAAGTCAAAACAACTTTTGTGTAGATATCAGTAGATTGATAGATAAGTGCAGTCCGCTTCATTTTGAGTCTGGTAAGAGTGTGTGACCTATTTTATAATGCCTAAGAATAGTCTGTATCTTGTTGGCTTGAAGTTGGTTGCTTTTGATCTGTCAAAAAGAGATTGTCTTTCCTATAGCAGTGTATTTGGTTTGCTAAGAGTTTTCCACAACTTTATTAAATATAGTTTTAGATTATTTGGGGGCTTTTTGTTTCTGGATGTAGCCATTTTAATCATCTCTTGATCATCCAGAAATTCAAGAATTAGTTACCTATAAATGGCACCGAGTATCAACAATTTTGGTAGTTCTGTAAATGAACAGAGGGAAAATGCTTTTTAGAGATGGATTTGCACTAATAGTAAGGGAATTTAGATTTATGTTTAGAGTTCACCCACACCTAGGAATTGAACATTATTAGTTCAGCCAGCAAAATCAGATGTATTTAATTTATTAAACTTTCAACTACATTGAATGTTGTTCTGGAAATTAGATAAATCATAGTAAACACAGTTCTAATCCTTACTAGTTTAGAATTCCAATAATATTGTTCAGTTGAAAGTTTAGGAATCCTTTGAAGTTCTTAATATTTTAATCTTAATATCTTTTAGGTTTTGATCGTGATTGTAATCAGCTCTTAAAGTTGAGAGATCCCGTTTTGAATTTTGATTTAAAAAAATCACTTTCACATACCTAAAGAATGCTATTTATCCCAATAGTCACCTAACAATTAGCTAATTAATATAAGTTAATAAAAATCAAGTGACGTGCTGATTGTGCATATGTCACAATTTAAAAAACAATTATTTTATAAACATGTTTAACTGGCTTGAATCATCAGCTGTATTTATGTTCTTTGTTTATGTCACACCTTCAGTTTTACTGATAAAGACAGTTTCAAGCAGTCAAACAATTTCAGAATTTCTAGTATGGTGTTTTTTTGGTTGTTGGTACGACAGCCTGTTGAGAGCATGAAAATCTCAGGGGAGAATGTGCTTCCTTGGTTTAATATTGCAGAACCTCTTCTAGCCATTCACTTACCTAGTTAAACACCCACACATCACAGAGCAGCTGATCATATAACATGTATGGCTGTGAGAACAGTAGTTCCTTTGCCAGGTTTAGAGTTTGGAAACTGGAAAACAATTGCATAGCAGTGAAACTCTTGAGATAGTAGTGGTGCCAGCAGCTCACTCTCATTAATACAAACAGCTTGCCTTAGTTTCTTTGACATTCTCTTCTTCAGACACCCTTCCCTTAGGAGGTTTCAGATCAGCAGCTCCTACTGAGAGGAACAACACCTACTTTCTGCAAACTGTGGTCTCAGATCTGATTTCGTGAAGCACAAGATTGTTTCCATTTTGCTCTTTGAGTTTTTGAAGTAGTATTGGTAAGAAAATACTTTTCAACTCTATAGAAAAATAGTAATATTTTTGTAACTTTTTGAAGCATGGTGTAATAAGCCGAAATAGGAGGAAGAAATGTATTATCAATTCTGACGGATTTTAAAAAATAATTTAGTGCAAGAAATCTGGGTAGACCCTTAGTTTCATTTCCTCTGTTCTAAAAAGTCAGTTGAGTTACTGCCAAGAAGAATACTACATTTTCTCATATTTGAGAATGATTCTAAGGAAGGGGACTGCTTTGCATTTTCTCACAGAGATTGAATATCTTGTTAACCACTTAAGATGAATTTCTTGTCAGCTGTCAGATCATACTAGATAATTCAGCATTTGAGTTTTGTTTTGGTAGAGAGGTTAGTGCAAAATCTTTCGTGGGCAGGAGAATGGGACTTTTTAGTTGAAGGAAGCAAGTGATCTAGTGGGATGGAACTATAGTTTATTTTGGCTCACTAACAGGCAGTAGATTTACAGGTTAAAAGCCTATGATCCACATACTTTCTTTATGCAGATTTGGGACACAAAAAGTTGCAAATATTTGACTTGGAGCATAACTGCATCTTGCAGGTGCTTTTTGGAACTTTGATTTGTTGCTCCATGGCTGGCTGATCTTGGTGGAGACAATAAAACTCTGCTCCAAATTCTACAGTGTTACCCACAGGCAGTGCTTGTTTAAGCCTATTCAGAGCTTATGTGGTGAAAGGGGTGTTTTAGGACATTAACATGTCTCAATGAGTTCTGTGTCCAGAGCTGAATCACGTGGAAAGCCTTGTGTAAATTTTCGTGGTTAATGCAGGCAGTGGAGTGCTTAGTGGAGTCAGTAGAGAGACATCAGACACTTACTTTACAGTTAATCTGATTTTTGATATAGTAATGCTTATATCAGTCTTTTCATTTTTAAAAATACTTATAACATTATGCTGTTATTGAACTACTATTGCTGATAGAGATTTCTCAGCATAAACTCCTGTTTCCAGAATATAGAATGGAATACCTTAGCTTTTTTACTTTAATATAGAGAAGATGGGGAAAAAACATTTGTCACATTCCAACAACTCTCTCTCAAGTTAGCTATGTGGGTGATATATTTGTTTTCCTACCTTTTATTTCTAGCCAGGAATACAATTTTATGATAAACTTTGGCATTATATTTCTTTTTTTTCTCCTGTAATTCAAGAGCTACTATGTAGTAGATTGAAAATTGAATCTAAGGGCACAAGAAGTTTTATTCCATGAAATAGCTTTTAAAGCAGGATTTCTGTAGAATTGGATTATTTTATCATTATTGTATATTTTTATCATGATTAATGGCATTAAAGCCACAAAAGTTCCTAAAGACTTCTTTTTGTGATACTGTAGACTAATAGTTAATGCATTTGGTTCCTTTGCAATGGGATCTACTCTTCCTTTGTTATTAGAACTGTCTAGAATTTTTGGGGGGGGGAAGGATGGAAGGTAGGGCAATTGGGGTTAAGTGACTTGCCCAAGGTCATGGGGCTAGTTTTTTTGTGTTAAGTGGCTGAGATCAGATTTGAACTCAGGTCCTCCAGACTTCAGGGCCAGTGCTCTATTCACTGCACCTACCTGCCCCCCCCCCCCCCCCCCAGAATTTTTTAAACCAGTTACCTTGGTGCTTGATAAACAGTGGTCTTTACCACAATGCTTTCCCATTCAACTTAACTAATAGAGTATTTTCCAAAACTTAAAGCAAGATCAAAATAAAGAACAGAAACATAATACTGTGCGCTATGTGGATCCAGGTTAATTCAATTCAATAAACACTTATTAAATGCCTACTGTTTGTAAGGATATGAATATGAAATAAAATACAGATTCTTCTTTAAAAGACTTTACATTTTCAAAGAAGGAAGGAAACACAAGTACCTGCTATGTGCTAAACACTGTGCTGAGTGCAGATATTTATTTCATTTAATATTGACAGCAAAACTGGGATAGATGCTATTACAGTCCCTGTTTTACAGTTAATGAAACCAGCAGACAGAGATTAAATTGACTTGCCCAGTATTACACAGCTAGTAAGTTTCTGAGACTGGATTTGATTTCATGTAGGGGAGAGGAAGCTTGGACATAATTTAATATGCAAAATTAGAAAATGTTTAGTACAGAGGAGATCCCCAGAAATTGTGGGAAATTGAAAAGAGCCTTTTCTTCTACTTGCAGACCCAGAGGGTTTCATAAACTGTCTAGATGATTGAATTACATTTTTAAAAAATGCATTTTGCCAAGTAATGCTAAACTTTTACTGTATAGTTTGTCCCTCCTTTTTACTTCCTTTTCTTTGTTGCACTAAGTTCAAGTGAATTTGCTACTTTTCACTTGTAAGTTTTCAGGCACCGGTAAATAATTGTGAAAAGGGATCACTTGGAAGAAAGATTTAGTATTAGAAAAGAATATTTGCACAGCATAGTTTTTTCAAGTGTGATGGGAATAGTGTCATGAGCTTCACTCACTAGGGTTTCCTGGAGGTTATAGTGGGATTCTTTTGTCTATTAATAGATATAGAACTATAGGTTTTAGGTGTCTTTCTGGGTGTGAGTAGGACTGATGGGGAGGGAAGATAAGAAGATCATAAATTTGAATATATGGTGACAATGATCAGATTTCCCTTCGGACCTTATTGCAACTATTTTCCTTGCCTTATCACATATTAAGTACATTTTAGCGTGTAGTTCAGTTTGACAAGCATTTATTAAGCACCTGCTATGTGCCAAACGTTCTGGCTACTGAGGATACAAAGACAAAAAGGAAAAGTGGTCTTTGCCTTAAAGAACTTTAGAGTAATGTGCACATTATTGGGACAGAGTAAAATAATTACTGAATTATAGAGTAAACCTTACTACTTTTTATATCTAAGTCTAGTTTTGATATACCTCTAGATTTTCTTTGGGATTTAAATCAGACAAATTCCCCAGCCATTGAAGCATATTTATCTCTCTCTTGGATACAATTTTTAACCTTTTATGACATGTAGCATGTGCAAGGCTGCATGACAGTATTTCATTTCCATTTGGGAATTTTTAATGCCTAAAAATTCTACCTCTCTCTATATTGTAATATTTGTCAGAGTTCATCATTCTTTTCTTGGAGACAAGATTTCCAGATCCTTTGGAAGTGGAAAAAAAAAATCTCTAAAACACTGTTTGGGGGTGGATGTTTTACAGTCTAATGAAGATGCATAGATCTTATAGCCTCACCTGAACTTCCTCTGACAGTGGTTTTACTATACTCTTAAATGAAAAAGTGAGTTTCATCAGTAAAAGTCACCTTTTCCCAATCTTCAGTATTTTAGTTTTTATGTTGTCTTGTCCATGACAAGCTTTTTTTCTTCATAGCAGTGGTTGGCATCTTTTTTTTTTAAAACTGGTTTACCCCCCTGTTCTTCCTACTTCAAGCAGCCTTACATTACTTTGTCGAGTAGCAGTTATCAAAGAATGGTGAGGATCCCTGGGAAACCCTAAAGCCATTTTGCTTTATTTTGTTTTGTTTTTTTTAAATCCGTAAGGACAAAACTATTTTTATTATAATGCTAAAGTTATTTGCCTTTTTCACTGTCATTCTTTCACAAAAATGCAGTGGTGTAAGTGACCAGTGAACTAAAGATTTAGCTGCAAACATGAAGATTGAGTTAATGTCTTTTTACAGAATTATATTTTTTTGCTTTAGAAATAACATCCATAGATGTGACTGAATTTACTGTTTTGCTTGTATTTGTCCAACATCAGCACCAACTAACCATCCAGGAAGAATTTCTTTTATGTCAGTGCCTGATAGCAAACACATGTGGTCTTGAAATATTTAAAATGTTGAATAACTTTTAAAAATCTCTTCATTTATCCTGGAACAACTGTGTTGACATTTGCACTGATGGTACAGAAGTGATGGTGCATAACACTGCTGATGTCTTAGCCCAAATCAAGGCAGTGGCACCAAACTGTACTAGTGGTCATTGTATTCTTTGTTGCCACTCCAATTTTTTTTAATTCCAATTTTACTTAAGTATATCCTTAATGATGCAATAAAATGACTAATTTTAAAAAATCTCTACCTCTGAGTATACATATTATTAATATTTTACTTGAAAAAAATGAGAAAAATGGATAAAACATTTCTGCTGTGACTAAAGTAGCATGCCTCAAGGGAAAGCAGTTGTAGGATTATATGGATTGTATGCTAAACTAGCCACTTTTTTCATGGAACAACATTTTTACTTAAAGGAACAATTGATTTAGCAGACGTTTTCTCACTTTGAAGTGACCCAGTCACTTGTAAGGGAAACAACTGGCAGTATTTGTTGCTGGTGATAAAATTTGAACTTTGAAATGAAAATTAGATTTTGGAAAACTTGTATTTGATATTATGAACTTGGCAGACCAATATGTAAAGACTTTTCTGATGATGGTGGTGATATTAACGAATGTGATTTTTTGGGGGTATTGTGTCATGAAATATGTCTACCTTTAGAAAATCTGTATAATGCACTGAACTAATATTTTCAAAATGACTAATGTATAGTATTACAACATTATGCATGATTAAGAGATTCATTGAAAGTGCCAAGATAGATCAATGGATTTTAACATAACAGTACAGATATCTTATTGATTTGGCTTCACATTCACATTGCAACTAACTGTTTAGGAATCTATCACTTGTTGAATTTTGGCGTAGTATCAAAGAGGAATATCCATATTATACAGAAAGAATTTTAAAATACTCCATTTCCCAACTGCATATCTTTGGGAGGGTGGATTTGCTTCACATATTTCAACCAGAAAGTTAACTCTGTTGTTAAGCACCTACCATGTGCTAGGCACTGTGATAAGTAATAGGGATAAAAAGAAAGACAAAAGAAAAGTCCCTGTTGTCAAGCAGTTCACAGTTTTAAGGGGGGAGACAACATGCAAACAACTATATAAACAAGATATATTCAAGATAAATTGAGGGTAGTCTTAAGTGGGAAGGCACAAAGATTAAGAAGGATTGGGAAAAGCTTCTTGCAGAAGGGGGGACTTTAGCTGAGACTTGAAGGAGGCCAGGGAAGCCAGAAAGTGGAGATTAGGAGAGAAAGTCTTCCAGGCATGAGGGACAGCTAGAGAAAATGATTAGAGTCAGAGATGGAGTGTTGTGTTTGAAGAATAGTTAGGAAACCAGTGTCATGGATCACAGAGTTATGTGGAGGGTTATAAGTATATGAGACTGGAAAAGGTGGGAAGGAGTTGGGTTATGAAGGGCGTTGACAGCTAAACAGGATTTTATATTTGATTCTGGTGGCGGAACCACTCTATTTGTTTAATAGACCTGTACTTTAGGAAGATAATTTGACAACCAAACCTGCAGAAGAAGATTTGAGGATCCAGAAGAAGATTTGAGGATCCAGCTGTCTTCTAGTAAGCTCAATATTAAAGAGATTTGCAAAAACGTAAAAAACATTGCTACTCTTTATAGTTTTTTGTTTTGGAAAAATATATTTTTCATCAAATAGGCTTATCTTATCAATTTTAATTTCTAACATGGTAAAATATCAGTAGCTATAACCCACATAATTAAAGCTCTTAGGAGCGTCTATAATTTTAAAGAGTGTAAAAAGGTCCTCAGACCAAAAAGTTGAACTGCTCCTTGCTGTGTAGAAGAATCAACAAACCCTCTAGCTGTCAAGTCTCTCTAAAGATGTTTGCTTCTTTTCTGAGGATTATTTAGGCTGTTTTTCAACAATAGTTTTTTTTAGTTTTTTTGCATTTTTCTGCTTTTGACTACACTTTGATGGGACTGATTGTAATTGATTGTGATCTTGAATGAGCTTTCAATCAATTGATTTTCCCATACCAGTGGTCTCTGAAATAACACTAATAGTCATTGAAGTATATTCTTTTAAGAGCTACCACTTTTGCATATTTCCTTGGAGACGGGGACATTCTTTAAAAATCACAAAACTAAAAACATAAGAAAGCAGTGGAACATGTATATGGCATGAAACCCATCACTTAACTGACAACTAACTAAAGATGAGGAAGCTAGCTTAATCTGGTTTCACCTGGTCAAGTAAGCAGTAATATACATGTATGACCATTACTGTCCCAAATGAAATCATATCAAAATTATTGCTTGTCCTAAGTAATTCACATACAGCTTTATATTCTGGGGAGAAACCACATGAATACAAATAAGTACAAAATAAAATAATTTGGGGGAGGAGGAACACTAATAATTGGGAAAGGCCTCTTGTAGGAATTTGACCTGGAATTTAGCCAAAGGGGAAGGCAAAGGGAGTGACCATGTATATAGTACCTAATATGTGCCAAGTACTGTTCTAAGTGTTGTGTTTTTTTTTTAATACAAATGCCATGTTTATTTCATATGACAACCCTGTTCAATAGGTGCTGTCCTTAACCCCATTAATTTTCAGTTGAAGAAACTGAGGCAAACAGGTTAAGTGACTTACTTGGCATCACACCTGGTAAGTGTTGGAGGCTGTGTTTGTGCTCAGGTCTTCTGAAATCAGGTCCACCACTCTAACCCATTGCATCACCAACTGCCTCTGGTGGGATATAGGGTTAAAGAGGTGGAGGTAAGGATGGAGAACTTTGATGTATAGATTTGAAGTTGAATAGGTCCTTATAGGCCATTGACTCACAGCTCCCTTATTTTATAGATGAGGAAACTGAAGTTCAGGTGTCTCATGAGTAGTGTCAGAGCCAGAATTTAAACCTGCTTTCTCTGACTCCAAATCTCGTGCTTTCTCTATTGCACTATTCCAAGTATGGAGGGACAACCTGTTCAGTGATATAGAAACAGGTAAATTAGTCATATGTTGATATTAAAGTACATTACATGGTAGATTTTGACATTTTTCATGTGGTTGAATTTTTTTTTCTTTTGTTGGAGGCAGAAGTATGTATTTATGACTGGTTTGATCAGAAAATAAATCTGCTTGTTATTTCCCTTTGGTAGAGCTCTTAGTCTGATATAGATGCTGCGAATCTATCTTATTTTAAAAAATCAGATATAATGATGTAGTAATAACCAACATTTATCTAATGCTTTAATATTTGCAAGGATTTGCAGTCAACTTTAAAATATTGAGGATAAAATGAGAATATATATGCATACAAGTATTTATACATTTGATGTTTGTTTACCACCAACCCAGCATGAAAAAACTTTATTATGGGTGGTCCCTAAGTTGTGATGTTTCAGTTTGCAAAGAATATTTAATAAAAGTTAACTTTAACTGTTCCACAGGTGGAAAAAAATTAATGCTCTAAAGTAAAATAGATAATAAATATAGAATGGTATAGAACTAGTTTCTGTTATTTCATTTTTACTGTGTCTTTAAAGGGTAAGGTGAAATTTTAACATTTTGGGAAAATTCCCAAATAGCAAGTTTATACTAAATCTTCTTTTAAAAAAATAAATGAGTTTAATGTGAGGAAAGGTGACTTTATAAGCATAATACTTGAGAGAATACTTTTTCTATGAACTTAAAATTTTACCTTTATCATTGTATCTGAAATGGTAATGCATATCAGGCATATCAAAGCTACCACAGTCATCTCTTGATATTTAAAATGTTATATAATGTCATTTCCATGGATTGTCTACATGATAGCATGTAAACTTAAGTTATATAAGTACAAAGACACTTTAGTTTAAATTTTTAAAATGTCTGATGACATGATCATTGTAACTATGTCTATAGTTGACCAAGTACAACAACTGTTTTATAGGACTAGACTGGGAGACCTCGGCTTATATGTAAACATTATGCTATTTCAGAACTTGTTGATTCCCAGAAATTTCTCTTTGGCAGTGAAAACTTGATTTGATCAAAATTCTCTAGACTTCTAGGCAATCACTTAAATGTAATTTTTTTTTAAAAAAGCACCAATCTAGGAGGCATCTTACACAATACCATGAGGTCAGTAGTAATTTCAGTATTGATTTTGTTAGCTTTGGTATATAAAATTATTATTATTTTTTTTAATTTAGAGAATCAGTTGTAAACATTTATTAAACACCTACTATGTAGTAAGTGAAAGAAAGGCAAAAGACAGTTTCTGCTCTAGGTTACAAACAAACAAGACACTTCCCCCACCCCCCATCCCCCACCCCCCACAGGCTGGCCCATATATAGCAGCCAGACGGTGCAGTGGATAGAGGGCTAGGCCTGGAATTAGGAAGACTCATCTTCCTGAATTCAGATGTGGCCTCAGACACTTACTAGCTATGACCCTGGGTAAGTTGCTTAATCCTGTTTGCCTTAATTTCTACATCTGTAAAATGAGCTGAAGAAGGAAATGGCAAATCACTCCAGTATATTTGCAAGAAAACCCCAAATAGAATCAAGAGGAGTCTGAAACAGCTGGATGACTCTGTGTGTGTGTTTGTGTACATATAATACATACATACATACACACATATATGATATATTGGAATTGGAGATAATCACCAGAGGGAAGGTACTAGCATTAAGGGGGATTAGGAAAGGTTTATTTGTAGAAGGTATGATTTTAGCTGGGACTTGAAGTCAGAGAAGCCTGGAGGCGGAAATAGCAAGTAGAGAATTCCAAGCATGGCAGGACAACCACTGAAAATGCCTTGATTTGAAAGAATGGAGTGACTTGTGTAATGAACAGCCAGGCCAGTATGACAGACCTCAGGGTGTATATGGGATTAAGTAAGGTGTAAGAAGACTAGAATGATGGAGGGACCAAGGTATGAAAGTCTTTGAACTCTAAACAGAAGATTTTATATTTTATTTTAGAGGTAATAGGGAGTCAAGACTTAAACCAGATGACTTTTATAAGTAGTAAGGTTTAGAATGTGCCACTCTGGCTTTATTTTAGTATAAGTCTTGGTAGACTAGAACTTATTCTTTTACAAGCTGTTTATGGTTCTCTGGTGGTTATAGCCAAATTATCTTGGAATATAGCTGTTATCTAGAAGGCTAACCACAAAGGGGAAAAATCATGGTCTGTGACATACAACAAAGACTTGAGGATATAATACTGTTAAAATCCGATGAAAAAATCATCTTTTATAATCCTGTTGTTTTTGTAACATTCTGATGTTCCAAACATTTTATTAAAGACAAAAAACTAGGTTATTCTCTACAAAGTACATTTAAATCTTAAGTAATGTAGCATTTCTTTAAAACTTAATGTTGAAAATGAGATTGGATTCAAATTACATTTGAAAAATAAGTTCACATCAGAGAGAGAATATGACCTTACTTGAAATGGCTCTGATTCATGCCTCATTTCTTCCATGATCATCATCTTGAGGTAGAGGAAATATTTAAACTTATATACACTGTGACCTTAATCTAACATAAAACATGAACCCCAGACTTAACAAAAATTGGATTTAGATGGCAGGTTGACTCTTAACATATTGTGTAGACCACGTCTTTCTGAAAGTTGGTGATCCTCCACTGTTTAACTGATACATTTTTGTTTCAGATATCATGAAATAGTAATTGCATGAGATTAATGAGTATTTCAGAATTAGATTTAAAAGTGATACAATGCAAATTCTTTTAGCCAAGAAAGAAAGCTGGTTTAAACATAAATAATAGCTTATTTAGGAAGAGAGACAACTGAGGGAAAACAGTGGAAAGACTCAGTGAGAGACTTGGACTACCAACTCTCTGTGTTAAAATCTAACTCTGGGCAAGAATATAGGATGTGGTTGTAAATACAGGGCACATTTCTCAGTGTACTTGATTTTAAAAAGGGAGCTCTGTGAATCCTGGCTTTCCAGAAAGCTATATAACCTGTAATTTCTGGAGATCGTTTCCACTGATTTTCAAACTTTAGTTATATGTGAAGCCATTTTCTTTACAGTTAGCTTTTTAAATAAGAATTATTGATGAATTGAACCATTTGGTATTTATTAGGGAAAAAAGTAATTACCATTTTTCCCACAAAACTCAAGCCATCAATTGTGGAAAGATAGTCACAGTATGCTCTGGAATTATGAGTTGATCCTAACCATTGTGGAAAACCGTTTGGAATTATATTAAGAAAACTAACTAAACTGTACCTACCCTTTGGCCCACAGATTCCACTGCCAACCATATATATATATTCCAAGGAGGCCAGTGGGGTTTTAAAAAAAAGCCTGATATACACTAACATATTTATGGCTGCACTTTTTGTAATATTTAAAAATTGGAAACAAAGTGGATGGCCATCAGCTGGCAGTAGCTAAACGTGTTTTGGTACTTGAATGTAATGGACTATTACTACAGTTTAAGAAATGATGAATATAGAGAAGCATGGATAGACACACAAAGTGAAGTAAGCAGAACCAGGAAAAAAATGTATGTGTGTGTATATACACATATACATATAATGATTACTACATTATAAATGGAACAACAGCAATACAATACTTGGAATTAAATGCTGTGAAAGCATATATATTAATTTAGAAGATGTAAAAACAAAAGATATCAATAAAATTTATTTAATAACAGCTTTTCAGTAAGTCTTGAGTTTTTTTTAATATTCTCCTAAAATTAGTGAAATTCTGGCCTTTAGCAGTAAAAGATTGTGTATTGTTCATGTGAGCAAAAGCTGAAGGCTCTTTCTTTTGAAACAGGGAAAGCTTCAAACAATGGCAAGTCCTGTTAGCTATATTTTTAGATGCAGAGGACAAACTGTTTATTTTGTGTGAAAGGATTCTATTAGTCTTCTCAACTATAATAGTATATCATTTCAATAGTATCATGTTTGGATGTAGAGGAGAAACTATGCTATAATATTCTTCAGTACTTTAAAAGATCAATAATATAATTGGTGTGGATTTTCCGTGCTCCTTATCTTATTAAATGGTTCCATAATTTGCTATGGCCAAAGAAATTCATCCTACAGTGGTCAGCCGTCTAGGGATAATAAACTTTAAGAATATAGCTATTTTTCTCTATTACCTTTAGGATCAAATACAAACTCTTGTTTGGTTTTTGAAGTCCTTTGCAACCTTTTTCCAATCTACCTTTCTAGCATAATTATGTTAGTATATAGTTTCCCTTTTCTGTTCACACGCTTTACTTTTATTGGGCAGTGGGAAATTACATTTTATATGTTTCAACAGAATTTCTTCACTTTCCAGCATTTATTTTTTATCTTTATTTTTATTTTTTGCTTTTTGGAGGGGGGAAGGCAAGGTAATTGGGTTTTAAGTGACTTGTCCAAGGTCACAGGGCCAATACATGTTGTGTCTAAAGCTGGATTTGAACTCAGGTTCTCCTGACCTCAGGACTGTTGCTCTGTTCACTATGCCACCTAGCCACCCTTAGGGGTAAGTTTATAATTAAAGTCATTGGTAGCTCTTATTCCATTGTCTGTTTCTGTTCCTTTTTTCATGTTGTATGTTCATTTTATGATCCTTAGCAAATATGATGTGGTACAGATTTTTTTGGTAACAAAATATATGTAACATTTTGATTTTTAATTAACCATGCTGGTTAATATAAGAGAATTACCCAGCCAATATTGATATCTTCTAGTTTCGTATTTATAGCTCATTTGCAGAGAGGTTGAAAAATTTGCTTCAGAACTTAAAATATTTTTATTTTAAAAAGACAACTTGAATGGCTTAAATAAACAATTAAATTCGTTAATTTTAACCTTTTAACTTTTTGTAAGTTCAGTAGAAGTGTTTATTCTTTTTTTAAAAATCTAGTGTTTAAAAATACTGACAATAGATATTTTCTATGTTTGGTCAGATTCTATCTGACCATTTTCAGTTCAGTTGGTTTCTGCATAGTAGCCAGTACATGCATTTACAAACATGGTGTGTATGTGAATACCTGAAATTTGTTGAAGCAAAATGGATGTTAGTTACCTTTGACATAAATAGCAAGTTCTTCATAAGGGCACATTCTGAAGTAGGGTTAGGAATCTTTGTTCTTTGTTTTCCTAGTTTTAAAAAATGGCTTAAAACCTCCAGAAGTACTATACTTGCATTTAGGCATCTTGCAGCAACTATGTATGACTTTTTCTGAAAGCTAAATAGCTGCTTTTCCAAATAGGAAATTAATATATGTGGGACTTCAGGGGTCTGCTAGCTGGATATATTCATTGTAGTGTCTTGCCCTGAGAAATGTTGCATTTTAACAATGCTTGATGGAGGAAATGCTGCAATCCTTAAAATAGAATCTTGTAATAGCTATGTTACTACTTGGATACTTGTCACTATGCATTTACTATTGTAGAAAACTTTTTGGAGATGAATTTAGTACCCAAAGCCACTGTATAAATTTAAAATTTTCCTTTTCAGGGCAGGTGGAGGGAAAAAATTAACATCATCAAGTAGATATAGATACAGAGATAAAAATATATCGTCAGACTTGCTATGTCTAAATTCTATTTCATACAAGTTAGATGAACTATAACTATTCCCTGCCTTTTCATGTTTTAAAAACACATTGTTGTCTTTCCTCTGAATAGCACATTTTTAAAAATAATAAATAGATCTTGGAAAGGTGCTGTCAGGAATACAGCCTTTTTTTTTTAAAGGTGAATTGAAGAGACACAGTATTTTAAATAAAATCCTCTGGTTCAGTTAAAGGATTTGTACCTTATTAGATGGTGAGCTTATTAATACTAGTTATTGCATACTGTTTATGTTCAAGATATTGAGGGAATAGTAAAATATAAGACATATTTCATGCTTTCAGGTAGCTTCCAGTCCAGTTGGGGAGATGACACATAATATGACTAAAAGCAAGGATTCAGGAAAGAGATGACATTTGAATTGAGAGACAAGGGTCTGTTTTCCCAGATGAATTCAGTGTCTTTAGTACTTTGCTCCAAGAGAGGGGCCTGGAAAAATGGGTAGAATTTCAAGAGGCAGAGATGAGAGATGGGGGTAACAGTTTAGATGGCAGGAAAAGCTTAGCTGAAGCATTTTTCAGGAATGGCAACTAGTTAAATTTGGATTCTAAGTTCTGCGTAGGGGGCAAAATGGAAGAGAAGACTTGAAGAGGCAATATGATCTGTAGTGGAAAGGTTGCAGAATGCAGAATTTATAGTCAGAAGACCTTGGTTTAAACCCTGATGCTGCTAGTTACTTCCTGTGTGACCTTGGGCAAGTCACTTAACCTGTCTGGGACATTTTACTTAAAGTGAGGGGTAGGATTAGGTATCCTGAGATTCTTCCTAGATTTTTGTCTATGCTTCTTTGATTCTAAAAATTTGACTATATCCATACTGTAGAGCATCTTGGATACCAGGCTAAGGAATTTTTATATTGCTTGGTAAGTACTCCTTGAGAGCAGGGATGGTTTTTTACCTCTCTTTATATCTTTGATACTTGGTACAGTGCCTAGTACCTTGTAAGGGCTTAATAAATACTTATTCACTTGACTAGAACAAGGAAATGTGATCAAAGTAATGTTTTTATGGGTTGGAGGCAGAAAAGATTGAACCTAAAATGAGACAAGTTATGAAACTGTTGTAGTTGTCTAGTAAACCAAGAGGGATCAGGACTAGAGTAGTGGCAGTGGAAGTGAAAAGGGAAGGATGGAATTAAAATATTTTAAAGGAAGAATATTTGAAAATTGATGTGAGCAGTGGAGTGAAATGGTAAATGGGAGAATTGAGCCCTAAAAAGGTGTCATTTTTCTCTTCTTTCTCTACTGGTGTCTGGCACAGTCCTGTCAGCATGATGAGAGGTACAGAAAAAGTTACTGAATGAATGTAGTAATTGTGTTTTCATTTGATAGTGAGAACATAGGTGTAGAGAGTGCCTTAGATTCCTTTGCAAACCGAAATATTCCAGTATAGGAAAAATATTAATTGTAAGCTTGACTGAGTGAGGGGGCCTATGATTGATTTAGTGACTTGGGAATACTCTAGAAAAGTCTTTTGTGTATTTTGGGGTCTACCTACAGACACATAATTGTATATTGGATAACTTGTTTTAGTTGTACTCATGTACTGTGTATATTGAAGTAAGAGAACTAAGAAGTTTGTTTTATGTTGTTACTAGATGGAGTATTGTGCCAACTTACAGACACACAGATTTTAGGGAAAGCTATTGGTTGAACACGGGCCATGTGTTTAAAGGTATGTGATCTGGAAACCTTACCTGCAGTTGGATCTACATAATGAGATTTACCTGGAAGACAAAAGAAAGTATTTGGTTTAATTTGACTGTTCTGCTGGTTTGTATCAGTCAACAAATGTTTGGAAAATATGTTTATCATTCTGTGGAATACTTAATACTTAGTATTCACTGAGGGCTAACTTTTTAGAAGTATAACTTTTCAGATATTTGAAATGTAATTCAAAAAACAAGTTGTTTGTTGGCTGGTAGTAGTTGAGCTTAGCTCAAAGAGTTTCTGTGTAATTTGGGACAAGTTGTGTTACTTGGTGCCTGTTTCTCTTCTGTACAGAGCAAAATATTTTGAGAATAATGTTTCATTTTATCCATATGTTTAAAAACAGTTGTTAATTTATGAGATAAAAATTCATCTTATGTGAATCTTCAAGCTTATGATATTTATGAAGTAGGATAAGGATTTTATTGCTAGACAGAGGAAAGCAAACCACAATACTTTTGTCAGTATTGGTGTATGTCTTGTTTAAGGAGGGAATGATGAGCTGCAGGCTTTGGGAACCCCCTTGAACTCTGATTGAATCCTCCCACTTGATGAGGCATTTGCCTTAGCCATAAGCATTTCATTATAGCTAGCCCCAAATCTCTTACTAGCCTAGCCCTCTGTTGTCCATCTACTTCTCACCCTTGAGTCTATCAAAATATTTATACCCAAATCAAATATTCCTCCTGAAGACCCTCCCCAAACTCCTCCTCTAGACCACCTCTAGATTCCTCCCACAACCCTTCTGTATATAAGACCCCATCTTGTCTCCATGTGTGTGAGAGAGCACCATAGAATTTTCTAGCACAGACTTATTCTGTGTCCAATACAAGCGAACTTTTAATAAACTTAGCTTTTTTTTGGCTGAGACAAGACTTGAGTCGAATTCATTCGACAGGACCCAGCGTGTTGGTATTTTGGGGTCTTGAGCACCCCTAACCCTCTACATTTTATGGGTTACCACTTCATGCTCTATAGTATGTTTTTTAATAGAATTTTATTGATGGGTTCTGTTTTAACATTTCCCAAATTTTGCACTCCTTCCCCTCTTCTAGAGAGATATCCCATATAACAAAGATTAATTTTTAAAGGAAAAAAAGGAAAGGCAATTAGCAAAACTAATCAAAACATAAGAAAAAATAAAAAATATGAGAACATATGTATTGTTCCACAACAGTGAACTTTCTACCTCTGAAAAGTAATAACAAGGAGGTGTTTTTTCATGTTTCTTCTCATGCTTGTTCTATGTAAATTTGACATATTCATTTTTTTTGTTGTTTTTCTGGTTGTTCTTTACATTTACATTATTGTAGTCATGGTGTATATATTCTTAACTCTGATTACTTCACTCTTCATTGCTTTTTGAAAGTCTTTCCATCCTTTTCTGTATTCATTTTCGTTCTTCCTTACATCAGAGTGTATAATGTTTTAAGTACAATGTTGTATGATGCTCTTAAAAGGCTTTATAAACATGTATGAAATTTATATTAGCTGATTCTGTAGTCTTTAATCATTACATTCATAGATTTATATACTTTTAAAGCTAGAAAAGATTTTAGAGATGAGCTAATTCAGTTTTTATATTTTATATATAAAGAAGCCAAGGCTCAAGAGTGGTAAAATTTTTGCCCAAAATCACATAGTTTCAGAAGAGGGACCTTAGCCTCCTGACCAGCTAATTCTTATGTATGTATGTGTGTGTGTGTGTGTGTGTGTGTGTGTGTGTGTGTGTGTGCACATGTGTGTGCATACACATTTAAAATGTAAATTTCATGAAATCAAGTAGGTAACTATCTTTTGTTAGAGTGTGAATTGGAATAAAAATGTATGAAGAGGCTTCTAAATACAGGCTTGATCTCCCTACCTGCCATGAATCAGTTACCCACATTGTCTACATGACGATATAGATTTTACTGGCGTTGACTTGAAAACATTTTTCTGTATTACTGGTTGATTAGAGGGCCCCCATGTCTTTATTTTATTTTCCTTTTTTTTTAATTTTAGAGGGGTTTTGCAGAACAATTGGGGTTAAGTGATTTGCCCAAGCTTTTTTGTGTTAAGCGTCTGAGGCCAAATTTGAATTCAGGTCCTCCTGACTCCAGGTCTGGTGCTCTATTCACTGGGCCACCTAGCTGCTCCATATTTTAGGTATTTTAAACTGTTGCTTTTAATCACAGCATCAGTACAAGTCACAATATCAGTTTTTTGTTTGTGTGTGTGTGTATGTATGTGTGTTGTCCTTCCTTTTTTCTTTAAGTACATTGAAATTGCTACAATCCAAACTCTAGAAATTGGAGTTGTATACTTTTGACATCAACTGTTCATCTTTTCTAGGAAGTTAGGTGGTAAGAAGTTGAGAGAAAAGATGGAGTAGGTGTATTGAAATCAAACAAACAGCCAATCAATCAATTAGCATTTATTATTAAGCACCTTCTATGTGCCAAAAGCAAAAAAAAACCCAACAAACCCAGTTCTCCTGTCAGGTAGCTCAGTCTTCTAATGGCAGAGAAGACAACATGCAAGTAACTCTGTACAAACAAGATAAATATACTAGATAAATTGGGGCTATTCTCAGAAAGAGGGCACTGAGATTAATAAGGAGGATTGGAAAAGGCTTCTTGTAAAAGGTAGGGCTTTACTTGAGACTTGTAGGAAGTAAGGATGAGGGAAAGAATTCCACAGATAGATGACAGCTAGTGAAAACACATCGAGGAGCATCAAAGGAAGCCAGTGTTACTATTCATGGTGCTGTATGAGGGGATAAGGTATAAGAGGACCAGAAAAATAGGAGGAAGCCAGGTTATGAAAGGCTTTAACAGCCAGAGGATTTTCTATTTGATTCTGGAGATAATAGGAAACCATTTGAGTTTACTGAATGGAGCCTGGCATGGTTAGACTTGTACTTTGGGAAAATCAGTTTGTTAACTGAGTAAAGGATAAATTGGAGTGGGGAGAGAGACTTGAGGCAGGGAGACCAACCAGCAAATTTTTTAGGAGTGAAGTGATGAGAGTCAACTATGATGGTGGCAGTATCAGAGGAGAGAAAGGGGATATATGAGAGATATTTTGAAGGTACAAATGGCAATACTTGATGACTGATAGGAGGGAAGGTCAAGGATGATACCTCTATTGCCAGCCTGGGAGACTAGGAAGATGGTAGTCTCCTTGATAGTAATAGTCAAGGGTTTGTGAAGAAAAGATAGTTCCATTTTGGCCATATTAAATTGAAGATGTCTACAAGTCATCCAGTTCATGGTGTCTGATAGGTAGTTTGAGATGTGAGACCACAAGTAAGGAGGGAGGTGAAGGTTGAACAAGTAGATCTGAGAGTTATCTGCAGAGAGAAAACTGAGACCATGGGAACTGATAAGATCACCAAGTGAAATAGTATAGATAGAGAAGAAAAATGGGCCTTGTACACAACTCCACTACAGAGCTTTGAGGCACCCCATGGTTATCAGGCATGATGTGGAAGAAAATCTAGCAAAGGAGAAAGAGAAGGATGGGTCAGACAGTTAAAAAGGACCAGGAGAGATCAGTGTCAAGAAAATTTATAGAGAAGAGGTTAACTGACCATGTGAAAGGCTGCAAAGAGGTCAAGAAGAATGAGGATTGAGAAAAGGCCATTAGATTTGGCAGTTACATAAAGGCATTTTTAGACAGGAACATGTATCCTTTGAAAGATAGTGGCATCTTATGTATAACCTTTATCAGATTGCTTGTTGTCTTAGAGAAGAGGAAATAGCGGGGGAGAGGGAGAAAAATTTTGAACCCAAAATCTTAAAATGAATGCTGAAAACTATCTTTACATGTAATTGGAAAAAATAAAATTCTATTTACAAATTAAAAAAAAAAGACTGGTATCTGCTGACAAAGTATGGCTAACATAAGAGCTTAGTTCTGTTAGATACCCTGAACAATATCCAGATTGAAGCTGAAGAGTTATAAAATTCTGAGAGATGTGAATCAAATTTTAGATACAGTTCAAGGAAATTGATTTTTGGGGTTCTGAATTTTCACAGGCAATAGAAGATTGTAAAATACTGCCTATAAACTGTCATTTGTCCCAGTGGGATATAAGACCTCTTTCCTTATTCTGATAGACTATGACCTTTTAACTAGTGGAGTGGTTTTTGTTAAATTTTGAATTTTTCATCTTAGAGTCCTTTGCCCCAAATAATAAATTTGATGAAAGCATCAACTTGTGTTTTAGTGGAAAAAGCACATTTTAGAGATCAGTAGACCAGGGTCTAAATTTTAACTGTGTGAACTTGGACCTCATTTAACCCATTTAGACCTTACTTTCTTTGCAAAATGAGGGAATTGGACAAATGATCTTTAAGGTCCTTCTAACTCTGTGATTTAAAATTTTAAAATTTAAAATTTAAATTCTGTGATTTTAATATTCAGTGATATATTTTGGAGTTATTTTCTCCTTAACAAGCAACAAAGAGATTGTTTTATAAAATTGTTTTCCCAAGTCAATATTGGGATTAATCTGTATTTCAGTTACTGGAAACCTGTTTTAAAAGTACTTTATTCATTGTTTTGCCTTATATTTGTCATATATTATCACTACTAAAAGTCATTCAAGTACCTTAATTCTTGGTTGTATTAAATTGATTGTATTTACTAGTAATCAACAAGTGTTTAGCCATCATAGTCAAAAAAGACAATGTGTTCTTGTTGATGCCGAATTATATTCTTTTATTGCCAGTGTCATGTTTTTTGTCATAAAATAGGCTATTTTTAATTATCTAAAAATGTTTATATAAAACATATTACCAAATAAACTCAGTTTTATGTTAAATTGTGAATTTCCATACACTATCAGAGTCCTACACGATGGTCAGAAGATTTCTTTCTTCATTTGAAGCCTGTTTGTTTAAATAGACTTGCAAAAAATCTTCTTTTAAAAAATTGAAATAGCCAGAAAGAAACTTGCCTCACAATTACTCTAAGTGAAAATTTTTATTTTTAAATTGTATTATCATCACATATTTTACTAGTAAAGTTTATTTGCCTGGTATTTAAGGCTCTTTGCAATCTGTTGACACCTTTTCTGCTTTTCCATCCTTCTATTACTGTTCCATTCAGTACACATTTCAGCCAAACTGTACCCAGACACGGTGTTTTCCTTCCTCTGTGCCTTTGCCCAGAATGTTTCCATTGCATCCCTTTGCCTAGTGAATTCATACCTGTCTTTTCAAACCTGATGCAAATACTTATTTACTCCTTCCATGAAGCTTTCTTTGATTTCCCCATTCATCCCATGAACACACTTTGACTTTGTCTTCCTCTTTTATTCTGTCAATCTTCATAGATTATGTATTATAGTTACCCGTTTGTATATTCTGCGAAACTCTAGAAGCTCCATTATTTCAAGTACTAAGTCCTATCTGAATTTTCTATTCTCCCCTAGCATTCTGCTATCTTGATGGGCAAAGACAATAAAAGTCGATTTTTTTCCTCTCATATCCTCTGGTCTTAGATGATCAAATAACTACAGAGGCAGCACAAAGGAAAGAACACTGTACATAGTCAGGAGACCTAGATTTTAGTCCGCCATCAGCTGAGTGATTTTGAGATTCGTTCTGTCTCTATGAGCCTTTTTCTCCATCTGTAGAATACAAATAGTAACTGCCCTGCCTACCTCACTGGTATGTTGTGAGAATTAAATTAGATAATTTATTTCCTTTTAAATTAGAAGCTTCATGAAGATAGGCCTAATATTTTATCTAAACTTGCTGTCTCCCCAAATAGCTAGCATGTTCCACTGCATGTGGAATGTGCTTAATAAGTGTTTGTTGAATTGAACACTTAATATGTGAAGTCAAATTGTGCAGGATGAGAAGGTATGTCTAACTTGTGATATGTACTTCTTTTAGAGGGAGTACCTACATGAAGATTGGATCAATTATAGCAAGTATTTGGATATAAGCTTTTCTCATAACTACTTCATGAATCAAGTGAAACAGGTTTTACAAATGGGGAAATAGAGGTTTCCAAGGAGTTAAATCACATGCCCATAATCACACAGCAGTGGTCTCACTGCTGACCAAACTCCAGGTCTTATGGTTCCTATTTCCATGTTCTTTCTACTTTTTCAGGCTGCTCATCTGAGCAGCTGATGCGGTAGAAACAGTACTGGAAGCTTGGTATAATTTTACATTTCTTTTAAAAGCATTCTTCAATAAGTGAAATTAATGTTCTGCTAGTCATCAGTGTGAGTGAATACACATGAATGCTCATTATTGATTTTTGGTGGATTTTTATTTGAAGGAGTGTAGAGTATAGTAGCTCGGTGTTGGATTTTATTATTTTGTTTCTAGCTTTCTCTTTGAGAGCCTTTTAACTCACCTCTGAGTCAGTGAACCTCATTTCTCCGTTTATAAATGAGGTTAATATTTACTCATAGGGAGTCTTGGGTTCTTGGCTAAATGGTATTGGATTTTTTTGGGAAAACATAAATATGCTAAAGAAAATTTTCTGTTTATCATAACATATCTTTAGTTACATTCTCTAGAACTCAGGACAGCTTATTAAGAAATAATTATACCACTAAGAGATGTGGGTTTTCTTTAGATTGAGGGATGGAGTTGTATAGAATTCACACTTCTTCCACCTACGCATTTTCTGTAGTTTAGGAGTCTTCATGTTTCTGGGCTCATTGCCTTTGAGGCTTGTAGGCTTAAAAAAAAAATATTCCAAAGCTATTTAAATATAAATGTATAAAACATCTGTGTCTCATCTTTAATTAATTTACTCTTCATCATAAAATCATAAAAACAACTTCTTTGAAATTTTTCTAGAGTTGACAGCATAGTAGATGTGTTTCAGGAATTTGGATGTTTTTCATCATGAAAGTGTTGTGCTGTTTAAAGGCAAGAAATCTGACCTCCACAGTAACTTTGGAAACAGAAAGTTTGGACATTCATGTTTGAGAGAAAAGTAATTGGCCAAATATTGTGTGTGCAAAACATTCCATTAGCTTTACCATATCAGTTGTTTGATATTTTCCAACCTGCTTTCTTGTTTTTAAAGGTATGTGGTTAAAGTGTTCTACATATTATAATTTGACTTTCTAAAAAAAAAAAAAAATCAGTATTTTCACAGTGTATCTGTAACATTATTCGGGAGGCTAGATCCCCAACAGGTATAGATTGAAACCTTTCCATACTTCTAGCGTGACTTCAGTCCATTCCTTATATACATTTTCCACAGGAAATCACTCATGTTCTGGTACTTTTAATAAATCTTGAACATATCAATGTAGCCCCTTATGGTGTCCATCTATTTAGTCTCTTATTCTATTACATAATTATCCCATTTCCTTTTGTAGAAATGTGTGTTCTTGATAGTATCCCTTCTTTGAATTAAATTTTATTTTTATATCATCATGTATTTGTATTTATTTTCTCCTTTCATCTCCTCTGGAAAAAAGAAAAGGAAAAAACAAAACCCTTGTAACAACTATGTATAGTAAAACAAAACAAATACGAAAAATGAATTCTTGTTCTTATTAGTCTATTCTCCTCTCTATTAGAAGGGAGGGCAGCATTCTTTGTCACTGGTCTTTGGATCATCTGAAATTCTGATTGTTCTGGATTATGTTACATGACTTGTAGCTACATAACTTTACTAAGAGGGCATTGCTATTGAAGAAATGGACTATCATAATGACAAATGGCTTAGGATCATTGAAGACAATGTTCAGGTTCCCAAATGTGAGAAAAGATCACATTAAAAAAAGAAACCATCATTAGTTGTCAGTGTTATATGTGTATTATAGAACTAGAGCTACCTGAAATAGTTGTGCCTTTATAACAATTTAAAAGTATGTACTACATTGCTTATATTGACGATTATTTAATTTGCTTCTGCTTTACCACCTTTCTGATAGTTAATGAAAAAATCTTGCTCGAAAGTTGTAGGTCCCTTGAGGGCAACAAATACTATACTCAAAGTGAAACTGGGTTACTGTTTCTGCAAAGTGCAGTGGTTTGAATCAAGTTGTTTTGGTCTTAATTTAGAAATTATTCTCTTTCTTTGAAGTGGTTATATTTTAATTTATAGTGGTTATTTAAAATTTTAGAATGTTACTAAAGCGAACAAGAGAAAATTTTAATTTCTGCTTATGCAATATTAATGTAGAATTTTGTAGAAAACTAAAAAAAAAAAAACCCAGCATACAACTTCTGAAATAAGAAAAGGTGAAACAGCCTTCTCTATAATTTACATATTTTGAAGCTAAAATCTAGGAAGACTCCCCATTTGAAGCTGATTTTGAGTAAATGAATCACAGAATCAATCCCTTTTTTTCAAAGTATCCAAGCTTGTCACAATCCAGTATTTTGAGTTACATGCTAGTTGTTTTATACTAATTGTGTTCAGGTGCTATAATTATATTTTGTATAATCTGATAGTCAAACAACAACCTATCCCTGGATTATCTATAATAAAGTATGCACCCTTTTCTCATTCGCTTAATAAACATATTAAATACCAACTCTGTCAGGTGTTGTACTAGGTAGTATACTCAAATGAAACTGACCTCATTGATTTGCCTACAGTGATATAGATCAAAATTCAATGATGTGTTCTTGTCTTGTGTAACCCTTGTCCATATTCTCCCAAAAGTTTGACACAGGGGTACTCGCTAGATCGATCTCTCTCTCTCTCTCTCTCTCTCTCTCTCTCTCTCTCTCTCTCTTCACCCCTTCTTCCCCCTTTCCTCCCCCTTCTTCCCCTTCTTCTCACCCCCGACCCCCATTTGAGCCAGCTTGAAAGAAGCTAGAAATTCTAAGAGGTAAAGGTTAGGCTAGAGTACATTCCAGGTATGTAGGACAGCCTCTGAAATGGCACAGAGAAGGGAGATGAACTAGTATGGGAAACAGTGAGTCAGCAAGTTTGACTGGCACTTAAGGTGCATGAAGAAGTGTAATATGCAACAAGTCTAGAAAGGTAGGCTTGAGCCATATTTTAAGTACTTTAAATGCCCAACAGAAGTGTTTTTATTTGATCCTAGAGGCATTGGGGAATAATTAGAACTTCTTGGTTCGTGCAGCCAGGCTTTTTCTTTAGGAATATCAGTTTGAGAGTTGTATAGAGGATGGATTGTAGAGGAATAAAGCTGGAACTAGGGAGACCAATAATCTAGGCTAAAAGTGAAGAGGACCTGGACTTGCTTGGTGGCCATGTGAATGTAGAAAGTGAAACTGATATAAGATTAGCTTTAAAAAAGTTTTTTTGCAGCGTGATTAAACTATCAAGAGGGAAGGAGCCCATAATTACGGCCACAAGCCTGTCTGTAAAGACACATCACAGATCTAATGCAGTGGTCTCTAAATTCAACCCTATCTGATCATATGCATAGATTTATAGGTATGGATGCATGCTATGAAAGGCATACAAAAATACAAATTTTAAAAGGTCAAAATGAAAATGAAACAATATTAATGGCACAAAATTTTCTTGGTTCTAATATTGTGAATAATATACATACACTAATGTACTATGGACACTTAAAAACATAACTCATATGTGATTTCCCAGAGAAAACATTCATCCCTGGCCCCACCACTACGTGTTTTTTTTTTATATATTTATATATAGGATTTTATAAAAATTAGTTATATTGATGCCAAGAGGCACTGTGGCATAATGGATAGGGAACCATTCTTAAAGCCAGAAAAATCTGACAATATTCAAGTCCTCCTTCTGACATTAACTGACTACATAACTGAACAATAATTCACTTAATCTCTCAGCAGCTGACTATAATTTGCAGAAAAGGTGCCAATCTGCATTGGCAGAGTGAGTTTTCTCACTCTTTTTCTGTGTCAGTGAAATTACAACCAAGTTCCTATCTTTATTCCTGTATTGGTGACAAGACTCAAAGAAAGAACATTCCATCAGAGTAGTTAGTTGGGAAGGTAATAAAAGAAGATGGAGAGAAGGCAGAACTACTCAGTTTTTTTTCCTTTTTTTTTAACTGAACATCTTAAGATTTATAAAACACTTTCACAATAATCAAGGGTAAGATAGGCATCATATCTTAAATTTTACAGATGAGAAGATGGAATCCCCAGGACAGAAAGTAACATGTATGAGCAGAACCAGAATTAATCATTCAATCTAGCAAGCAATTATTAAGCACTTACTATGTACAAGGCACTGTGCTGTGCACTGAGGATACAAATAAAAGCAAAAACATGGCCCTTGCCCTCAAGGAACTTACAGTCTAGTGAAGTAGAACCTAAGTCTGCTAATGCTAAGTCCATTATCCTTTCAATGCCACCATTCTCTTTCCAGAAAGCAGGTGATACTTGTCTTTGTGTTGTTCCTCTTGGCTTCATAGTCCCAGATGAAATCCCTTTTTTCCAGCTTCTCAGGTTGAACTTCTCTGGTACTCCTTTCTCTTTACTTGTTCTATACCCTCAATGACCTTATCTACTTTGAATCATTTATTTAAGCATTTGTTTATTTTTTTTCCTCTTCATTGATTTGTTTATTTACTTTTAGTTTACAGGATTCAGTTCCACAATCCCTTGAGTTTCAAATTTTCTCCCCTCCCTTCCCCCCACCATGGTGGCATGCAATCATGTATAGGATCTGCAAATACTTTCACATTGTACAATAGTTTGGTTGTATAGTAGGGTTGTAACCAATGGAGTGAACAATGGGAAAAAAAGAAACAAAACCAAACATGAAAAAGAATGATAGCATGCATTGCTTCAGTCTCCATTCAGACTCTGGTCCCTCTAGATCTTTCTCTGAATGTAGATATCTCCTTCCATCCTGAGACTTGAAGAGTTGTCTTATAGCTCTCCGTTGCTGGGAAGAGTCCAGTTTATCAAGGTTGGTCATCACACCTAAGATGTGTCTGTGACTGTGTACAAATTTTCCCTGGTTCTGTTCTTCTCACTTAGCATCAATTTGTATAAGCCTTTCCAGGTAATTATGAAGTCCATCTCCTTCCCATTTCTTATAGCATAATAGTATTCCATTACATTCATATACCACAACTTGTTCAGCCATTCCCCAATTGATGGGCATCCCCTAAATTTCCAGTTTTTTGCCACCACAAAGAGAGCTGCAATAAATATTTTTGTACATATGGGTCCTTTTCCCACTTCTATGATCTCTTCGGGATACAACCCCAAAAATGTTATTACTGAGTCAAAGGGTATGCAATTATTTATAGCCCTTTGGGCATAGTTCCAGATTGCTCTCCAGAATGGTTGTATCAGTTCACAGCTCCACCAACAATGCATTAGTGTTCCAGTTTTTCCACATCCTCTCCAACACTTCTGATTTTCCTGTTTCGTCATCTTAGACAATCTGACTGGTGAGATGTGGTGCCTCAAAATTGTTTTGATTTGCATTTCTTGAATCAATATTGATTTAAAGCATTTTTCCATATTCTTAAAGATATCTTTAATTTCTGCCTCTGAAAATTGCCTGTTCATATCCTTTGACCATTTATCAATTGGAGAATGACTTGTATTCTTAGAAATTTTACTTAATTCCCTCTATATTTTAGAAATGAGGCCTTTATCAGAGACACTAGTTATAAAAATTCTTTCCTAATTTTCCACTTCCCTCTTAATCTTGATTACATTGGCTTTGTACAGAAACTTTTCAATTTAATGTAGTCAGGATTTTGCTCTCCAACTCTTCTTTAGTCATAAAGTCTTCCCTACTCCATAAATCTGACAGGTAAACTATTCCTTGCTTCCCCAGATTATTTACAGTATCAGCCTTTATACCTAGATCATGCACACATTTAGACTTGACTTTGGTGTGTGGCATTAGATAATGGTCTATGCCCAGTTTCTGCCATACTATATTCCAATTTTCCCAGCAGTTTTTTGTCAAATAGTGAGTTCATATCCCCGAAACTGGAGTCCCCCTTTTTTCCTAAAGAAGGATGATCTTTAGACTGGGACAAAGAAAATGGTTAATAGGGTAATGATAGGTTAATAGGATAAATGAGAAGATAGAAGAATGTCTAGCTATTTTCAGTAAGTCTATCATTATATTAGTCAATTATGTCCAACTCTTTGTGACCTCATTTTGGGTTTTCTTGGCAAAGATACTGGAGTGGTTTGCCATTTCATTTTCTGGCTCATTTTACAAATAAGGAAACTAAGGCAAATGGTGAAGTGATTTACCCAGAGTCACATAGCAAGTGTGTCTAGAGAGCTGTATTTGAACTTGGGTCTTCCTCTCTCCAGGCCCTATTGCACCACCTGACTGCCACAAATTTTTCTACAACAAAAAGTGGTGCTATAAATATTTTCACATGTCTGGATCTTTTCCTTCTTGTCTTTGACCTCTTTGGGATACATGACTAGTTAATGGCATTGCCAGGTCAAAGGAGGATGCACAGCTTTTTTACTTTTTGTATAGACAGTACTAGACTGTGTGTGTGTGTGTGTCTTGGATTGCCATGAACTGAATAAATCTGAATCCTTCTTTATGTTGTCTCCCTAGTTAAACTGTGAGCTTCTTGAGAGCAGGAACTATCTCAACCTTCTTTTTGTAATTCTAGTACTTAGCTATCTTGGCACATAGTGCTTAATAAATATTTTTTCATCCCATTCCATATCAGACAAATCTTCTGCAAAGATTTTCTTTCTGGTTAACTCTTTCCCTTTTAATTCTAACTATGTTAATTTTGCTTGAGCAAAAGGTTTTTTTATAGAATCAGAATTGTCTTTTATTTCTATGATTATTTCTGTCACTTGTTCAAGGACTTTCTGCCATTCATAATTCCTTTCTCTAACTTGTTTATGAAAAAACTTTTTGTATTTAGGTTGTGTATTCATTTGGAGCTTATTGTGGTATGTGGCACAAGATGTTTGTCTGCATCTAATTTCTGCTAGACTTCCAATTTTCTCAGCAATTTTTTTCAGAGGGGGAGCCCTCAGAACTGGAAAAGTAATTTTATCGAGTTTAAACATACCTAGTTCTTTCAGTGGAACTTACATGGCACAGTCTCTAGTCCTTTCACCATCCTGATCACCCACCTCTGTCTCCTAGTGCCATTCTTATAGTGTGGTGCCCCCAAAACAATTCTCTAGATGTAGGCTAATAAGGACAGAGTACTATTTTGCAGAGTATATTTCCCTCTCTCTCTCTCTCTTTCTCTCTTTTTTTGCTTTTTGGAGGGGGAAGGCAGGGCAATTGGGGTTAAGTGACTTGCCCAAGGTCACATGGCTAGTTTTGTGTTAAGTGTCTGAGGCCGGATTTGAACTCAGGTCCTCCTGACTCCAGGGCCAGTGCTCTATTTAGCTGCCCCAGCATTTACTTTTTCTGACTGCCTTGTCATACTTATATTTTATATTGAATTAACAGTCTACTAGGGCAGCTAGGTGGTACAGTGAATACAGAGCTGGGCTTGAAATTCCTGAGTTCAAATATGACTTCAAATATGACTTTATTAGCTGTGTGACCCCGAGCAAGTCACTTAGCCCTGTTTGCCTCAGTTTTCTCATCTGTAAAATAAACTGGAGAAAGAAATGGCAAACCACTCCATTGTCTGCCAAGAAAATCTCAAATGAGGTCACAAAGAGTTGGGCATGACTGAAAAATGACTGAACAGCAACAATCCACTAAAAACTCCAAATCTTTTTCACAGTCATGGTTGTCTAGCCCCACCGCTCCTCAACTTATATTTTTAAAAATTTGGCAGTTAGGCTTTCCCTTTTCCAGGGTTCACCACTCCAGATGTGCCTTTGATTAAATTACCTCCTGTCTTCTCTAGGACTTTCTTTTAATAATCATTTCTGTCGTTTTTAATCTCATTTTCTTGGCTAAACTCCCTCCTTAATTCCTATACTCAGGTCTTCCCTATTGTTTTGTTTTGTTTTGTTTTGTTTTGTTTTTGCTTTTTGGAGGGCAGTTGGGGTTAAGTGACTTGCCCAAGGTCACACGGCTAGTTTTTTGTGTGAAGTATCTGAGGCCGGATTTGAACTCAGGTACTCCTGTCTCCAGGGCCGGGCCTCTATTCACTGCGTCACCTAGCCGTCCCTTCCCTATTGTTTAAAAAAAAAACAAACCTTTCCTTTTAACCTTGACATCTGTAAGCTCTTATCCTCAGTTTCTGCTTCCTTTCACTTTCAAATTTAAATAAAAATCAATCTATATTCATCTCCATTTCTTCACTATCCACTTACTAAATGCTCTGCAAGCCATCTTTCCTCTACAACAGCGGCTCTCAACCTGTGGGTCGCATGTCCCCTTTGGGGGTCGAACAACCCTTTTACAAGGGTCACCTAAGACCATCAGAAAATACTTATTTCCAATGGTCTTGGGAACTGAGACACTGCTTCTCTGTCTCCAGGTGGGTTGCCCACATGCAGATATGCCCAGATATACCCACATATGGCATTAGGAAGATTGAGAACCACTGCTCTACAACATTTTGGTGAAAAAGGTCACCAGTTGCCAAAGTCACCAGCTTTTTCAGCCCTCTTCCTCCTTGATCTTTCTTCATTTTTCGAATCTGTTAACTATACCCTCTTTGATATTTACTTCACCTTTGGTATCTGTTATTCCCACTTTTTCTGTGTGAACATCCTGCAGTATTTGCTGGTTCATCTTCTCCTAATACCATCTAAGTGTGTGTATATCCCAAGTCTCTCTTCTTGTCCCTTTTCTTTCTCTTCTGTATTTTTCCCTTGCAGTCCCATTCCTTCCATTGGCTTTAATGCAAAAGACATTTAAATCTTTATATCTAGCAATTATCTGTAGTTGTACATTTTCAATTTCTTGTTGGACATCTCTACCAGGATCTGGCACTTTAAATTAAACATATTTAACATAGAACTAATTATTTTTCTCCCCAAACTTTCCTCTCTTCCCAACTCCCCTATTTCTCTTGATGGCATAAACATATAATAATAATAGCTACTATTTATATAGCACTTTAAGGCTTACAAAGCAGTTTACATAATTATCTTGTTTATTCCTCACAACAGTTCTTATGAGATAGGTGATTTTATTATCCTAGTCACCCAGGATGGAAATCTCAAAGTCATCACTGGCTATTCCCTTTGTTTAATCCCCTAAATTCAGTTAATAGCTAGGGCCTGCCAATTCTATATCCCTAGTACCTTTTACTCTTGTCATCTCTTTTCCACTTATACTGCCACCTGTCTACTTCAGTTTTTCAGCATTTGGAAGCTGAAGAAACAGAAACGGTACCTTTTCAATTTATAAGGATGATGAAAACAGGTTTTTATTTTCATCTGCTGGTGGTGTATTAGAAAAAACTGGGGTTTGGAAGTCAGGAGACTAACTATAACTTAGGAAAGAACTAGCTGTATAACTTGAGAAAGTCATAATCTTTCATCATTTCAGCTTTCTCAGTGTAAAATGTGGATAAAAGTATTTCCTACTGAATAGACACCAATGAGATAAAATACATGAAAGCACTTGAGTAGGAGATAATGCCCTATGCCAGTCTCAAATTATTTTTATTTTCAAAAGGAGCACCTATATTATATATAATTTAAATAATTTAATTTTTGTTCTTTTATTTTTATATCACATTTATTTCCTTGTGGATTTCTTTCTCTTATCCTGTCTAGCAAATGATTAGCAAAGATTAAAAGAGAAAAACCAAAGCTAACCAGCCAACTAACCAATCAACAAAGAAAGGTTCACTGAAACCAAAACACTGTATCTGACAGTGTATTCCACACTTGAAGTACCCTGCCTCAGCAGTGAAGGAAGAGAGGTATATTTTTTCAACTCTCTTCGAGAGCCAAACATAGTTGTTATAATTACACAGACTTCAGTTTTGTATAGTCATGAAATAATTTAATTTAAAAAAGAATTTTGTTGAAGAGGTAATGGATTAAACAGTGTACTTTTGGATTAAGGGAAAGATGTTTCAAATCATTTATTAGCTGTGGGTCTCTGGTTAAGTTATTGGAACTTAAGACAATTTTCTAAGACTTGTTTTCTAACAGGAGGGTTGAAATCTATATTGCTGTCCCCTGCATCTTCTGTACAAGTAACCTTATTTACTTGTCTTTTTAAAAAAAGATTGTAATTCCTGGAATTACATAAGCTTTATTAATTAAATTGTCTTTGGTGTTAATTGAACAGCATAGGGGGCAAAACTACCCTTCAAATAGCCATGTAACCTTTCAAATTAGAGATGATTTTCAGACTATAGGCTCCAGAGAGGTAAGAAAATACCTTTCCCACTTTTTATTGAAGAAATAAGGGACTATCAGCACAGTTGATGAGTTTGTTGGTTTTGTTGTGCTACTTTTAAAAGATTCTTTTTTCTTTTCTTTTCTTTTTTTTTTTACCAGGGAATACTCACTGAGTAGAGGTGAAATATATTTTTTAAAAAATATGATTTAAAAGCAAAATGCACCAATAAAACTTAAACATTATATAGACATTTTTACCTCTTATGTTTACCACATATTTGTGTTGTTTAGCTTTGATAAATCAAGTAACTAAATGGGTATAACATAATTTTTGTAGGAAAAAAAAGAGTTCTCCAGTATAGTAAGTACTTAGGCTCTGTTTAAAGTAAAATTTCTCCATCTTCCTCTTATTTTCCTGCCATGATATTGGTAATATAGTGGGATTTTTTTTTAATTTGCAAGTAGAGTTTTTCTAAATACTAGCTATAAAACTGCTAACTATAACAAATTCTAGAATCACTCAGAATCCCTCTAAGATTTCATTTATCGTGAGCAGTTCATATAGTGACCTTTCAAAGAACCATTGTCACTTAGTATGCTAGGCAATGAACTAGAAATTCAGAGACCATTGATAGTCTAACCAGAGTTCTGACTAATTCAGTTAATTTCAACACTGTATACCTGCTACATGCAAAGGACTTTCCTAATGAATAACTGTTAATTCATGAACCTGAAACCTTATCCCAACTGAAAAGTGGAGATTATAATGCAAGCTGTTTCAGAGGGTTAGTGCGAATGTGTTGCAGAATTGAAAAGCTTTGTATTCCATCCAGTCATTTATATAGTGTATGTCATTCAACAGGCATTTATTAAGTACCTTAACTAAGCCAAGAACTATGTTAGATGGTGGGAATATAAAGACAAAACGAAACAGCCTGTGCCTTTTAGAAACTTAAATCTGTCAGGGAGAGTATATGATAGAAAACTCTGAAGTGAAGAAAATTCCTTTACCAATGCAGTCTTAGAGTCTTCTAGAGCCCTAAGAGGTTAATTGCCTTGTCTAAGGTGCTAGTATATGTCAAGGGTGGGACTTGAAAACTCAGTTCCTCCTGGTTTGGAGGCCAGGTCTTTGTTTACTATACCATATTGTTCCTAACATGTACATATTAAACTAAATACGGGATAAATAGGAGATAATTTGTGGTGAGAACTCATTATTAACTTGGGGGAAAGGTATCAGGAAAGGTCTCATGTAAATGTTGGCTCTTGAGAAGGAACTTCAAAGGAAAATAGGGTTTTAAAAGATAGAGGTAAGAAGGGGGTACATTCTGGGCATGGGAGTAGTAGTACAAAGGCACAGAAATGGGAAATGGAATGGAATGGAATGTCATTTTGAAGAAAAACCCAATGACATTCAAAGCCCAACTTTGTCTCTTTAAATGCACCTCTGTTTCCAATTTCCTATATTTCTTGTATGTAGCTTGTTAGTACATATTTATTTGCATGTTACCTACCACATTAGAGTGTGAGTTCCTTGAGGGTAGGGACTGTCTTTTGCCTCTTTTCATATTCTCAGAGCTTAGTATAGTTTGTGGCACGTAATCGACTCTTAATAAATGTTTACTGACTAGAGAAATGCAAGAAGGCCAGTTTGTATTCACTGTATAGTGCATGAAAATAATCTATATTGATGCTGGAATAGTATTGAATGCTTAGCAGCAAATGTTTGTGGATTATCAGTCAGTCAGTGAGCATTTATTAAGCACTTACTATGTATCAAGCACTTGAGCTAACCACAAATTGTGCTTTGCCTTGAAGAGTTTAATTTTTCCTTTCCGTTATGTTTTAATAATCATAAAATTTTAGGTTGGAAAAGACCAAAAATGATCTGTCGCCATATCCACTACATGAATTCTCTCTATAGCATCCTTGGCAAGCAGTTCTTCAGGCTCTTCTACTGATGGGAAACTTGTCTTTTTAATAAATTTTTAAAAATTAACAAGCATTTATTTTCTCTCGGCTATTACCTTCCTCCTGAGGAGCCCCTCCCTCCCACTGAGAATTAGAAAAATATCCTTGTAACAGATATATATACATATCTATGCACACACACACACACAGAGAGAGAGAGAGAGAGAGAGAAAGAGAGAAGCAAAATAAATTGTCACATTGGCCATGTCCAGAAATGTATGCCTTATTCTACAAATTGAGTTCATCACCTTTCTGTTAGGAGGCAGGTCCTTCATCATGTTCCAGGATCATGGTTGGTCATTGCATTGATCAGGGTCCTTAAGTCTTTCAGATTGTTTTTACATTTTTGTTGTATAAGTGTTCTGGTTCTGAAAGAGTTTAAAATTTCATTTTGATGGGTGGGGGGTGACAGGTCAAGCAATATGTAAAAAAGTAGGTACATAAAAGGTACAGAGGAGATGGAAAACAATCTTAGAGAAGGCTTAGCATCAGAGAGGACTAAGAGAAGCTTCCTGTGGAAGGTGACTTTTGAGCTTGGTCTTTAGGGAAGCCAGGTAGGCACAGGTGAAGAGAAAGAGCATTCCAAGCATAGGATACAAAGAGGAAACGAGAGGTGGATGTAGCCATTGTGGCCGGATTGTAGAGTGTAAGAAGACTGGAAAGATAGGAAGAGGTTAAGCTTGTAAATGCCAAACAGAGGTCTTCAAATTTGATCCTGGAGGCAATTAGGAGCCACTGGAGTTTATTGAATAGTGGAGACTATGTTCAGACCTATGCTTTAGTAAAACATTTTGGCAGCTAAGTAGAGGATTGATTGAAAGGAGGAGAGACTGGAGGCAAGGAGATGAGCCAGAAGGCTACTGCAGTAGTTAAGGTGTGACACAAGAGTATCAGGGTGACTGTGTGAGTGGGGAGAAAGGGATATATGTAAGGTGAGTAACAGTGAGAATGACACAGAATTTGTGAGCTTGGGTGACTGGAAAGATGCTTAGATCTTTAACACTAATAAAGAAGATTGGAAGAATGGAAAGTTTGGGGAAAAGATGATGAGTTTTGTTTGAACATTTTGAATTTGAGATACTTATGGACATTCATTTTGAAATGTTCAGCAATAGACAGGTTGTCATGTGGGACAGGAACTCAGGAGAGAGAGTTGAACTAGATGTGTAAATCTAGGAATCATCATGATGGATATGATAATTAAATCCATAACAACTGATAAGGTCACCAAGTGAGATGAAATGGAAATAAAAGAAGAGGGCCTATGACAGAACCTTGGGGTATATACTACAATTAACATGACAAGGAGGAAAATGCCGCAAAGGAGCCTGAAAAGAAAGAGACAGGTAGGAGAACCAGCTAGAAAGCAGAGTCAAAGAAACCCAGAGAGAAGAGAGTATCCAGGAAGAGAAGGAAATCCATAATGTCAAAAGCTAGAGAGGTCAAGGATAAGGATAGATAACTTTGGAAAGAGCAGTTTCAGTTAAATGATGAGGTCTGCAGCCAGGTTGCAAAGGATTTAGAAGAGAGTGAGAGGAAACAAAGTGGAGGTAACCAGTTTGGATGGATTTTTCAAGGAGGTTAGCCCAACTGGGCAGAAGATAGTTTTAGATGGATTTAGAAGTTCGCTCGATTGTAGAATCGAGTGAGAGTTTTTTAAAGGATGAGAGAACTTGGCAATATTTGTAGAGAAGGAACCAATATTAGGGAAATATTGAAAATTAGAGAGAATAAAGATGATAGAGAGGAACAATCTGCTTAAAATGAGATGAAGGGTGCGTTTAGAGGAGTTAGTCTTGGGAAGGAGGGCCACTTCATCATCAGAGACTGAAATAAAGGAGGAGATTGTAGGGGTTGATATCAGAAGGATTTGAGATGAGAAGGGGAGAAGAGAGAACTCAATGCAAGTGGCATTTTTTTTTCAGGCAGGAAGTCTTCAGCTGAGAGAGCAGTAGAGGGAGTGGACGGGCAAATTTGAGGAGATGAGACAATTTGGAACAGTGACTCAGATGCATGTGATAGAGAATCAGTTTGAGAAGAATAGATTTGCTTTGCTGCAGTGAGGGCCCAGTTGAGATTAGATAAAATAAATTTAGAACAAACTCAGTTGTCAACCAATTTGAGACTTCTTCCACCTCAGCAGAATGTTAAGAATAAAAGAGACAGGGATGGTGGAAATAATCCAGGGCTGAAATTTATCAAGGTTTGATTAGTGATAGGACAAGGAGCCAAAGGATTAAAGAAATAGCAAAAAGTAGAATTGAAATGGTTCATAGAAAGGTTGAGATTGAGAAGGGAGGGAGAATGTAGCCAGTGCAAGGTTGGTGGCATGAAAAAGTAACGAGGTTTATGTGGATGGATTGCAGGTCTAGTTGAGGGTAGAGAACAAAGTTGGGGTGCGTATGACATAGAGAAGATATAATAAAATAAAAAATCATAATTAGATAAGGGAATTTTGGAGTTCACAAACCTGGAATCAGAACATTGTGGGTTGTGGTGAGATCAAGTATATGACCATCTCTGTGTGTAGCTAAACTGTAGTAGAGGAAGTATGTCATGGGAATTGAGTAGATTAAGGAACTGTGAAGTTGAGGTATTTGTCAAATTGTGTGTGTAAGTATATGTGTATAAGTGTGTAAGTATATGTGTATGTATATTTATTTTTGTGTGTGTTGAAATGCCCTAGTAAGAGGGATAACCATCAGACTTTGGACAAATACTTGGGCTGTTCTAACCTGAAGTACCTCCAAATTGCTACTAATTCTAATAGCAATGCTCTTTAAGAATTACAAAAATTGTTATATCCTTTGATTTGATGAGGAGAGATTAAAATATTAGAGAAAAGGGGTGATTGTGGAAGCAATCTTTTGGAGATGGGTGGGATAATGTGATCAAGGGTACATATAGAAAAGTTGGTCTTGGCAAAAGGGTCACCTCTTAGAGAGTGTAGGAAAGGAGAGGGTGGAATGTGATATCAAAGGATATTAAAAGGAAGAGGAGTGAAGATGAAGTTCATGGTGAATAACTTCTATTTACTTAGTAAAGCTTGAGGCAAAGTCTCTAGCTGTGAGGGTAGGGAATTGGCTTGGGAGTTTTCTGGAGAGAGGAGAGGGTCCTCCCTTTGCCATTATCACCTAGCTACCTTTTATCCATTGAGGTTTACTCTGTCCAGATATATCACCTTGTGGCAACTGTCTACTCCACTTCCCTTTTCTTTCTTCCCCCCACTCCCAATTTCCTTCCTTCCTTATTAGTTCAGTACTTGACATGAGTGAATCAATGAAAAAGTATTTATTAAGTCAGGCCCTGTGCTAAACACAGGGTATACAAATACAGAAATAAAGATAGGCTCCACTCTCAAGGGGCTTACATTTTAATAGGGGAAGATAGGGGGAATGGTGGCCAGGGAGGGGTGTTTTGCATCTGAGCAGTCACCAGGATGGTGAGTAGAGCATTAGGACAATTGACTGACAGGCCAAGAATAGTAATGTTGATTTGATTCCTGTCTCCAGAACTAGGGGTGGGAAGGGAAGTGGGCCAAGAGGAGGTATTGCTGGGGAATACAATGTTACCATGCTGAGTCTAGATTTACTCAACATGAAGAGTTCTCATCATCTCACCAATCAAGACCAGCCCAGGGCAAGAGCTATTGTGCTGGATTATAGGTGACAGAGTGAGGAAGCATGGCATGAAGTCACCAGGTGACAAAGGCTTACAGTGTTCCTCCCTGTGTACTCCTGCCCTTATAATCAAGGACTTCCATATAGATTTTGATGTTTCTTCAAATACCCTGGCCTAATTCATCAGCCTCTTGACTATGACCTACTTTTTGCACTTCACCTCAGCTACATAGAGAAATGTTCGCACTCGATCTCACCATCATATACAAATGTTCCATTTCCATGTTCAAGCATTCTGAAATTCTTCTGTAGCCTCCCCTCTAACCTACTCCTCTAGTTTGCATGCATGGTTTTGGTTTTTAGAGGGAGGCTGTTACTCCCAGGTTTGGGGATACCTTAAGGTTTTATACTCCTAAAACTCAGAAATTGTTGACACCTGTGAATGCCTTAATAGTCATCCAGTAAATACAGTTAGCTCCAAGCAACAGCATTTACTAAAACACTAGAGTAATAACTACATAACAGCTACAAAACAGAGCCTGTTAACTTGGGTCACAACTTTTCACAGTTGAACATAACATTTATGGGAAGAGTTGGTATAAACTTAAGATGATGGTGGTAGTGGGGCAGTGTTGTAGGGAACATTTGTCACTAAGACAAATGAGATACCTGGTACTGCAGGATCTCTGTGTCCTTTATGTGCTTTCTGATACCGTTTCCCATAGGAAGTAGTATCTCTGTTGGGTAGGTCCCTCAGCTGTGCTGTCATGATTTTCTTTTTTCCTCAACTTAATTCCTGCTTGTCAGGGTTGTAGTTTTTTCTTGAGTCTACAGCTGACTCTCCTCTTTGATACCAGAAGCACTGGCAGTTCTTGAACCTGCTTTCTGCCATAAGTGTTGCAACTTGACTTGCTTTTTCTTGTCTACAGAGTGTGTCTTTGCTCTTTGCCTTCTGTAGTGTCTCTTGAGAAAGGAGCTCTGCTGCTATGGGTGATAATTGGGAGAAGCAGGTGGAGAGAAAAAAATTGTCTCCTTTCCCTCCCTCCTGCTGCCCTCTGGTGTAGGCCTATGAATCATATTTCAAAAAGCTGTTTTTTTGCTTTTCGTTACTGCTGAACTAGTAAAGGTAACAAGGACCACCGGGAGTGTGAGCAGTATCTACTCATCCAATGTCCAAGCTCTCTTCCAATTTAGTCAGATTTTTTTTTCACACTTAGTAAAGGGATGAGGCAGAATCTTTACATCTAATTTAACACGTAGGTATCTGCCTCTTTATCTGTGTTTACACAGTTATCTGTGATTACATCCTAGGCTCTGGAGTCAGGGACCAACTCTTATTTATGCAGTCTTGCCCTGAGCCTCACTTCTAATTCTCTTCTTCCTCATCATGATTTTAATTTGTTTTACCCTTCAGGACTGTCATTCTGCTTCAGCTTCATTTTCCTTTTTTCCAATCTTGATCAACTTTACACAGTTTTCTACTCTTGAATTTCTTGTCCACCTATCCTGTCACTGTTTTTACTTTGCCCAACTCTAAACTTGAATATTACATGTACCAGCGAGGGTATTCTACAAATTTCTTAAGCCATCTCAACTGGGCTCTCATTACTTCAAGGGAATCCTTTTTCTCTCCCCTAAATTAACTTTATTAAATTTCTTTTATAGGTTTTCCAAAACTTTTTTTCTTTCAGACTTCTCCTTTACTATCCATATCAATAGAGCACCTGACATAATGTACTGAGAAAATAGAAACCTTTCACAGTGAGCTCTTTCTTCTTCCTTATAATACCTCTCAAAAGGATCTTTCTCCTCTGCCTAAAACATATCTAGATTTTTCCCATCCTTAAAAAACCTTCACTTGATTCTGCCATCCCATCAAGTTATCCTGTGTTTTTTCCTTTCACAGCCACACTCCTAGAAAATGTTTTATTTCCTCTACTTTCTTTCCTTTCTCTTTTTAACCCCTTATAATCTAGCTTTGAACTTTTTATCTCAAGTGAAACTATACTCTTCAGATTATGGAGGCCTTAGTTTTTAAGTCTAATGGCCCTTTTCCAGTTCTTATCCTTCTTGACCTCTCTTCAGCATTTGGCACTATAAAATGGTCTCCTCTCTGTTTCTGTGACACTGCTTTCTCTTGGCTTTCCTTCTAGTTATTTGGCCTCTCTTCTCCTTGGCTTTTTCCCTCTGCAACATTGCCCTCCCTGACCTGCACCACCACCTTGTGGAGACTGTGAATGTTACAAGTCACATGGCATTCACTACTACCCTTAATGGCTAGCAAAATCCATCTCCTATATTTCTTTGTACCTATATTGCTTAGAGTCTAGATCCTGGTACCTAGAAATCACCTATCGAGAATGCTAACTTTATTTCTATTATGCCCATGCTCTTCAGCCCTATTCCACTCACATCTTCCTCCAACTTTGCCCACTCCTTTTACTTTGCTTTCTGGAATTCCTATTTCTCAACAAACAAATTTCATTTATTTCTTGGATTCTTCCTCTCATACTGATTTCATTTACTTGCTCTCAATGAGACCTGGCTTCCTACAGACAGCATTACATCCTTGGCCATCCTCTTCAATGCTGGCTTTACTCATATACCCTAATACTCCTTGCTATCCCTGGCTGCCTCTGGACTATCCTTTTACCACTATTACTCAGCAACCCCTTCTTCTTTGAAGTTGACTATCAAAATGTTTTATCTTCATACACATCATGGTGGTTGTGGTCTATTGACCTCAAGGTCATTCTTCCTCCTTACTCAAGGATTTCTGCATCTGCCTTATTAACCCCTCTTTTTTCCATCTCTTGCCTGTATTTAGGGGACTTCCACATTTATCTGGATGCTTTTTCAACACCCTGACTGCCTAATTCCTCAATTTCCTCAAATCTTTTCCTTCACTTATGCTACATAGAAGGCTTCTCACATTCTGGCTCTCATTATCTACAAGCTTCTTCCTTAATCAAAAACTGCTGTTTGCTCTGACCATAACTTTCTGTTTCCTCCCAGCTTTACCTGTCCTATATCTGTTCTTTGTGCTCATCCTAAGCTGTTATCATTCTACTTCTCTATACTTTCTCATTACCCATACTCTTGACTTTTTTTTTTCCCTCTCCAGTCTTAGCCCTGTGGTTAGCCAATTCAACTTTCCACTATCCTCTTGAACTCTTTGCTTCCATGCCCTATTTCAGCTTCTTTGCCAATGTCAAATTTGAGCCACAAATGACTCTCAGCATCCATTTGCTCTCTTCTACTCTGGTCTAGCTGTATAGAGCAAGAGAAAGTTACACATCACTAATAAATGGATACTCTACAAATTTTTGTTAGGTAAACTCAACTAGGCCCATATTGGCAGAAAGCCATTCCTAATTTTTTTTTTCTGGCTAAATTGATTTCTGTTGTCACTTCTCATTGAAGTGTTTCTAAACATTCTTTCTAACATCCTATACTGCCTCTTCCTCTTGTCCTTTCAACTCACCTCTTTATTGAGAATATTGAGACCATTCACCATGAGCTCTGTCTTTTCCTCTTCTTTTCATCTCAGAACCCCTTGACATTATTCCCCACTCTTTTTCTTTCCTCTAGTCTCTGATAATGAAGTGGCCCTTTTTCTGGCCAAGTCCAACCCTTCTACATGTACCCCTCATTCTATTCTCTCATCTGCTCTAGGAGATTGCCCCTATAATTATCTTCCCCTCTAATCTCCAACTTCTTCCTGTCTTATGTGTTCCTTCCTGACTGATTTCAAACATGTTCGAGTCACCCCTTTCTTAAACATTCATTAGACTCTACCATCTTCTCAAGCTTTTACCTTATATCTCTTCTTATTCTCAGCTAAACTCCTAAAAAAAGGAGTAGCCATTTTCTCTCCTCTAACTCACTCCCCAACCCTTTGCAATCAAGGTTTTTTGGCCTGTCTGTAAATTGAAACTTCTCTCTCCAAAGTCACCTGTGGTCTTTTAATTGTCAGATATGAAGATCACTTCTCAATCTTTATCCTTTTTGACCTATTTGCAGCATTTGATACTAACTGGCCACTTGGTTACTTCTTGTTATTCTGTTCCCTGACTTTTTTGTGACCCAGTTTTTTCTTGGTTTCTCTTAGGTACTCCCCTATGCTTCACTTCTGTATGACTGTATGCCTTTTGAATATTTCATACTAGAACTCATTATGCTGTCTTTCTCTCAATTTACCTCTTCCAGTCTTCCTTATTTTTGTTGAAGGCGCCACCATTTTTTTTTTCATTTTTATGGGTTCATAACCTTGGTGTTATGCTGGTCTCCTCACTCTCTCACACCACACGTATCCAACCAGTTAGTTGCCAAAAATGGCTATTTTTACCTCTGTAATCTTTCTCACATCTGACCCTTGTTTCTCTACTCATAGTGGCAACTTTTATTTAAACCCTAAAGTCCTCTTGCTTAGAATATTGCACAAGCTTCCTAATTGGCTTCTGTGCCTCAAGTTTCTTTAGTCTCCAAGCCATCATCTCCATACAGCTGTGTAGAGTGTTTTTCAATTACCTCAGATGTAGCCATGCTATTCTCTACTCAGTAAACTCTAATGCCTTCCTCTTGCATCAAGGACCAAATATAAACTTTTCTATTTGGATTTTAAAGCCTTATATGACCTAGTTCCAACTTACCTTTTCAGGTTCACTATACTTGCTACACTATGGTCCTGGTCAAATGGGTTTACACACATACCCCCTCCCCTTTCCTCCCAGATGATACTTCATTTTCTCTTCTCTGTGCTTTTATATTTCTGTGTTTTACACTTGGGTTGGGTTTCCTCCTCACATCTTCATAGAATCTCCTCTTAAAGATTCAGTTCAAGCACCACCTGCTATCCTTCAATTTCTAGTGTTCTCTCTATCTTTTATTTGTGGAGGGTTTTTTTTGGTATATGCTTATTACATATGTATATGTTGTCTCCACCCAATAAAATTTAAATGCCTTGAGTAGCAATTATCTCATTCTTTGAATTCCCACTACCTAGTACTGTGAGTAGTATATGTACATAGTAATTGCTTGATAAGTGCTTGTTGATTGATCATCACTGTGCTATTCCCTAACTATAAGTGTATCCTAAGACTTCTTTCCTAGCCCCTTCTTTCCCTTTATACTCTTATTGATCTTGTTAGCCCTCATGAATACAAGTATCTGCATAAGTCTCAACTCTATTTACCAAGCTGTTTCCTTTCTCTTCAGCTCCTGTAAGCATCTCAAACTCAAAAATTTCCAAAACAGAAGTCATCTTTTTTCCTATTCAAAGCTACTCCTCTTCCTAATTTCCCAGTTTGTTATAGACATACTACTCTTATCCTTCCAGTCATCCAAGTTCATCACCTCAAAGTTTTCCTCAGCTTTGTTTTCCATATCCAGTTACTTACCAAGTTTTGATGACTCAGTAATATTTCTTACATTCATTCCCTTTTTACCAGTCCATGACCACAACTTTAGTTCAGTCTTTCATCACCTTTTTCCTTGACTATTGCAATAGCCTTCGAATTGGTCTTCTTACTTTAAATTTCCTCCCTTCTAATCCATCCTCTTCAAGTTACCAGGTGGTATTCTTAAAGCACAGGTTTCACTATGTCATTTCCTTCCTTAAGAAGTTCCTATGGATTCCAACTGCCTCTAAGATAGGAGTTATTAATCTATTTTCTGTAAAAGACCCCTTTGGCAATCTGACAAGCCCTGTGAACCCCTTCTCAGATAATGTTTTAAAATACATGAGTCAAAATAAATAAGATCACAAAGAGAACCAATTATATTGAAATAGAACTTATCAAAATATTTTTAAAAAACAACAAAACAAGTATATAGATCCCAAGTCAAGAATTCCTGCTCTAGAATGAAATAAAGTTTCCTCTTCAGTATTTAAAGCCATTTACAACCTGGTTCTAGGACCTTTTCATAGACATTACTCCATTCTTATTGCATCCTACATTCCAACCAATTGGACTATTACCTGTTTTTGCGCATGATATCCCATCTTCTCCCATACTTAGGCCTTTACTATCTCTTTCCCAAACCTGGAAGGCAATCTCTCCCCATCTCTCACTTCTAGAATCCTTAACTTCCTTCAAAACCCAACTCAGGAACACTGTCCTTTCAACATGAAGCCTTTCCTGTTCCTACTAGCTTTCTCCACCTAACAAAATACTGTATTATATTTTGTATTTACTTTTGTAGGTATGTGTTGTTTCCCTTGTAGGAATGTAGGCACTTAATAAATGCTTGTTGGTGGATTCCATAGTTATGTGGACCTTTCACTTTAAATGATACATACATACATACGTATATATGTGTATGTGTATATATATACATATATATATATAATATAGACTGAAATATATATGTGTCATTCGATATATATATTTCAGTCTATATTTTATGTAGTGGAGGTTACCAATATAAATTTTTTGAAGGTCAACTCTTTGAACGTTAGCATTTGCAGCAAAGATCTGAAGTGGCATTATATGGCTTTGCTCTTCATCAGTTAGGATAACATGCTCCATCTGTTGTATGTCAAAATAGATTGAAAAGCAACTATACTTAAAATCTATTCTCACTTAATGAAAATTCAGAGACTCAAATTGTTATTCTAAACATTTCCTCTTATTTCCTTCTGTAAGAACTGAAAATGTCAAATGCTTGTCACATTTATTTTTTGACAAAGGTTTTACAAAATGAAAATTTGCTGTGTTTTAACACGTGCATTTCAATGAGATTTTCTTTGTATTTCCTAGGAGTTATAGGAGTGCAGGTTTTGAAGAAGACAATAGAGAGATATTCCTCCTATGTACTCTCTTAATTAATTACCTTACTTTCTAACAAGAACTGGCTTTGCATTTCTGTAAAGACAATTCAAACCAGTATGCAAAAGGAGGCACATACTACCTGCTTGATAGCTTTTCCTACCCTTCTTAGGACCACTGAGGAACTCATATTCAGAATAAACCATTCAAGATGATATTAGCTACTGCAAACCACTTTTTCTGGTTACTTTCATATATAAGAGAATTGTAATTAGAATCAAAAGACAGCTTTCTTAAAAGGGTCAGAGGTTTGTACAAATCATTGGTCTTTGTTTTGTACTTTTCTGTTAGAATTTGGCAAGAATTGGTTTACTAACATTCAAATAAACTAAATTTTAAAATTTTAAAACAGTCAAGAAAAAAGCTACCACCAGAACTTTTTGCTTGTCATGGTATTATTGGGGGTATGATTTAATTGGATTGGCAATAAGATATGTAATATTTTCTTAATTAATGAATAGCTTTAGCATATGTAAAAATTTTGTGACATCTGACAGTTTGTTGCAGTCTGACCTCATTTTTTATTATAGACAGTGTTAGGATCGTGATGGTGGAGTAGCAGAAAGAAATACAGCCCAACTCTTTCATCTCAACCCCTCCATAAAGATCTAGAAAATGCACCTGGCCAGGTCAAAGAAAGAAAATCAAAGTGAGTCTTTTTTTTTTAATTGTTTGGTCTTTATTTGTTTGTTTACTTTTAATTTACAAGATACAGTTCCACAACCCCTTGAGTTTTAAATTTTCTTCTCCTTCTCCTTTCCCCCCTCTCCCCATGACGGCATGCAGTCAAGTATAAGATCTGCAAATACTTTCACATTAGATATTAGTCAGGTTATAAAGAAGGATTTTAACAGATGGAATGAACAGTGGGAAAGAGGAAAGAAAACCCAACAAGAAAAAGAAAGAGAGCAGGTAGTTTGCTTCAGTCTGCATTCAGACTCTGTTCTTTCTACTTCTTTCTCTGAATGTAGACAGCTCTCTCGACATCATGAGTCTTTTGAAGTTGTCTTATAACCCTGCATTGCTGAGAAGAGTCCAGTCTATCAGAGTTGGTTTTCACACATACATTGTGTCTGTAATTGTGTCCAGATTTCTCCTGGTTCTGCTCTTCAGAGTGAGTCATTTTTCTAGCCTTGGTGAGCATAAAAAGATAGTTTTGTGGACACTGGGGGTGGGATCTGCCCTGGATAGCACCTTGAGAAGCATTCCAATAAGTAAGAACTGAAAGAGAACTGAGGGTGTTCACTAGGACAAGGAAAGGTCTAAGGCAGAACCTAACTGCAGGCTTCTGGAACAGGTTGCCAACTGGCAACTCTTTTACTCACTACATAGTTCTGGATCACAGATACAGAGCAGACCAAAGAGACCTGGATAGTATATTAAAACCTATTCAGAAGTGAACAGTAGCTGTTGTGACTTTGGTCCCAGGAATAGAATACAGATTCAGTTCTAGTTGCCAGCCTAGTCTGAAGCCTCCATCAGAGGAAGCAAGGCAGGAATCCTATACCAAAGTGGAGCTTGCAGTACTATCAGAACTGGCAGACCTTTTTAGCTAGCTAATAATAGCAGAATTCACCTGTAGTCTACTGAAACTTTCAGTCCAAGAATAAGCAAATAGTAGTGTTACACAGACCTATACCTGGGTCAGAAGCTTGTAGAGCCCAGACTAGGAGAGTGGTGATCATCAGACTTTGCTTTCAATCACATCACTTTGGAAGCACCAAAAGTTTGCAAGTCTCCAGCCTGAGCTATCCCAGAGATCCTGGAATAGTAGTACTAGATACCCTAAGAAATCAGCAGAAGAACACAAGCTCAGCTCAGATATTCCTCCAGAAGAGTGGTAGAGCTCTGCCCTAAGTCCAAAGTTAAGGAGTTGTCTAGAAGAATAAGCAAACAAATAATCGTTGCATAAATAGTTTTTATGGTAACAGGGACTCAACACACACACACGCACACACACACACACACACCCTCCCTCCACTCTTAAGCATGTACAGACAAAGCTCCAAAGGAAAATACAATTTGGATACAGGTACAACTAGAATTCTTAGAAGAGATTAAGTGAATTTTTTTTAATAGCTTAAAGTTATTTTAAAGGACCAAGTGAGAGCATTGGAGGATAAAAAAGGAAAAGAAAAGACAGCTGTGGAAAGAATATTTGGAAAGAGTATTAACATCTTGGAATGAGATATACAAAAGAAAAAAACTCCTTGACAAATAGAATTGCCCAAATATAGGCTAATGATTTCATGAGACACCAAGAGATATTAAAACAGTCAAAAGTCTGAAAAAAAAGTTATGTTCACTCATAGTAAAAAACTACTATTTGGAAAATGGATTGGAGAGAGGTAATTTAAGACTCGGTGGACCATCTGAAAGCTATAAACAAAACTAGAAATCTTTTAGAACCAGAGGTCTGAATAGAAATAGAATCCACTGGTCACCTCCTGAAGGAAAGCCCCAGATAAAAACTTCTAGGAATATTGTAGCAAAAATCCAGAGTTTCCAGGGAAAAGGGGGAAAAAATGCTACAAGCAACCAGAAAGAATTTAAGTACTAAGGAGCCACAGTCAGAATCACCCAAGATTTATTAACTGCAGTATAAAGCAGAGAGCTTAGAATATAATATTCTAGAAAGCAAAAGATCTAGGTAAAATAGTATAATCTTATTGGGGCAGGGAGGAGGATCTTTAATGAAAAAGTGGGCTTGCAAGCATTTCTTACAAAAAGATCAAAGCAGAAATTTTGAAATATATACATAGGAGGAAAGAGAAGTATCAGATTTTAGGCATACATGAATGAGTACTATAAGTAACTATACAAGGACACGCTGTTTACATTCTCATAGTGGAGATAATACAGCATCCTCTCAACACTTACCAACATCAAGGGTCATAGAGGAAGTCCAATTAGACAAAGGGCCTGGGAATAACTATTATTTTTAATGATCTTAAAAGAAGAATGGAAAGAGAGAGAAGAATACATTTGAGGAGTGGAAGAGAGAATAGCAGCTCTGCTTGGTTTGACAGTTAAACAGGCAATAAACATTTATTAAGCGCTTACTGTGTGCTAGGCACTATGCTAAACATTGAAGATACAAAAAGAAGCAAGAGAAAGCCCCTGCCCTCAAGGAACTCTTATCTAATGGGAGAAACAAAAACATATATATACAAACAGGCTATATACAGGATAAATTGGAAATAAAAGGAAGACTTTAGAATTAAGAGGGGTTGGGAGAAGCTTCTTGTAGAAGGTGGGATTTTAATTGGGATTTACAGAAAGCAGAAATGAGGAAGGAAAGCATTCCAAACATGGAGCATAGCCAGACAAAATACCCAGAGATGAGAGATAGAAGATCTTATTTGAGGAACAACAAGATGTCACTGGATGAAAGAGTTCCTGGCAGGTATAAGAAGACTGGAAAGGTAGGAGAAGGCTAGATTATGAAGGACTTTGAAAGCCAAGCAAAGGATTTTGTATTTGGTCTTGCAGACCAAAGGGAACCAGAAGAGTTTATTGAATAAAGGGTGTGATATGTTCAGACCTTTGCTTTAGAAAAATCAGTTCATTGGCTGAATGGATAATGGATTAGAGAAAAATTTGAGGCAGGCAAGCATGCCAGTAGTCTATTGCAATAATACTGGTGTGAGGTGATGAGGTCAGTATGAGAGTGTTGGTGGTGTTAAAGGAGAGAATACGGTACTATATTCAAGAGATGTTGGCAAGGGTGAAATAAACAGGTCTTGGCAAGAGATTGGATGTGGGGGATGGTGAGAGATGATAAGGAGTCTAAGATGAAGGTCCTCCACAGTAATAGAGAAGGTAGGAGTGGGGAAGGTTTTAGGAGAAGAGATAATGACATGTTGAGTTTGTCTATTGGGTAATTGTTCAGGGTGTCTGAAAGAAAGTTGAGGGTGAAAGATTGGGGGTCAGCAGAAAGTTTGAGGCAGGGTAGGTAGACTTGTGAATAATTGGGATAGAGATGGTAATTAAACCAATGGAAGCTGCTGAGATCACCAAGTGAAATAGTATAGAAGGAGAAGAGAAGAGGGTTCAGGACAGAACTGTGTGGGATACCTGTGATTAGAAGAGGAATCTGGATGAAGACCTAGCAAAGGAGACTGAGGAGTGGCCAAATAGGTAGGAGGAGAAACAGGAGAGTAGTATCCTGAAAACCCAGAGAGGAAGGTATCAAGGAGGATGATCGATAGTGTCAAAGGCTGTGGAGAGGACAGGGAGAATGAAGATAGAGAAAAGGCCATTGAATTTGGCAACTAAGAGATCATTGGTATGTTTGGAGAGAGTGGTTTATGTGAAATGATGAGGTTGGAAGCAGAATTACAAGGAGATAAAGAGAGTGAGAGGAGAGGAAGTGGGGGCATATATTGTAGATGGCCTTTTCAAGGAGTGCAAACATAATCACAAGGCATGGAAGATGCATAGGACAGTAGTGAGGATGGAAGGATCTAAAGAGAAACAGGAGGAAAGGGGGGAAATAAAAGGGGAGGTAGATGAAGCAAAGGATCAGTCTTAAGTAAAGCACACTCTTAAAGAGAAAGCGAGAAACAGAGAAGAGTATAGAGCAGTGGTTCTCAACCTTCCTAATGCCACGACCCTTTAATACTCATATGTGGGCATATCTGCCTATGGGCGGACCCACCTGGAGACAGATAGAGGAGCAGTGTCTCTGTTCCTAAGACTATTGTAAATATGTGTTTTCTGATGGTCTTGGGTGACCCCTGTGACCCCTATGAAAGGGTCATTCTACCCCCCAGAGGGGTCACGACCCACAGGTTGAGAACCACTGGTATAGAGGGAAATATCCAATTAACAATAATAAATGTGAATGGGATGTACTCACCCATAAAATGAAAGATGACAACAGACTATATTAGACAGCAGAATCGAACAGTTTGTTGTTCACAAGAAAAACACTTGAAATAGAAAAATGCACACAAAATGAAAATAAGGGTCTAGGGCAAAATCTTTTATGCTTCAGCTGAAGTAGCAGTCATCATCTCAGAAAAAGTAACAGCAAAAATAGACTCAAAAAAGATAAACACAGTAAACAAATATACAAATATGTAAGATTTCAACAATTGGAATTAATCGCTCCCTTAGTAATTAAAATAATAGAATGAATGAGTATAGCATTTATTAAACCTTGCTATGTGCAAAGGGCTGTGCTAATAGATGCCAAAGAATTAGAGACATGGATATTTAACTTCTTTCAGATCTCCTAGGATGGGTGCTTCTGGTTAGAACTGATACACATTTAATAAGTTTGCATATTTACACTAACTCTCTACAGTATAACCATTCTAAGAGGCCTTTCTCTGAAATTTACTGCTATCATGAGAACATGGTATGGTCAGTAATAATAATAATAACAATAACATTTATATAATGCACACTATATGCCACGCACTGTATTTAGTGCTTTACAAATATTTTTTCATTTGATTCTTACAATAACCCTGCAAGGTAGGTGCTATAATTATCTCCATTTTACAGTTGAAGAAACTGAAGTAGAAAGGTAAGTGACTTGTGCAGGGTCACACAGCTTTTAAGTATCAAAAGCTGGATTTGAACTCAGATCTTCCTAAATCCAAGGCCTGGTCTCTCTGCACTGCATCACCTACCTTCCCCATTACCCATTCATTGTACATTTAGCTTATCTGCACCACATTTTCATAACAAAAATGACTCAGAGAAACCTTCTCATTTCTTTATTTTTTATCATTCATTACCAAAATTACTGACTTTTTACGTGTGACTTTTACTTACCATTAAGAAACAGGGAAGTAGGGTTTAAAAAAATCGGATACTTTTAAAATGTGTTATTTTCTTCAGTCAGGTTGTTGACTCTCTTTTCATGATTTCCTTGCATCATTCTCATTTCTCTTCCCAATTTTTCCTCTACTTCTCTTATCTGGTTTTCAAAATCCTTCTTAAGTTGATCTGTGGCTTCTAGACAGTTTTCATGTTTTTTGGAAGCTTTTGATGTGGGAGTTGTGACTGTGTTGTCTTCTTCCCCTTCCATGCTTTGATCCTTTTTGTCCCTAAAAAAGGATTCTAGAGTTTGGTTGCTGTTCTTACTTTGCTTCCTTTCCTCGTTCATGTTGCCAGTGAATTACTTGTCTTTTTAGCTCTGTGGAGCTCTGCTTCCAGGGGGGAAAGCTCTGTTCCAAATTGCTGGGGGTTTTGCAGCTGCCATAGCCATTAGGAGGCTGTTAAAGCCCCCACCAGCTTTGGTTCACTGAAAACACACCCCAGGACCACTGCCAAATACCACCATCTGGATCCAGGATGCTCAACACGAGAGCATTTGGCCTCTGAACGATCGCTTGGCCTCCCTGCAGTCTGCAGGCCGGGAGCTCTGAAGCTGCCAAGTGGAAGCCACTGACCTTTCACTTAGTCCTTATTTCTTCTGGCTTCATAAATCTGGAAACCACCACAGCTGCCGCTGATCCACTCTCCTGAAGGCTCCAGCTGCACCTTGTCCTGCTCGTCCTGCTAGTCCCGAGTCAAGCTGTGGTTTCAGATCCCAGCGCTGCAATGAGCCCCATCTCCTGAGCTGCCTTCAGAGGGAGGTGTATTTTTGTGAGTTTTGGAGTCCTAAAATTTGTTTAGAGCCACATTTTAAGGGTATTTGAGGTGGCCATGTGAGAGCTGCGGCGTTTTCCTTCTTCTATGCTGCCATCTTGGCTCCACCCCCCCAGATACTTTTAAAATAAATGTGTTCACAGGAAAAGTATAAATTGAACTACCAGTACTTGAAAAAAAAATGTTTTTAAAGTCAGGTAGAAAGACTTACCAAACATGCTGTATACCCCAAAGACTGCTAGTATAAGATCATAAATCAGTAAAGTATTGCCTGACTTTACCTTCTCATTGTTAATCCCTTACTCCCTAGAGTACTTTTTCCCCTCATTTGTGATACCTATTTAGGTAGCTTTGTAAAATAAGGAAGAAACTGAAGTAAAATATAGTTTATATTTAAATTAGGCCTTAGGGATTATTTGCATATAATATTTACTAATATAATATTTACTAAATAGAGTATTTATAATATTAATATTTATACATATAGGATATTTACCTATGAGTTTGAATATAAAAACAATAAGGTTTTTTAAATTAGCTTTAAAAGCTCAGTATTAAGCTAGTGACCAAAATAATTATTTCTTCTAACTACCTGCTTAGTACAACTATGTAAGAACATCTTGAGAGACATTGACTAGTCAAGAAGTATTTATTGTTTGTGTTTGCTTTGTGCCCACTACTATCAGGCTATATGGGAGATAAAGGAGAAAAATAAAACATGATTCCTACCTTTGAGGTAGTAAGATAGTATGTCTAGTGTTCCTTTTTGGGATCCTTTTGAAGAGGTGATTAGTGAATTCTTTCAATTTCTATTTTGCCCTCTGGCTCTAGAATATCAAAGCAATTTACCTTGAGAATTCTTGAAGGATGATTTCTAGGCTCTTTTTTTGATAATGGCTTTCAGGTAGTCCAGTAATTTTAAAATTATCTCTCCTGGATCTATTTTCCAGGTCAGTGTTTTTTTCCAGTGAGATATTTTACATTGACTTCTATTTTTTCATTTGTTTGGATCTGTTTTATAGTATCTTGATTTCTCATAAAGCTATTAGCTTCCATTTGCTCCAGTCTAATTTTGAAGAAATTATTCTCTTCAGTGAGTTTTTGAAATTTCTTTTCCATTGGGGCAGTTTGGCTTTTTAAGGCATTCTTTTCTTCCTTGGCTTTTTGGGCCTCTTTTGCTATTTGAGTTAGTCTGTTTTTTAACATGTTACTTTCTTCAGTCAGACTTTTGACTCGATTTTTATGATTTTCTTGCATCATTCTCATTTCTCTTCCTAATTTTTCCTACACTTCTCTTATTTGGTTTTCAAAATCCTTCTATAGCTCCTCCATGGCCTGTGATCAGTTCATATTTTTCTCAGAAGCTTTTGATGCAGGAGTTTTGACTTTGTTGTCTTCTTCTGGTTCCATGTTTTGATCCTTTTTGTCCCCCCAAAAAGATTCTGTGGTCTGATTGTGCTTCCTCCATTTGCTCATCTTGCCAGCCAATTACTTGACTTTTGAGCTTTTTGCAATGGTAGAACTCTGCTTCCAGAGTGAAGAGAGCTGTGTCCAAAATTGCCAGGGTTTTCTCAGTTGTTGTAAAAGCTGTGAAGAGGGTGCCCTCTCTGCAGCCACCACAAGCTCTAGTACACTGGCATTCTTCAACCCAGGACCACCACCCAAGACTGCAATCCAGATCCAAGCAGGTCAAAGCAAGAGCAATTACCCTCTGAATGGTTGCTTGGTCCCCCATGATCTACAGGTTAGGAGCTCCAGAGGCAGTCATGTGGCAGCAGTTGTAGCTGCTGTGCTTCCACCACCTCTGCTACCCTGGGGCCAGGTGCTCTTCTGTCAACCAGTTCCATCAGAGTTCCCTACTGACCTTTTACTTTATCTTTGGCATTTATGGGTTGAGAAGTCTAGAAACTACAACAGCTGTCTGTGATTTGTTCTCCTGAAGTCTACTCAGACAGGCCTGTGCCCATGTGGCTCACATGGGACTGCACTTAGCTCTTAGCCCAATGCAATAGACCCTTTCTGTTGACCTGCCAGGCTGCCTTTAGTGGGAGCTTTGTTTCTCTCTGTCGCTTTGTGGGTTCTGTAGCTCTAAAATTTGTTTAGAGTCATTTTTTTTTTACAGGTATTGGAGATGGTTGGAGTGGGAGCTCAAGCAAGTTCCTACTTTTACTCTGCCATCTTGGCTCCCTGTTCTAGTGTTCCTTATTGGTTATCTGTGCAGTCTGCTTATGCATACCATACAGTTCTCCATTGTCCTCTCTGTAATTCTCATTGAATTGAAGGGAGTTGTATGCTATGTCTTGCTACTATGTAGCAACACTGGCAAAATGTAAGTATTAAAAAGTTAGGCCTTTTTATGAGAAGGTTGGGGGTCATTAAAAGAGTTTTGCAATTTCTTGAAAGCATTCTGGCTTTTTCAGCTCTTGGCCTAGCTCATTGTCCATTTGTAATATTGTCTGTCTTAGATGGTCATGCTGTTGGATAAGCTTGTATAACGTGTCTGTTTAAATGCCTCTTGAAATTTGGGAAATAAATGTCCTTCATCCACTTGGATTTTTATGTGGATGTTCAGACCAAAGTCCTGTGAGTGATTATAGATTTGTGAGGCTCTTCAGTGTTCTGGGCTTGATGCAATCAACATAATGTAATCCACAAATAGGATCAGTTGGAGGACCTCACCATACACAGGGTGGACCATCATCCTGTCTTCAGTAAGGGGTAGAAAGCATGTGCCTTTGCAACCTAATTTGTGGATTTTGTTGGTGGTAGTCATGGAGATGGGGAAAATTGGGAACTAGGGAACAGATAACATAGTGGGTGGCTTGGCTAATTCATTCCATGTAGTCAAAAGAAATCTGGAGGAATACTGTCATTTGTATAGGAAGGTGATCGTACTGACTATGAAAAGTATATTTAGTTGGAAATTGACCAAACAGCAGTAACTTTAGATTCTATAAGAGATATGAAACATACGTTGCAAACTGCAACACTACTCAGTATGCCCAGCCAGATTAAAATATAACTGGGAAATATTTAACAAAATAGATAAAAATACATTAGAACCTAATATTAATATGTGATTTTCCAAGTCAGTATGCATCCTACAAGGATTCTTATGTTGTTTAGTGATTTTTATTTGAGTTTGATACAACTGTTATAGAAGCCATCTAATATGATACGGAAAGAAAAGTAGTGGTGAAGTGAAGACGCTCTACTTTATAGGAGAGAAGATAACTGGAATGAATTTTGGTAATATTTAGGCCTCAAATATCTATATTCCAGTGAACAGAGTACTGGTAATAAAGTGAATTCAAGGAGTTAAGTATAACCCTCATAGGTATCATTAACGCTTTATGGGGGTAGATTTCAAGAATTGTATTTGATAGCTATCCTTTTGAATGTTGTTAAAAAAAACATTTGCAGGAATAGTATCAGCAAGCATTTATTAATATGAATTACATACTGTGACCAAAGCACTATCTTATGACTTGAGGGAGATGCACAATCTAAGACCATCTTTGGCCTTGTTGAAATTCTAGTCTAAAAAGGGGATAGTCATACAACATTATGTGATAAAAGGCATTAGATAGTTGCAAAGCAAAATTTGCTCTTTGACCCTTCCTCGTCCTCAAGAGGACCTTCATACCAATACTGTATATGAAGACGTTTCAAAGAAAGCTTCATGTAGGAGATGACATTTGAGTTGTGATATACATTCAGTTATTGTCCCTTTCTTTATAAATGAGAAAACTTATGCTTAAGTGAGGTTAAGTAAAACTAAGATACGTTGTTAAGTATATTATAGTGGTTGTCTTTTGTATATAGGTTTTATTAGATGGAAATGGAGTCAAAATCTCAAATTCTTTTATTTGAGCCAGGTCCTTGTAGCCATCAGTCCATGAACCATTATCACAGAGAAGGACCTGCCTTTCCCACCATTACCAACACCAGTCATTAACCAACCACCCCTCATAGTCCTCTAGTAAGTCCAAGAGCCCTGGGAATAGTAGTGCTCCTCACTACTTGACTCTTTCAAGACTGGCCCTAGCACAAAACCTAGTACATAGTAGGTACTCATTAAATGTTTGTTGACTTATTTATTGACTTGCCTCCATTATCTATGGAAGCAGCTCTTATAGAAATGGGGCCTGCCATCCCTACCACCAACACCAGTTGATGACCAACTGCCACTGATGGACAGGTCATCCCCAAGAGCTCTGGAAACAGCACTGATCCTCAGTAGTCCTGCTTCCAACTTGACTCCCACAGCCACAATCCAAGGGAGCAACCCTTGTGGAAATGAGACTTGTTACCTACCTCTGCAGGTGATGCAGCCCCCACCTTCTCAGGAGTCATAGTAGCAGAAGACCCAGGAAAGAAAAAGTTCTGGCCACCAGCATTCTTGACATTGACAAGTGGTTCAGCATTAGAAACATAGGTTTAAAAGATGCATTACCATCTTCCTTGCTGCTGCATTTTAAGGATCACCTGATTTGTAGCTAAAATCTGTTTATTATTGCCTCTATTAGAATATGAGCTGCTTAAGATCAGTGACTATCCTCTTTTTATTTGTACCTCCAGCCCTTAATGCAATGCTTTGTACCTTTAAGTGCTTAGTAAATGCTTTTGCATTCATTTAGCAGGAAGTCAGGGATGATCTTTGAGAAAGAATAGTTGTAATAGGGTCATTGTAAGGGAAGAGAAGACAGACTGGTAGACATTGAGAGAATGGGTACTGAAGGCAATGGATTATAAGCAAGTATTTTCAAATTTTGCTATGAAGGTGAAATGAGAGACAGGAATTTAGCTGTGTGGGATAGAAGGGGCAAGAGGAGGCTTTTAAAAAAACACAGAAACCATTTCGGAGACCTGTGTATACTTGTAGACGAATGCAGTTTCAAATTGCAATCTTAAGTGGACATCTTAAGCTTGCAACAGTATCCAAAACAAAATTCATTATCTTTCACCTCTCTAGTTCTACCCCTTTTCCTCTGTTTTCCATTTTTGTTTTTTGTTTTTAAGCCACTTTGGTCTTCTCATCACTCAGAATCAAAATCTTGGATTTGTCTTTGACTCCTTACTTTGCCTCACTTATCTGTAGGCAATAGTGTTGCATAGTATTGTCAGTGCTAGTTCCATAACATTTCATCTCTATCCCCATCTTTCCATTAGTATGGCTACCAACTGTCTTCATTCAGGCCTTTAATATCTCTTTTACTTAGACATGTAGTTTAAACATTTTTGATTATGCACCAACAGTATTTGTATATTTATGTATGTTATGTACATTGATATTGTTTTATGTTAAGTATATTATAAAGCATCTTCTAAATAGAAAATTTTTTAAATGAGTAAAGATAAAATTATATTTTTAAAAATTTTGTCTTAATAGATTTTTTTTTTGCTTTTGAGAGCAGTGTGATTGAATATGCTTCATTCTTTTCCAGAAATTTCTGTGTATGTCTTAGAGGATATGGCAGACTTGTAAATAATAATTTCTAGCAATTAGTTAATTTGATGATACCCACATAAACTGATGCTTTAAAAAAATATTTTGTCTCATTTCAGCTGAGCAAAACATTTTCAATATCAATCCATTCCTCTTCCTTTCAGTAGTTCTGCATGAATGACATCTGACCTTATTTGTTGTTCATATATGGCTATTTAAGTTGTATAAATGTGAAGATCAACAGAGAGAACAGTTTGGCTGCAAGAGTTCAGGAGGGTGTGTGTCTGTGTGTGTCTGTATGTGTCTGTGTGTGTGTCTGTGTGTGTGTGTAACATAACTGGGAAGGCAGGCTGGGCCAGGTTGTAAGTGCTTTGTGTGCCGAACAGTGGGGTTTATATTTGACCCTAGAAGTTATAAGAGCCCATTAAAGCTTATTGAATGGGAAGAGTGACATTGTCAAAACCACACCTGAGAATCATTTTGACAGTTATGTGGAAGAAGTATTGGAATGTGAAAAAAATTATGTCAGGGACACCAACCAGAAGTAATAGTTCAGGTAATGTGAACTAGGATGACTGAGTGAGTGGAGATAAACTGAGGGGAAGTGGTAGTGGTGTTGTCCTTTACTGAAATAGGGAGGTTTGAAAGATGGTTGGATTTGGGTGGATAGGTAATGTAATGAGATCTGTGATACAGATCATACTGTGCAACTTACTACATCCCACCCAAAATGAAAAGGCAGGGGTGGGATGGGTGGTGAGAGGCAGAGTTTTCAATTGACAGTTACTGCTACAGTATAGAGCCTGTCCAATGGTGCTTATCCTATCCCTGAAGTGATAGAGGTTAGAAGGTAGATATGTTTAGGGTCTAGGTCTAGGTCTTGGTCTTGGTTTGATCATGATGTGGCAGATTTTTCCAGTGGTTGCAGGTAGGGGTTAGGTTATAACTGCCTACTAGGGCCCATAAAGGAGAAAGTTGGGAGCTTGCACAGTCTTGAGAGGGAATGGAATGGGGGGTTGTTGGACTGTTGGCCTGGTCAAGCATATACTGTGGTTGTGTTGAAGACGAGCACTAGGTTTAGCTATCCTGGTGAGGGTGAGATGTGACTCATCTCCCTCCAAATGGTTCTTCACACAGCCTTTGGGATCATGTTACAGACTCCACTTTGGAAACCACCAATTTTGGCTATTCTAATAGTCTCCTAATTGGTCCATTTACCTCAGGTCGCTTTAGTTCTCCAGTCTGTCCTCAGGAGCTACCAAGAATTACATTTCTAAACCGTATTTCTGACTATGTGCCTCTATTACTTCCAGAAACTCTTGCCTGTAAAATAAAATATAAATTATGTTTAGCATTTAAAACCTTTTATAATCTGGCTCTAGCCTGCCCTTTTCGACTTATTCTGCATTACAGTTCCTCATACATCTGCGTTTCAGCCTAATGGCCTATTTGCTTACCCCTATATGATATTCTATCTCTTATAACTGTGCCTTTGCAAACACAATGTCCCCCATTCATAGAGTACATTTTCTCCTTACTTCTACCCTTTAGAATCCCTACCTTCCTTCAAAATTTGGCCCAACTATCACCTCCTACAAGAGGCCTTTTCTTGAATTTCTGTTAGTGCCTCTGTCCTCTCAAAAAAAAAATTACCTTGTAGTTATTTTGTATATGTTTTGTATTTGCATATACTTACATGTTGTTTCCCCATAGAATGTAAGTTCCTTGATGCCAGGGATTGTTTTATTTTTGTCATTGTATCTCCAGCCTTTTGGTGCATACTGCTTTTTGATTGATTTAGTGAGGTTGCTGATGGCATAAAAGAGAGAACTGATGCAGAACCAGAAGCAAAATTTGTATGATGACTACCTTAATGTGAAAACACCTCTGAAAAGCTTTGGAACTTAGATCATTACAGTAACAGTTGTGACTTCATAGGACTGATGGTGAATCATATCTTCTACTTCTCATCACAATGCTTGGCAGATAGTAACTCCGTAATATATGCCTTTTCTTCCTTCTTTCCTTCATTCCATCCTTCCTTCCTAGGTGACATGAGGCATGCATTATTAGATTCCATCAGTGTATGGATTTTGTTTGGTTAACTTTTCATCTTGGTTTCAGAGATGGTGATGTAGGAGGATGGTGATTGGAGAAATCATTGTGAAGTGACAATGCAAAAACAATCAGTAAAATATTAATAAAAGATGCATGAGAGATAGGAAATTACTGCTGAGGAATTACTAGAGAAGGAAGCTAATTATAGGAGTGAGATCGAGTGTATATAGAATAATTTTAGTAAGGATTCTTCTGTGACCTGAGAGGAAGAGACTATGGTTGATGATAGTGAGAAGTTTTGCGAAGAGGAGCTGAAGGCATTCATAATGGAAAAGTCTTCTCAATGAGTTGGGAAAATAGGTCATCTGCTCTAAGTGTGGGAATTAGGGATGCATTTGAGGGCAAGAGTAAATAAGAGATTGGAATGGTTGTGAGGAATAAATTGTAGATACAGATAAAATAGTAATGTTGAAAATCTAGCTGAAGTTACGTAAAATGTACTTGTAGTGGATGAAATTAAATTAGTTTTGTGCGTTTGAGTAGTTAGAGCAGTCCTAGAACAAACAGTTGTTTGGTGGGATTTAGGCTTATGATGAGGATTTGAAGCTTTGGAATAGTAGAAGGTTATAAGTGAAAGGAATTCTAGTAATAGCTAGTGAAACATTAGAATGATAAAACCTGAGGTTAAGTGGGGGTAATACCAAAGGAGGCCAAAGTGGTGGAGATGCATTGGAAGATTAGAAGTTTAAGAAATGTCAGAGGAGAGGAGAAGTAAAAAAATGATTTTAAAAAGTTAGTGAAGCTAAGGATCAGAATTCATAACAATAACTTGTATAGTGAATTAAGAGTTACAAAATGATATCTAATAGGTACTTGGAGATAGAGGATTGAAACTCAGGGGAAAGACTTAGCTCTGTCAGCCCTGTGGAACCTGATTTGGAGTAGGGAGAGATTTAAGGTAGGGAGGCCAGCTAGAAGGCAGAACTTGAACAAAGGTCTTCTTTACTCTGAGCTCAGATCTGTTCACCACACCACACTGTACAACATGCATGCTTATGAATGAATGGAGTGAATGATGAGAAACACTCCAGTGATAAATTATTCCTCTCAATCTTGGCTTCCACAGTGAGAGAGTATCAGAGTGAGAGTCTGCTCCTCACTACTACTTCCTAGTTCCCTTTTCAACTACCATTACCTCACTGCCTCTCTGTCTTTGAGATTCATTTCATCCATCCATGTATCACCCAGTCTAGATCCTTTTTCTTATGAAATACAGGTCTGTAGATTACTCTTACTGTCTTCCTTTTCATCCCACAACCTTTCGCCTCTTTTTGGGTACTTGAATGTACATATACATGTTAGCTTCAATTCTCTGCTCTTAATCAACTTCCTCTACTCTCATGACCTACACCTTCCTTCAATCTTGGCCACCCACCAAGATGGTCCTATTTTAGAGCTTGCTATCACTCACAGGTGTTCTAACACCATGTTCTTAAACTATGAATTTCCTATCTGTGATAAAAATTTCCTCCTCTACCATTTCTATTGCACACATCCTAACAGCATTTTTCTTTCTCATCCTCACTTCCAGTCCTTGACATCTTCCTTGTTCTCCCAGGTTTTGTTTTGCTTTCTTCCCTTAATAGGCTTGACCCTATTCAAGGTTTTTGTTTTTTGTGGGGTTTTTTTGCTTTTTGGAGGGCAATTGGGGTTAAGCGACTTGCCCAAGGTCACACGACTGTTTTTTATCTTAAGTGTCTGAGGCCGGATTTGAACTCAGGTCCTCCTGACTCCAGGGCCAGTGCTCTACTCACTGCGCCACCTAGCCGCCCCCTGCAGTTAAGGTTTTTGACCTCTCAACTGAAACTGCTCACTCTAAAGTTACCAAGTAATCTTTTAATTGCCAAGTTTGATGGTCTTTTCTTGCTTAGCTGGTTACTTCTTCATATTCTTTCCTCTTTGGCTTTTATGCTACTATTTCCCCGTTATTTCCTCCTCCTTTCCTGATTATTCCTTCTCAGTCTCTTTTGCTTGTTCATCATCCATATCATGGCCCTTAACTATGGATATTCTCCAGAATGCCATCCTAGACCCTCTTCTTTCTTTTTTCTCTGTCTTTTTCTCACCTCAGCAATCAGTCTTGAGCTCCAGTCACTCATTATTAACTTCCTATTAGACATTTCAAACATTTTTTCTCAAATTCAGTATATCCCAAGACTTTATTCTAGGTCCTCTTTTCTTCTTTTTCTGTACTCTTCCACTTGATCTTCAGCTCCTGGGATTTCAGGATGTAACTCAGATATACTTGTCCAGCCCTAAATCGTCTCCCAATCAGTAGTCCTACAACTCCAACTGACTATTAGGCATCTTGAACTGGACATCTTGAACTCAACATGCCCAACTCATCTTTTCTCTCAAACTTTTTTTTTTAACCTCATTATTACTGTCAAGTGTACCATCATCCTCTTAGTAACCTAGGCTGGCAACATAGTGAGGAGTAGAAGATGATACCTCTCTCACCCTCTATATCCAGTCAATTATCAAATCCTTTTGTTTCTACCTGCAGAACATCTCTCCAAATGTACTCTTCTCTCCTCCAGGAGATGCCACCATCCAGGCATAGACCCTTTTCACTTCTAAACTATTATAGTAGCCTGCTGGTTGGTCTCCCTGCCTCAAGTCACTCCCTGCTCCATTCTGTCCTCAACTCAGCTATTAAATTGGTCTTCCTCAAGTGCAGGCCTGACATGCCAGCTCCCTGTTCAGTAAACTCCATTGGCTCCCTGTTACCTTCAGGATCAAGTATAAAATCTTCTGTTTGGTTTATACAGCCTTGCAGCCTTGCCCTTCCAACTTTCTGGTGTTTATACACTTTACTTCTCCCAACGTACTCTGTGATCCAGGGACGCTGTCTCCTTATTGTTCCAGAGACAGCAAGGCAGCACAATGGATAGAGTGCTGGGCCAGCACTCAGAAAGACTTGAGTTCTAATGTGACCTCAGATACTTTCTAGCTGTTTGACCCTGGAAAAGTCAGTTGACCTCTGTCTGCCTCAGTTTCCTCAACTGTAAAATGGTGCTAATAATAGCATCTATGTTCCAGGGTTGTGAAGCTTAAATGAGATAATATTTATAAAGTGCTTAGCATAGTGTCTTGCATGTAGTAATCACAATGTATTCTTCCTCTCTTTCATCCTTTGTTCATTTATTCCTTCTTTCTTCTCCCTCCCACTCTTCTTCCATTCTTTCTACACACAAATATTTTCACTGGCTATTCTTCCATGCCTGGAAATGTCTTAACTCTCATCTCTAATTTCTAGTTTCTCTTCAAGTCTCAGCCAGAGCCCTACCTTCTTCAAGAAGTGTTTCCTAGCCTTTAATTTTAGTGCCTTCTGAGACCACTCCTGATTTATCTTGTATATATTTTGTTTGTACATAATTGTTTGCATGTTGCCTTACCCATTAGAAAATTGTGAGCTTGACAGCAAGAACTGCCTTTCGCTTTTCTTTGTATCCCTAACACATAACACATATGTGCCTAGCACATAGTAAGTAACTTCATAAGTGCTTGTTGACTATTTCTTAGGATCCGAGAATCATAGATTTGGAGCTGGAGAGGTCAGAGTAACGATTAGTCTAACTCTCTTATTATATAGAAGAAACTAAACCCAGAGAAGCTATTTACTTTCCCAGGGTCACACACAGAAAATATCAGGATTTGAGCCCATGAAGTGGAGTTAGGATGGTGGAGTGAAAGAATGCAATGCTAAATTTCCCCCAAAACCTCTCTTATAAAATGACCACAGAAAACATCAAACAGAATTCTGATTAGAAAAGCCAAGAAAAAGTCAAATGAGCAATTTTTCTAATACAGGGTACTTTAAGAAGACAGAGTTTTGCAGATAAATATATATATTGAAGGATTTAAACCCATGGCCTTGGACTCTGGGCACAGTACTTTTCCCCCATTATATCACATACTTTTTACTCTTCTATCTCACATAGTTGAGTGGATTAAATTCTCTAGATCAATGGTTCTCAACCTTCCTAATGTTGCAACCCTTTAATACTCATATGTGGGCATGTCTGCATGTGGGCAGACCCACCTGGAGACCTCTAATAGAGGAGCTGTGTGTCTCAGTTCCTAAGACCATCGAAATATGTGTTTTCTGATGGTTTTAGGCGGCCCCTGTGATCCCTGTGAAAGGGTCATTTGACCTCTAAAGGGGTCATGACCCACAGGTTGAGAACAGCTGCTCTAGATCTTTTTTCAAACTGCCATCTAGTCTTGCCTTGCCTTGCCTGTCTTGTTTTGTTTTTGTTTTTTTGCTTTTTGAAGGGGAGAGGGCAGGGCAATTGCCCAAGGTTACACTGCTAGTAAGTGTGTCAAGTGTCTGAGGCCCGATTTGAACTCAGGTCCTCCAGACTCCAGGGCCGGTGCTCTATTCACTGTCCCACCTAGCCACCCCTTGTCTTGTGTTTTTTCAAGTTTATTTTTTTTATTCATTTGCTAGAATTTTACATTTATCCTTATTACATGTCATTAGATTCAATTCAGTGCTCTAACCCATCAAGATCTTTTTAACGTTTCTGTTGACACAATCTCTTGACAAGTTCATTCCCTTCCAGAGCTTCAGTGAAATTTTCACTACCCTGATTAGCACAGATAGTTCTCACCACCTATTTAGACCACTGAAATAGCCTTCTAACAGGTCTTCCCACTCCACTCTTTTCCCATCCAAATCCATCCTTTATACAATTGTCAGAGTCCTCTTCCTCTTGCATAGATTTGATCCTGTTACTCTAATCCTCAAAGAGCCCTTCAGTGGCTTCCTGTTGTTTAAAGTTAAACGCCTTAGGCTGCCATTCAAAGACTTCTACAGTCTTATATCACCCTGCCTTTTCAGTCTTATTTCATACTCTTCCTTTCAGTATATTTTATATTCTTAACAAACTGGACTACTCAAATTTTAGATTTTTATTCAACATTCCAGGCATGGAGGACAGCCTGGAAAAGCAGAGATTCAGGAGATGGAATATTATGTTTGAGGAACCAGAGTAAAGTTTAAGAAGACTGGAAAGATAAGAAGGAACAAGGCTATAAAGGGCTTAAAATGCCAAATATGATTTCATATTTGATTCTAGAAATAACTGGAAGCCATTGGGTGGGGAATGACATTGTCAAATATGCATTTTTGGAAAATCACTTTGGCACCTACATGGAAGATAAATTAGAATGGAGAGAGCGTTGAGGCAAGGAGGCCAACCAGAAAGCTATTGAAATAGACTAGGAATCAGGTGGTGAGAACTGCCAACCAGGCTGGTGGCTTCGTAAAAGAGAATGAGATTTATCCTAGAGATGTTGTAAAGGTAGGAAAAAAAAAAAGATGGCAATAGACTGTGTGTGGAGGGAATGTAAGAGAGGAATTGAGGATAACACTAATGTTATGAGCCTGAATTATTGGAAGGATAATAATACCTTAACAGTAATAGGGAAGTTTAGAAGAGGAGAGAGTTTTTAGAGAATGATGAATTTAGTTTTGGATATGTTGATTTTGCCGCTTTCTTTTTTTTTAATGAGTTTCCTTTTTTTTTTCCAAATTACATGTAAAAACAATTTTTAACTTTTGTTTTTTAAAATTTTGTGTTCCCAAAATTTCTCCCTTTCTCTTCATTGAGAAGGCGAGCAGTTTGATATAGTTTATATATGTATAATTGTGCAAAACGCATTTCTGTATTAGCCATGTTGCAAAAGAAAACAGAACCAAAAAAATAGACCAAGAAAAATTTCTTAAAGTATGCTTCAACCTGCGTTCAGACTCAGTTCTTTTTCTGGAAGTGGGTAGCATTTTTCATCTTAAGTCCTTCAGAATTGTCTTGGATCATTGTATTGCTGAGAATAGTGAAGACATTCACAGTTGATCTTCAATATTGCTTTTGTACAGTGTTCTGGTTCTGCTCACTTCACTTTGCATTAGTTCATGGAAGTCTTTCCAGGTTTTTCTAGAAGAATCCTCCTCATCATTTGTTATAGCACAATAGTATTCCGTCACAATCATATACCACAACTTGTTTAGCCATTCCCCAACGGATGGACATCCCCTTAATTTCCAATTCTTTGCCACCACAGAAAGAACTGCTATAAATATTTTTGTACAAATAGGTTCTTATCCTTTTTTTTTTTTAATCTCTTTGGGACACAGACCTAGTAATGTTGTTGCTGGGTCAAAGGTTAAGCACAGTTGTTTTAGCCCTTTGGCCATAGTTCCAAATTGTTCTCCAGAATGGTTGGATCAGTTTGCAACTCCACCAACAGTGCATTAATGTCCTAGTCTTTCCACATCCCCTCCAACATTTGTCATTTTCCTTGTCTGTCATCTTAAGCCAATCTGATAGATGTGAGGTGGTACTTCAGAGTTGTTTTAATTTGCATTTCTCTAATCAATAGTGATTTAGAGCATTTATTCATATAACTACAAATGGCTTTGATTTCTTCTGAAAACTGCCTATTCATATCCTTTGACTGTTTATCAATTAGGGAATAACTTAGATTTTTACAGATTTGGCTTAGTTCTCTATTTGAGAAATGAGACCTTTATCAGAAAAACTTCCTGAAAAAAAATTCCCCAGTTTTTTTCCCTTTTAAATTTACTTATTTTTAGTTTACAACATTCATTTCCACAAGTTTTTGAGTTCAAATTTTTCCCCCTCCCTCTCCTCCTCTCTTACCCTCCAAGACAACATGTAATTTGATATAGGTTCTATGTATACTTCACATTAATCATATTTTCACAATAGTCAAGTTGTAAAGAATTATAACCAATGGAATGAACCACAAGAAAGAAGAAACAAAACAAAAGAAAAAAGAGAGGGATCAAATAGTTTGCTTCAATCTGCACTCGGACTCCATAATTCTTTCTCTGGATTTGGATAACCTTTTGTGTCATGAGTCTTTTGAAGTTGTCTTAGAACCTTGCATGGCTGAAAAGAGCCAAATCTATCAGAATTAGTCATCACAGATACAATATGTCTGTAATTGTGTACAATGTTCTCCTGGTTCTGATCCCCTCACTCAGCATCAGTTCATATAAGTCTTTCCAGGTTATTATGAAGTCTGTCTGCTACTCATTTCTTACAGCACAATAGTATTCCATTACATTCATATACCACAATTTGTTTAGCTATTCCCCAATTGACAGGCATCCCTTTTATATCCATTTCTTTGCCACCACAAAATGAGCTGCTGTAAATATTTTTGTATGTACAGGTTCTTTTCCCGTTTGTATAATCTCTTTGGAATATAGCCCTAAAAGTGGCATTGCTGGTCAGAGGGCATGTGCATTTTTTTAGTGTTTTGGGAATAATTTCAAATTGGTCTCGAGAATGCTTAGATCAGTTCATAACTCTACCAACAATGCATTAGTGTTCCAGTTTTCCCACATCTTCTCCAGCATTTGTCATTTTCCTGTTTTTGTCATATTAACCAATCTGACGGGTGAGATGTGGTACCTAAGAGTTGTTTTGACTTGCGTTTCTCTAATAAATAGTGATTTAGAGTATTTTTTCTTATGATTATAGATTCTTTAATTTTCTCCTGAAAACTGCCTATTCATATCCTTTGACCATTTATCAATTGGGGAATGACTTGTATTCTTACAAATTTGGCTAAGTTCTCTATATATTTGAGAAATGAGTCCTTTATCAGAAAAACTTGCTATAAAAACTTTGCCCCAGTTTTTTGTTTTCTTTCTAATCTTATCGGCATTGATTTTGTTTGTGCAAAACCTTTTTAATTTAATGTAATTAAAATTATCTATTTTAGATCCCATAATGCTTTCTATCTCTTGTTTGTTCATAATTTCTTCCTTTATAGTTCTGACAGGTAAAATTCTCTGTGCTTCTTTAATTGTGGTATCATCTTTTATGCCTAAATCATGTACCCATTTGGACCTTATCTTGGTATATGGTGTGAAATGTTTGTCTGTACCTAATTTCAACCATACTGCTTTCCAGTTTTCCCAGCAGCTTTTGTCAAATAGTGAGTTTTTGTCCCCAAAGCTTGAATCTTTGGATTTACCAAACACTAGATTATTATGGTCATTTATTCCTGTATGTTGTGTACCCATTCTAGTCTACTGATACACCACTGTATCTCTGCACCAAATTGTTTTGATGATTATCACTTTAAAAACAGTTGGAGATCTGGTACTGCTGATCCACCTTTCTTCAAATTTTTTCCCCTATTAATTCCCTTGATATTGTTGAACTTTTGTTCTCCCAGATGGATTTTGTTACGATTTTTTCCTAGTTCTATAAAATATTTTGTTGTTGTTAGTTTGATTGGTATGGCATGGATATGTTGATTTTGAAATGACTACTAGAACAACAAAAAAAAAGGCAGCTGGGTGGCTTAGTGAATAGAGCACAGGCCCTGGAGTCAGGAGGACCTGAGTTCAAATCTGGCCTCAGGCACTTAACACAAAAACTAGCCGTGTGACCTTAGGCAAGTCACTTAACTCCAGTTGCCCTCCAAAAAAAAGCAAGAAATGACTACTGGATATCTAGTTTAGGATGATCAAAAGGTATTTGGGTATATGAGACTGGCATTAAGGACAGAGGCTAGATTTGGATATGGCAGTCATCTGCATGGAGATATGATCATTGAACCTATTAAAGCTGATGAAAGCAAGATAGCATAGAGAAAAAAATAGGAAAGTCTGGAACAGAGTTTTGGGGGACACCCAAGTTTAATGGATATAACCTTGATAAAGAACAAGCAAAAGAGACTGAGACATGACCAGTCAGGCAAGTAGAAGCCAGGAGAGAGTGGTGTCACAAAAACCTAAAGAGGATAGGAGAAGAATCATCCTTTTGGAGAAGAGGATGGTCATCAGTGTCAAAGGCTGCAGAGAACTTAAGATGAATTAAGAGAAGACCATTGATTTGGCAGTTAAGGGATGATTGATAACTATGGAGAGAACAGTTTCAGTTTAAGGATGATGTCAGAGTAAGAATAAGTGGAGGTATCAAGTGTAGTTGCCTCTTCCTTCCTTCCTTCCTTTCTTGTTTCTTTGTTTCTTTTCTTTTTTTTTTGTTTGTTTGGGGTTTTTTTTTTGCTTTTTGGAGGGGGGAAGGCAGGATAGTTGGGGTTAAGTGATTTGCCCAAGGTCACATGGCTAGTAAGTGTTAAGTGTCTGTGGCCGGATTTGAACTCAGGTCTTCCTGACTCCAGGGCCAATGTTGATGATAAGTGGCAGAGATGGTAGGATCAAGTGAGGATTTTTTAAGGATGAGGGACACAGAATTTTGTAGGTTGCAGAGGAGACAGATCAGGAGGTACTGATAGAATGAGGATGATAGTGGGAGCAATTTGTTGGAAGAAGACAGGATGGGATTAAGCATGCATGTAGAGGAGTTTACCTTAGCAAAGAGAAAGCTTCCTCCTTCTTCATGAGAGAGTGAAAGAAGAGATGGTGGGAGAAGACATGTGAGTGCTGTGAAATGGGGAGGAGGAAAGAAGAGGGAATTTTTATCAAATGGTCTTACTTTTTTCAGTGAAATATGAGGTGAAGTCCTCAGCTGAGAGGTGGGGGGAGGTAGTGCTATGGGAGATTTGGAAGATGAAAAGATTTGGAATAATTTGATATGATGATTGGGAGAGCATATCTGTTAGGGAAGGTGTAAAAGAATTACAAGTGTGGCCCAGTTGAGATTATGTAACATAAATTTGTGGTGGACTGAGCCAACATGGTTTAGTGATTTCCTCCAGTTCTATGCAGTGGCTTGTGAATAGGAGTGAAGGTGGTTGATGGACTACTAACTCTGAATCGGGGTTTGTTAACATATAGTTGTTGATTGGACAGAGGGGCAAGAGATTCCAGTATAAATGATAGGATAGAGTTGATTCACCAAGGGGTCAAGATGGGGAAAGGAAAGTTCAGTCACTATAGGAGTGAGGGGTAGAGGGATGGAAGATCATATTGAGGAAGAACAGAGTTAGAAGACATAAGACAGAGAGAAAGATGGCATGATAAAAGGTTATGATCAGGTGAAAGTATTTCAGGATTCAAGAGGATGCAAAAGTAGAACACTTGTGGGTATAAGAATCTCTGCATATAGCTGAGGTGGAGTAGTTATGGGAATTGAGTAGATTGAAAAACTAGGAAGTTAGGTTATTTGAGAGTATTAGCATATATGTTGAAATCTCTTAATATGAGGACAGGATTTGGGATAGAAAGAAAGACTGTAAACTAGGCACAGAACTCATTGAGGAAGGAAGGAGAATATTTTGAAAGGTCTTTAGATAATAGTCAGCAGGATCTGAATTAGATGATAAATTTGAATGCCATGAACCTGAAAGGAGGAGAGAATGCTGAGTGATGGTGATAGGAGAGTTGGGAAGTAACAGTGTTGAGTATTCCACCTCCTCCATCACTACTGGTAGGGGTAGGGAATATGAAAAAGTACAAGTAGTTCTGAAAAGGGTAGTCACAATGCCTTGTCATCAGTCATCAGTTAAAAAATTAGCATTGTCTCTAAAGCATTCCATCAAAGGTTAATCTTTGAGTCTGGCTATGAAACAGTTTCAAGTTATATAATTGTACTGTTGTCTAGTCCATACCTCACCATCTTTTCCACAAAAGTAGCAGGAGATTCCTTACCAGAATTGTTGTACTGAAATTTGTCAACTATACAGCATTCACCTAATCACCTACTTTAATAATATTGTCCAAAAAAATGATTAAGGTTATTCTGGCATGGCGTTTTCTTGTTGAAGCCATATTGACTCTGAATTTGTTTATTTTTTCAAAGTTCATTAATCTGTTCTAAAATTTTATCAGTAATCAAAATTAAATTCATTAACCAGTAGTTCTCTAACCTTTATGAAAATCAGGATATTTGCCTTTTTCTAGTCTTGCTATTTTTTCTCATCTTCTGTGATTTTTCAGGTTATCAACAACAACACTTCAGTAATTGCATTTGCTAGTTCTTTCAGTACCTGAGGACATAGTTCTTCTGGATGAAGTGACCTAAATTCATTAAGAGCAGTTAAGTGTTCCCTTAAGAGGAGCAATATGGTTCATTAGAAAAAAGTATGAATTTGGAGTTAAAGACACTAAATTCAGTACTGACTTTGTCCCTTTTTTTTTTTTTTAAACTATCTTCTGACCATAGGGTAGTCATTTAACCTTTCTGGGCCTCAGTTTTCTTATGTATAGATAAACAAATTGGGTTTCATTATCTCTGAGGTCCTTTCCGGTTCTAGAGCTATGATCCTATGAACCTTCTATCACTTTGTATTGGAAACCAGTTCAAACTCCCCTTAGCCATTTTGGCTCTTTCCTTTCCAATCCAAGGCCATTCTCCTTGGCAGAGAAAACAGAAGCAAAATAAGAATTGAGCAGGTCTACTTTACTCTTATCACTTATCACCATCCCACCATCCTTAGTATTGGTTGATATCCTCATTCTTGATCACTCCTCATATATGGCCTCTTCTTTCCCATCATAAAGACCCTTATCACTTCTTGCCTGGTCTCCTAATCTGTTTCAAGTCTCTTCCCACACTAATTCAGTCATCAGTAAATATTTACTAAGTGCCTACTCTTAAGCCAGACACTGTACTCAGCATTGGGGATACAAAGAAGGACAAAAGATAGTCTCTGACTTCAAGGAGCTCATAGTGCAATGGAGGAAGACATCACAAAAAAAAAGTTAATTGAAAAGCAGGGGAGATGTGGAGAGGGGGATGTGGTACTTGCAGCCAGGAGTTAAAGTGGCAGCACTAGGCCCCACTCTTAAATGGAAGATCTGGGATGAGTCCTCTGAAACACTTCCATTCTCTCTAATCAGAAAGAGAAGGGTCCCAGGCCCAGGGGGAACTGAGTTACGTTGGATTTCAGAGTTGATTCTCATTGATTTATTTACTTTTTAAAAATTGATTTGTTTATTTACTTTTAGTTTACAAGATAAAGTTCCAGAATCTCATATCAAATTTTCTCCCCTCTCTCTTCCTCGCCTCCCCCCAATGGTGGCATGCAATCAAGTATAGGATCTGCAAATACTTTCACATTGGACATTAGTCTGGTTGTAACCAATGGAGTGAACAATGGGAAAAAAGAAACAAATTCAAACGTGGAAAAGAATAATAGCATGTAGATTCTTTCAGTCTCCATTTAAACTCTGTTCTTTCTAGATCTTTCTCTGAATGTAGACATCTCCTTCCATCCTGAGATTTGTAGAGTTGTCTTTATAACTGTGCATTGCTGAGAAGAGTCCAATTTATCAAGATTAGTTGTCATACATACAATGTGTCTGTGATTGCGTACAAATTTTTCCTGATTCTCTTCTTCTCACTTAGCATCAGTTTGTATAAGCCTCTCCAGGTGAATATGAAGACCGTCTCCTCCCCATTTCTTATAGCACAATAGTATTCCATTACATTCATATACCACAACTTGTTCAGCCATTCCCCCAATTGATGGGCATCCCCTTAATTTCCAGTTTTTTGCCACCACAAAGAGAGCTGCAATAAATATTTTTGTACATATGGGTCTTCCTCCCACTTCTGTGATCTCTTTGGGATACAACCCCAGAAGCAGTATTACTGGGTCAAAGAGTATGCAATTATTTATAGCCCTTTGGGCATAGATCCAGATTGCTCTCCAGAATGGTTGTATCAGTTCACAGGTCCACCAGAAATGCATTAGTGTTCCAGTTTTTCCACATCCTCTCCAGCATTTATCATTTTCCTGTTTTGTCATCTTAGACAATCTGACTGGTGAGATGTGGTGCCTCAAAGTTGTTTTGATTTGCATTTCTCGGATCAGTAATGATTTAGAGCATTTTTTCATATGCTTATAGATACCTTTAATTTCTACCTCTGAAAATTGCCTGTTCATAAGAGTTGATTCAGTCTTGTTGAACTTTACTGGAGAGAAAGCTAAGGGCCAAGAGATCAGTCTGTTAGGTTGATCTTCCTCTACTTAGTTGCCAAGTTTATTTTTCTAAAACATAGGTTTGACTAAGTCACCCCCCCTGTTTAAGGAGTTCCATTGCCTCCCTATTACCTCTAGTATCAAATATAAAATTCTCTATTTTGTGTTTACAAGAATTTATAACTTGGTCTCTTCCTGTCTCATGAAATGTTATTCTCTCTATGTTCTATGTTCCACACTGGCCTACTCACAGTTCCTTGAATGCAAACAATTCATTTCCCTCTTGCACTGGCTTTCCCTCATGCCTGGAACATATCTACTTAGTGATATGTTGTCTCTCCCATTAGAATGTATGCTCCTTGAGGGCTGGGACTGTCTTTTGCCCTTCTCTGTATCCCCAGTGCTTAGTACTGTGCCTGTGTATAAAGGCAGTCATTGAAACCATAGAAGCAAATTTTATTACCAGATGTAGAGAAAGGAGAGAATAGTCTTTAGAACAGAATTTTGAGTAACACCTGTCTTAAGTGACTTAGGAGACAGAGAAGTAGTCAGAGATAAGAGTAGAAAGAGAATTAGAAGAGTATTGTGTCTTAAAAAAGCAAGAGGTGAAAGAATGGGGGGGGGGAGTAGTTAGGTGATGAACTCTGGTGTTAAATGCTACAGAAAAGTAAAAGAGGAGGAAGCTGATAGAGGCTATTGCTGACCTTTAAAAGAGTACTTTCTCTAGAATGGTGGTAATGGGAGAACCAGATTTCAAGGAGCTGAGCAGACTGGTAAGAATGTAGGAGAAACCCTTTTCCAAATTTTTGACATGTTTGGAAAGGGAATGTAAAGATAGCTGGATGTGATAAAAGGGTGTGAAAAAGTTCCAGGTGGCTTCTTGACGTAAAGATAAAAGGGATGTCATATGTCTTTTGCAATTATTCTTGATACAGATGGTTATAAAAGACAAAATGGACAATTTTGATTCCATAAAATTGAAAAACTTGCACAAACAAAATTAATGCAGTTGGAATTAGAAAGGAAAAAATTAAGTGGGGGAAATTTTTGCAGTAAATTTGATAAAAGGTTGATATGTACATATATACATACACACATATAAAAATACATAAAGATATATGACTTATGCAGGACCCTCTGGTCCTATTTTCAGAGCCTACATAGATATATGATTTACTTATATATAAGAGCCATTCCACAATAGATTAATGGTCCAGTGATAGGAACAGGCAATTTACAAAAGAAGAAAATACCAGCAACTACATGAAAAAAATATTCCAAATCATTAATAAGAGTTTCTATCAGATTGGCAAAAATGAATAAATAGAATCACAAAATATTAGAGGAGCTGTTGGAGGAAGGGCACAATTGATGCACTATTGGTAGAAGTGTGAATTGGTCCAGCTATTCTGGAAAGCAATTTGGAACTCTACCCCCAAAGTCAATAAACTGTACCTCCCCTTTGATCCATCAGTACCACTATTGGCCATGTATCACAGAGAAGCCAAAGACAGAAGGAAAGGACTCTTATGCACACAAATATTTATAGCAGCCCTTTTTGTTTGTAGAAAAGAACCATGCCATAAAATATGACTTTGTTGTTGTACAGTTGTTTTAATAGTGTCCAATTCTTTGTGACTCTTTTTGAGGTTTTTGTGGCAAATATAGTGGAGTGGTTTGACATTTCCTTCTCCAGCTCATTTTACAGATAAGGAAACTGAGACAAACAGGGTTAAGTAACTTGCCCAGGGTCACACAGCTAGTAAGTATCTGAGGCATATCTTCTTGACTCCAAGAATGCTCTAGCAACTGCACCATCTAGCTGCCCATACAATAACTACAATAATGTAAAGGAAAAGCAATTTGGGCTCAAGACCGAGATCCAGTGTAGCAGTCAATCACAATTCCAGAAGACTGACAATGAATATCCTTCCTACTTCTTAGAAGAGAGTGATAGATTACAGGTGGAGAACGAGTTTATATTTTCAGACATGATTGTCAAATTTTGAGTGTGGGCATTTATACGTCGGAAATTGGCAAGTGCTACAAGTCAGAGGTTGATATATTATTTTGTTGATTGTCTAGACTAGTGGGGTCAAACTTAAGTAGAATTGGGGCCACTGAACAGTACATAAGGTTCCTTGCCAGTAGAATATTGATTTAGAAAACCACATATTAGCATTATCTATGTTCAGTTGTATTTTTATTTAAGTATTTCTCAATTAAATTTTAGTCTTGTTGGGGTCTTGTATTTGATACCTCTGGTCTAGAATTTAAAGGAACTGAGAAATGTTAATAATTTATATTCCATCTAAAAGCATATCATGTAAACATTTTTTCTTATGGAGAACTTAAATGGAGAACATTGACCAGCATGCCACTGGACAGAGCTCATTTTAAAATTTGCTTTGTTTGACTATGCTTATTTGTTATAAGCTTTTATTTTTATTAAGGTATTAAGACTTATTTTTAGAGAGTAGAGACTAGTAGTAATAAAAATAGAAGATTATTAAAAATATACAGAAGAGAATACAGAGAAGTTTAGAAGGGGACACAAGCAGGACAGTTTTGATATTATATTAGATGTAATTTACTCTTTAAAAAACTTTCACATACAGTCCTTTTTATTTAAATGTTCATGTTTATTAAGTTTGTGAAATGTTTGTAACTCCTTCATAATTTTTAAAGTGATAAAGAGAAGACCTTTTTTTTTTTTTAAAGGATTGAGGAAACCTGGGAAAGTTTGTAAACAGGCGGTAAGGAGGCATTGGAGAAGAGGGAGAATTATGAAATTGAAGAGTTGATTCCTGGAGCAAAATTCTACAGGGAAGCAGGAAGGAAATGGATCAAAGACATAAATGGATAGAAGGATTATTCCTAGGAAGTAATGCAGGTACATCTTCTAATAACTCAAGGGAAGGAGAAATGGGCAATGAAAAGTATTAAGAGTGGAGGAGAGAGATACTGAAGAAATTTATGTCAAATTCAATTTTCTCTGTAAACCACATAGCTCAGTAATCTGTTTTAAGTGTGAGAGGGTTGAGATTTTGTTGGGAGCTTGAGGAAAAAAAATAAAACAGTTGCTGTGGCGAAAGACTTAGGAAGAAGTCAGCAAAAATAGAGAGGCTTGCTTTCCCTTGGTTGGTTGTGTGGAATCCATGTGATATCTGGAGTTATAGTGAGGGATGGGAACCAACAGAAGTTTGTCAGGACCGTGGCTGCCTTCCTAGAAAATCAGAGAAGCTGTAAGTCATCAAATGTATGGATGTGGTAAAATGGGCTGAACATATAAGGAATTGACATTCTATCATGAGAACTGGTTCTACATACAAGTTCCATATTCCAGCACTGTACCTCTGAGGTGGTACAGGTAAAGGATCCATGATCAAGATCTTTGCTGGGGGTACTCTGCAATGAGGTCATGCCCAATCAGTTAATCAGAGACTCTAATAGCGTTGCCCAAAGAGTCCTGCAAGCCATGGGAGTTACATGGGGGATTCAAGATGATGGAAAAGGACTAGGATAGGGGCCAAAAGCTGATACCTCAGAGACAGAGAGACCTTGATAGAATTGCTAGATATGTGGTTGGCACCTGCCAGTGAAAACCATTAGGACAAATTATACAGGATTAATAAAATGCTTTGTTCATTAAAAAAATAAAAAGTGAAAAGCTCCAGGTAGGAAGGCTGCTACAATAGTCTAGGTGAGAGGTGGGTAAGGGCCTGAATTAGGGTGGTGGCTATGTGAATAGTGGGGAGTCAATGTATTCAAGAGATGTAGAAATAGAATCAAGATTTGGTGAGGCAGTGTGAAGTGGAATGATCTCTGACTTTGGAGCAGAGGAACTGAGTTAGAATCTGGGCTTTGCCATTTACTACCTGTGTAGCTTTGGGTAATTCACTCAGCCTCTCTCAACCCCAGTTTCCTCAACTATAAACTGACTAGATGATCTGAGATCACTTCCAACTCTAAATGTGATTCTATGATCTTACAATAAGATTTGGCAACTGATGGGATATATGGAATAAGTAAAAGTGAGACATTTCTTAGAATACTTAAGATGTTAACTGACAAAACTGGCATCCAAAAAATCTTGATAGTCTAGGACAATGGAACTAAACTAATTTAATGAAACTTAATAGGGAAAAAATTAAGTCCAATATATGGAATAGGTTGTAGCAACAGTTAGAACTGAACGTTGGGACAACTGATTGATTTAAGATAGGAAAAGGATCACAACAAGGCTGTATACTGTCATTTATTTAACTTATATACAGAGTACATCATGTGAAATGCAAGGCTGAGTGAGTCAAAAACTGGAATTAAGATTGCTGGGAGAAATATGAACAATTTCAGGTAGGCAGATGATACCACTCTGGTAGAAAGTGAAGAGGAATTAAAAAGCCTCTTGAGGGTAAAGGGAGGATGCAAAAGCTGGCTTCAAGCATAACAGTAATACAAAACAAAACAGATCTTGGCAACTGGTCCCATCACTTCATGGCAGAAGACATGATGAAGAAGACATGGAAGCAGTGTCCGATTCCTAGGCTCAAAGATGATTGCAGACAGTGACTACAGCAGTGAAATTAAAAGACCATTTGCTCCTTTGAAGGAAAGCCATGGCAAATCTGGACAGCATACTAAGAAGCAGAGACATCACCTTGCTGACACAAAGTCCATATAATCAAAGTTATGGTTTTTCCAGGAGCAGTGTATGGCAGCTGTGAGAATTGGACTATAAGGAAAGCTATGTGTTACAGAATCAACACTTTCAAATTGTGCTGCTGAAGAAGACTTTTGACAGCAAAGTCAGATCAGTTGATACTTAAAGAAATTAATTCAAGCTATTCACCAGAAGGTCAAATATGAAAACAAGCTTAAGTACTTTGGCCACGTAATGAGAAGACAGGACTCATTGGAAAGGACCCTGATGTTGGGAAAGATTGAAGACAAAAAGAAAAGAGGACAGCAGAGGATGAGGTGGATAAATAGTATTAGGGAAACAACGAATGTGAACTTGGACAGACTTTGAGAGATAGTGGAGGATAAAAGGGCCTGGCATGTTATGGTCATATATGGTCATAATTAAACATGACTGAACAACATCAGCAAAAACAATCAACTTCCTTGAGAGCTCAATTTTTTTTTCTTTTTACCTTTCTTTTTATCCAGTGTTTAACACAGTACCTGACACATAGTAAGCATTTCATAATGCTTTTCCAGATTGACTGGCAAGCGTAAGATAAGGAAAATGTCTTGTTTTATTAAACTCTAAGCTCAGTTTAAGTCAGGGATGAGACATGGAAGCTAAAAAAGCCAACTTGATCTCTTAGGTTGAATTTAGAAAGAATATAGTGTCCAGAGGAGCAGAATGATTGGTTCTTTTATACTCTGCCTTATTTAGACTATGCCTGCAGTATGCTTTCTGGGCAGTTCATCTTAGGAAGGACATGAACAAACTTTGGCATTGCTTGAGGAGGGGAACAGGGATGATGAGATAACTAAAGACAAAATCCCTGCATGGATTGCTTGAAGGAATTTGAAAATGTGTAGCCTGTAGAAGAGGAAAGTTTAGAAGGTATAGGATGGCTCTTCAAGATACATGTCACATGGAAGAACTGTATTTAATCTGCTTTGCAGAGTAAACTGTAGAACTCAGAGGAGTGATTAAAAGTTGTAGAGGCCAGTTTTGGCTTAATGTAAAGAAAATATTCCTAACAATTAGAGTTGTGCAAAAAATAGAACAGACTTCTAGGAGAAGTAGTGGATCTTCTTTCATAGGATGTCTTTTAAGTGGACCCTCATTAATCAATTTATAGGCATGTTGTAGAGATTTCTTTCAAGAATGTTGTTCAGCCATTTCAATTGTGTCTAACTCTTTGTGACCCCATTTGGGGTTTTCTTGGCAAAGACACTGGAGTGGCTTGCTATTTCCTTCTACAGCTCATTTGATAGATGAAGAAACTGGGACAAACAGGTATAAGTGACTAACCCAGGGTCACACAGGTATTGTCTAAATCAGGATTTGAACTTGGATCTTCCTACTCCAGATCCCGACCTCTACCCACTGTGCCACTGAGCTGCCCCTTTCAGGTATAAGATAAACTAGAAGACATCTAAAGTCTCTTCCAACTCTGGGATTCTATGATTTAGATTCATTTTTTGCTCCTTTTAGAGAGTATTAAACCCATATCTCTATGTTGTTAGACACAACTCTTTAACTATGTCTAGGAGTACCTGCTTTCTGTTTTTTTTCCACTTCATAGCGTATATGAAAACAGCAATATGTAGATATAATATAGGGAGATTATTGTAGCACTTGGAATTTCTAAGGCATTTATGTCACTGTTTCCTCAACCAGATTACAAGTTCCTTCAGGGTAAGGAGTAGGTCGCATAACAAACCAACATTTGTAACTCCATTTGCAAAATTGTTTCTTCACAATAAACTTGTGAAGTAGGTAATGCAGGCATCATCTTCATTTTACTGAATAGAAAACAGTCTCTGAAGGATGGAATGATTTGCTTTGATCATCCATCTGGGTAGTGTATGAGATGAGATTCTAAGTCAGATTGGTTTCCTAGCTCCAGGACTGGTAGCTTCATCTTTTTTCTCAACAGTACTTGACATACAAAACATTCCAGCCTGGCATTTAATCCACTGGTACAGTGGACAGAGCACTAGACCTAGAGTCTGGAAGACCAGAGTTTAAATCCAGCCTCAGACACCTGCTGTGTAACTTGAGATGTCATTTAACCTCTGTCTACCTCAGTTTCCTCATTTGTGAAATGGTGGATAATAATAGTACCTACATCCCAGTCTTATGAGAATCAAATGAGATGACTGTAAAGCACTTTATAAATGCTAGCAATTATTATTTGAAAATTCTTCATAATGTGATTCTAGCCTACATTTGCAGACTTATTTCACATTATTTCTTTTTTTACACTCTCCTTGGTCTAGCCAATATGGTCTACTTGTTTCCTAATGTTTGTGGTATAAAAAAATACCCATTATTCTTAATTTAATTAGAAAAGTAAACACAGAGATGCCTTAGATAAGAAGAGGAATTTATTCCCTTTCTCCCAGGAAGAAAGGGGTGCCCCATGAGAGGATGTCTTACCCATGTTGATGCATGAGGTCAGGCCGGAAGAGAGAGAGAGCCTAGCCCTGTTCCAAGGTTTAAAAACCCAATTAGGACATCCCCTCTCCTGGCCAAATGCCCTCTTTCACTGGTGAAAAATTCACCTCCCAACCTCCTCCCCAATGAAACTACAAGGGGGTTGGCCTTCACCAGGCGGGAAGAAATGAACAAAGGAAGATAAAAGTAATTGACAGGAGAAGGGGGAGGGTAGACACTCAGGAGGAGGGGGTACATTTCAGACTGAGAAGCTTTTCACTAATTTCGTGTCCCACACACTAATGTCACTATAATTGTAAATACCACTTCTTGCCCTTACTCTGCTCTAGAATGAACTTCCTCGTTTTCACCTGTTGGAATCCTTAACCTATTTTAAGGCGTATCTCAGGTGACGTTTCCTAAGTTCCACCTGCCTTTTTTTGTTCCTCTGCCCTCCTAGGTTGTCAGTGCTCTCTCTTCCTCTTCATATTATCATGTATCCCAAAAAGAACCCAAGTTTCTTGAGAGCAGGGTCTATTTTTCATTTTATCTCTACATCCCAATGCTAATAGAATACTTTGCATATAATATAGATACTTAATAAGTATTGGTTTAATTTAAATTCTTAATAAATATTTACTGGATTAATACCTGAATGGTCTTAAAATTTGAGGTTCTTTATAATTGTGTTTTCCTACAACAACACTGTGAAATGGCAGTGCAAGGATTATTCCCTTTTTACAGCTTATGTAAGTGTAAAATTACTTATTTAGGGTTCCTCAATTAAAAATTCTGACATTCTTTTATTTAACTATAACTTTCTATCATTCTGTCTCTCTACCTCGCCCCTCTTAAACCTTCACCTTCACTGAGACCTCCAGCCACTCCAGTCCTTATTACTTTCAAAAGCCATTCTTCCTCTCTAACTTCACTTTCTACCTTGTTCTATCGTGACCCCAGAGTTAGTTAGCTAGTATAACTCTACCACTGCCCTCTATTCTTGAAAACTTTATCACAGTGGTCTTCAACCTTCCTAATGCTGCAACCCTTTAATACAGTTCCTCGTGTTGTGGTGACCCCCAGCCATGAAATTATTTTCATTGCTACTTCATAACTGTAATTTTGCTACTGTTATGAATCATAATGTAAATATCTGATATGCAGGATGTATTTAAATTGAACATAACCCATAGGTTGAGAACCGCTACTTTATCTTTTTGTGTTGTCTCTGGTGATCCCTTGCCAAATCATATTCCTGAATTATTCCAGCCATATGCCTCCCCTATTCCTATTCAAGTGCAGCTGAATGGAACTAGAAGAATAGGGTTGACGTTATACTACAGGTTTTTGTTAAGTAATCTCAACTGGTCCCTCACCACAATAAGGCTGTCCTTTTATTCCTTCCTAATTAATTATCTATCTCACTCCACGTGTAAGCTCTTCCAAGTGATGTCTAAAGCCTTCCATGTTTCCATCTCCCCCATCTTCTCAGTTTAGAACTTGCATCTTTATTGAGAATATTGAGGCCATTTTCTATAAGTTCCATCTTAATTTCATTTTTTAATTTCTCCTCTCTTGCTCTTTTAATTTTTAAAATCTTTTTTAAAAGATTTCTCTTTTTAAAAGAATGTCTTTTCTATTTATTTAATTTTTTATTAAATTATTTATTTTTAATTTTCAACATTCACTTCCGTAAGTTTTAGATTTTTCTCCCCCCTCCTCCCTCCCCAAAATGGCTTGCAATCTGATATGGACTCTTACACATATATTCCTGTTAAACACATTTTCACCTTAGTCGTGTTACATAGAAGAATTATAACAAATGGGAAAAATCATGAGAAAGACAGTAAAACAAAACAAAACAAAAAAGAAAATATTCTGCTTTGTTCTGCATTCTGACTCCATGGTTCTTTCTCTGGATGTGGCTGGCATTCCATCACGTGTCCTTTGAAATTGTTTTAGGTCCTTGCATTGCTGAGAAGGGCTAGGTCTATCAAAATTAGTCCTCACACACTGTGGCTGTTACTGTGTATAATGTTCTTCTGGTTCTGTTCCCTTCACTCAGCATCAGTTCATATACGTCTTTCCAGGTTTTCCTGAAGTCTGCCTGTTCATCATTTCTTATGGCACAAATGGTATTCCATTACATTCATAAAACACAACTTGTTTAGCCATTCCCCAGTTGAGGGCATCCCCTCAATTTCCAGTTCTTGGTCACCTCAAAAAAATAGCTGCTATAAATATTTTTGTACATGTGGGTCCTTTTCCCATTTTTATGATCTCTTTGGGATACAACCATATAAATGGTATTGCAGGACCAAAGGGTATGCACATTTTTATAGCCTCTTGGGCATAATTCCAGATTGCTCTGCAGAATGGTTGCATCGGCACACAACTCCATCAGCAATGAATTAGTGTTCCAACATTCCCACATCCTCTCCAACATTTATCATTTTCCTGTTTTACCATGTTAACCAATCTGGTAGGTGTGATGTGGTACCTCAGAGTTGTTTTGATTTGTGTCTCTCTAATCAGAAGTGGTTTAGAACATTTTTTCATATGACTATAGATATCTTTAATTTCTTCCTCTGAGAACTGCCTGTTCATATCTTTTGACCATTTATCAGTTGGGGAAAGACTTGAAAAGAATGTCTTTCTTTAGTTCTTCTAGGAATTCTTGTTGGGCTTGTGTCACATCTGCATTTGTCTCTGAAGCTTTGCTTGTAGATGTTTTCAAATCATTGTCTTCTGAGTTTTTGCCTTGAATTTCCCTGTTACCATAGTGGCTATTTATGGGCTGGTTCTTTTTTTGTTGTTTGCTCGTTTCTCCAGCCTATTTGATTCTAATTTTTTCTTGATTTTCGTACTCAGAATTAATTTTGGCATATTTTTTGTAGTTGTTATAGAAGAGGTTTGGGGGGAGTTTCAGCAGTTGTCACCTTTCACTTTGTCAACTTTACCTCTCCTCTCTTTATTTCCAAACCCCACTGATACCATTTTCTTTTCCCTCCTCCTTTCTTCCATTATGATTAGGTGGCCTTTCTCCTTGCCAGGGCTAACCTCTCTACATGTCCCCTTGTTCCCTCCCAACAGTATTCGTATTGTTTCTTCTTGGCTGCTTGTAATATTTTCTCCTTGAACTGGAAACTTCAGAACCTAGTTATAACATTCCTAGGAGTTTTCTTCTTGGGATCGTTTTCAATAGGTACTCAGCAAATTGTTTCAACCTCCATTTTGCCCTCTGGTTCTAAAACATCAGGGCAATTTTCCTTGAGAATTTCTTGAAGGATGATTTCTAGGTTCTTTTTTTGATCATGGCTTTCAGGTAGTCCAATAATTTTTAAATGATCTCCCCTGAATCTGTTTTCCAGGTCAGTTGTTTTTCCAATGAGATATTTTACATTGCCTTCAATTTTTTTATTTGTTTGGATCTGTTTAATAGTATCTTGATTTCTTATTAAGTCATTAGCTTCCATTTCTGTTCTGAAGGAATTATTCTCTTCAGTGAGCTTTTGAGATTCTTTTTCCATCTGACAAGGCATTCTTCTCCTCATTGGCTTTTTTTTTTTAATTTATTTTCTTGGTTACATCATTCATTTCCACAAGGTTTTGAGTTACAGATTTTTCTCCCCTTTTTGTCCCTACCCCCCAACCCAGAATATTGATCACACTGTAAGACCCCTCCCACAATCTGTTCCCTTTTATGCCCTCCTCCAACACCTCTCTAGCTTTCTAGCAGGGCAAGGAGCTCCTCCCTGCCCCAGTCCCTATATGTATTAGTTCCCAGTTGCATTTAATTGTATAGCTTTAAATACTAGATTCTTGCAATTCCTCCCCTGTCACCCACTCCCACTGGGAGGAGCAGCAATTCAATACAGGCTGTACCTGTGTAATTACACAGGACATCTCCATGGTGGG